>OX456524.1:34642854-35030354 GCA_949748255.1 Eustalomyia histrio
ACACTAGATGTATATATGTACCTAAGCTGAAAAAACCCATTTTATCACACTAGATGCGTATATGTATCTGAGCTGAAATATCCCATTTTATCACACTAGATGTATATATGTATCTGAGCTGAAAAAACCCATTTTATCACACTAGATGTATATATGTACCTAAGCTGAAAAAACCCATTTTATCACACTAGATGTATATATGTATCTAAGCTGAAAAAACCCATTTTATCACACTAGATGCGTATATGTATCTAAGCTGAAATATCCCATTTTACCACACTAGATGTATATAAGTATCTGAGCTGAAAAAACCCATTTTATCACACTAGATGCATATATGTATCTAAGCTGAAAAAACCCATTTTATCACACTAGATGCGTATATGTATCTGAGCAGAAATATACCATTTTATCACACTAGATGTATATATGTATCTGAGCTGAAATATCCCATTTTACCACACTAGATGTATATAAGTATCTGAGCTGAAAAAACCCTTTTTATCACACTAGATCCATATATGTATCTAAGCTGAAATATCCCATTTTACCACACTAGATGTATATAAGTATCTGAGCTGAAAAAACCCATTTTATCACACTAGATGCATATATGTATCTGAGCTGAAAAAACCCATTTTATCACACTAGATGTATATAAGTATCTGAGCTGAAAAAACCCATTTTATCACACTAGATGTATATATGTATCTAAGCTGAAAAAACAAATTTTATCACACTAGATACATATATGTATCTAAGCTGAAATATCCCATTTTACCACACTAGATGTACATAAGTATCTGAGCTGAAAAAACCCATTTTATCACACTAGATGCATATATGTATCTGAGCTGAAAAAACCCATTTTATCACACTAGATGTATATAAGTATCTGAGCTGAAAAAACCCATTTTATCACACTAGATGTATATATGTATCTAAGCTGAAAAAACAAATTTTATCACACTAGATGCATATATGTATCTAAGCTGAAATATCCCATTTTATCACACTAGATGTATATATGTATCCGAGCTGAAAAAACCCATTTTATCACACTAGATGTAGATATGTATCTGAGCTGAAATATCCCATTTTATTACACTAGATGCATATATGTATCTAAGCTGAAATATCCCATTTTACCACACTAGATGCATATATGTATCTGAGCTGAAAAAACCAATTTTATCACACTAGATGTATATATGTATCTGAGCTGAAAAAAACCCATTTTATCACACTAGATGTATATATGTATCCGAGCTGAAAAAACCCATTTTATCACACTAGATGTAGATATGTATCTGAGCTGAAATATCCCATTTTATTACACTAGATGCATATATGTATCTGAGTTGAAATATACCATTTTATCACACTAGATGCATATATGTATCTAAGCTGAAATATCCCATTTTACCACACTAGATGTATATAAGTATCTGAGCTGAAAAACCCATTTTATCACACTAGATGCATATATGTATCTGAGCTGAAAAAACCAATTTTATCACACTAGATGTATATATGTATCTGAGCTGAAAAAACCCATTTTATCACACTAGATGTATTTATGTATCTAGATGCATATATGTATCTAAGCTGAAATATCCAATTTTACCACACTAGATGTATATAAGTATCTGAGCTGAAAAACCCATTTTATCACACTAGATGCATATATGTATCTGAGCTGAAAAAACCCATTTTATCACACTAGATGTACATAAGTATCTGAGCTGAAATATCCCATTTTATCACACTAGATGTATATATGTATCTGAGCTGAAAAAACCCATTTTATCACACTAGATGTATTTATGTATCTGGATGCATATATGTATCTAAGCTGAAATATCCCATTTTACCACACTAGATGTATATAAGTATCTGAGCTGAAAAACCCATTTTATCACACTAGATGCATATATGTATCTAAGCTGAAATATCCCATTTTACCACACTAGATGTATATAAGTATCTGAGCTGAAAAAACCCATTTTATCACACTAGATGTATATATGTATCTAAGCTGAAAAAACCCATTTTATCACACTAGATGCATATATGTATCTAAGCTGAAATATCCCATTTTACCACACTAGATGTATATAAGTATCTGAGCTGAAAAAACCCATTTTATCACACTAGATGCATATATGTATCTGAGCTGAAAAAACCCATTTTATCACACTAGATGTACATAAGTATCTGAGCTGAAAAACCCCATTTTATCACACTAGATGTATATAAGTATCTGAGCTGAAAAAACCCATTTTATCACACTAGATGTATATATGTATCTAAGCTGAAAAAACCCATTTGATCACACTAGATGTATATATGTATCTAAGCTGAAGAAACCCATTTGATCACACTAGATGTATATATGTATCTAAGCTGAAAAAACCCATTTAATCACACTAGATGTATATATGTATCTGAGCTGAAAAAACCCATTTTATCACACTAGATGCATATATGTATCTGAGCTGAAAAAACACATTTTATCACACTAGATGTATATATGTATCTAAGCTGAAAAAACCCATTTAATCACACTAGATGTATATATGTATCTGAGCTGAAATATCCCATTTAATCACACTAGATGTATATAAGTATCTGAGCTGAAAAAAACCCATTTTATCACACTAGATGTATATATGTATCTGAGCTGAAATATCCCATTTTATCACACTAGATGTATATAAGTATCTGAGCTGAAAAAAACCCATTTTATCACACTA
The DNA here is from genome assembly GCA_949748255.1 of Eustalomyia histrio. Classification (NCBI taxonomy): domain Eukaryota; kingdom Metazoa; phylum Arthropoda; class Insecta; order Diptera; family Anthomyiidae; genus Eustalomyia; species Eustalomyia histrio. The sequence continues at coordinate 34,645,611 of OX456524.1, forward strand.
GATGTATATATGTATCTGAGCTGAAAAAAACCCATTTTATCACACTAGATGTATATATGTATCTAAGCTGAAAAAACCCATTTAATCACACTAGATGTATATATGTATCTGAGCTGAAATATCCCATTTTATCACACTAGATGTATATAAGTATCTGAGCTGAAAAAACCCATTTTATCACACTAGATGCATATAAGTATCTGAGCTGAAAAAACCCATTTTATCACACTAGATGTATATATGTATCTGAGCTGAAAAAACCCATTTTATCACACTAGATGTATATATGTATCTAAGCTAAAAAAACCCATTTTATCACACTAGATGCATATATGTATCTGAGCTGAAAAAACCCATTTAATCACACTAGATGTATATATGTATCTGAGCTGAAATATCCCATTTTATCACACTAGATGTATATATGTATCTAAGCTGAAAAAACACATTTTATCACACTAGATGCATATATGTATCTAAGCTGAAAAAACCCATTTAGTCACACTAGATGTATATATGTATCTGAGCTGAAATATCCCATTTTATCACACTAGATGTATATAAGTATCTGAGCTGAAAAAACCCATTTTATCACACTAGATGCATATATGTATCTGAGCTGAAAACACCCATTTTATCACACTAGATGTATATATGTATCTAAGCTGAAAAAACCCATTTAATCACACTAGATGTATATAAGTATCTGAGCTGAAAAAACCCATTTTATCACACAAGATGCATATATGTATCTGAGCTGAAAAAACCCAGTTTATCACACAAGATGTATATATGTATCTAAGTTGAAAAAACCCATTTTATCAGACTAGATGTATATATATATCTGAGCTGAAAAACCCCATTTAATCACACTAGATGCATATATGTATCTGAGCTGAAAAAACCCATTTTATCACACTAGATGTATATATGTATCTAAGCTGAAAAAAACCCATTTAATCACACTAGATGTATATAAGTATCTGAGCTGAAAAAACCCATTTTATCACACTAGATGTATTTATGTATCTAGATGCATATATGTATCTAAGCTGAAATATCCCATTTTACCACACTAGATGTATATAAGTATCTGAGCTGAAAAACCCATTTTATCACACTAGATGCATATATGTATCTGAGCTGAAAAAACCCATTTTATCACACTAGATGTACATAAGTATCTGAGCTGAAAAAACCCATTTTATCATACTAGATGTATATAAGTATCTGAGCTGAAAAAACCAATTTTATCACACTATATATATATATGTATCTGAGCTGAAAAAACCCATTTTATCACACTAGATGTATATATGTATCTAAGCTGAAAAAACCCATTTTATCACACTAGATGCATATATGTATCTAAGCTGAAATATCCCATTTTACCACACTAGATGTGTATAAGTATCTGAGCTGAAAAAACCCATTTTATCACACTAGATGCATATATGTATCTGAGCTGAAAAAACAAATTTTATCACACTAGATGCATATATGTATCTGAGCTGAAATATCCCATTTTACCACACTAGATGTATATAAGTATCTGAGCTGAAAAAAACCATTTTATCACACTAGATGCATATATGTATCTGAGCTGAAAAAACCCATTTAATCTCACTAGATGCATATATGTATCTGAGCTGAAAAAACCCATTTTATCACACTAGATGCATATATGTATCTGAGCTGAAAAAACCCATTTAATCACACTAGATGTATATATGTATCTGAGCTGAAATATCCCATTATATCACACTAGATGCATATATGTATCTAAGCTGAAATATCCCATTTTACCACACTAGATGTATATAAGTATCTGAGCTGAAAAACCCATTTTATCACACTAGATGTATACATGTATCTGAGCTGAAAAAACCCATTTTATCACACTAGATGTATATATGTTTCTGAGCTGAAAAAACCCATTTTATCACACTAGATGTACATAAGTATCTGAGCTGAAAAAACCCATTTTGTCACACTAGATGTATATATGTATCTGAGCTGAAAAAACCCATTTTATCACACTAGATGTATATATGTATCTGAGCTGAAAAAACCCATTTTATCACACTAGATGCATATATGTATCTAAGCTGAAATATCCCATTTTACCACACTAGATTTATATAAGTATCTGAGCTGAAAAACCCATTTTATCACACTAGATGTATACATGTATCTGAGCTGAAAAAACCCATTTTATCACACTAGATGTATATATGTATCTGAGCTGAAAAAACCCATTTTATCACACTAGATGTATTTATGTATCTAGATGCATATATGTATCTAAGCTGAAATATTCCATTTTACCACACTAGATGTATATAAGTATCTGAGCTGAAAAACCCATTTTATCACACTAGATGCATATATGTATCTGAGCTGAAAAAACCCATTTTATCACACTAGATGTACATAAGTATCTGAGCTGAAAAAACCCATTTTATCACACTAGATGTATATAAGTATCTGAGCTGAAAAAACCCATTTTATCACACTAGATGTACATAAGTATCTGAGCTGAAAAAACCCATTTTATCACACTAGATGTATATATGTAACTGAGCTGAAAAAACCCATTTTATCACACTAGATGTATATATGTATCTGAGCTGAAAAAACCCATTTTATCACACTAGATGTATTTATGTATCTAGATGCATATATGTATCTAAGCTGAAATATCCCATTTTACCACACTAGATGTATATAAGTATCTGAGCTGAAAAACCCATTTTATCACACTAGATGCATATATGTATCTGAGCTGAAAAAACCCATTTTATCACACTATATGTATATATGTATCTGAGCTGAAAAAACCCATTTTATCACACTAGATGCATATATGTATCTAAGCTGAAATATCCCATTTTACCACACTAGATGTATATAAGTATCTGAGCTGAAAAAACCCATTTTATCACACTAGATGCATATATGTATCTGAGCTGAAAAAACCCATTTTATCACACTAGATGTACATAAGTATCTGAGCTGAAAAACCGCATTTTATCACACTAGATGTATATAAGTATCTGAGCTGAAAAAACCCATTTTATCACACTAGATGTATATATGTATCTAAGCTGAAAAAACCCATTTGATCACACTAGATGTATATATGTATCTAAGCTGAAAAAACCCATTTGATCACACTAGATGTATATATGTATCTAAGCTGAAAAAACCCATTTAATCACACTAGATGTATATATGTATCTGAGCTGAAAAAACCCATTTTATCACACTAGATGTATATATGTATCTAAGCTGAAAAAACCCATTTGATCACACTAGATGTATATATGTATCTAAGCTGAAAAAACCCATTTGATCACACTAGATGTATATATGTATCTAAGCTGAAAAAACCCATTTAATCACACTAGATGTATATAAGTATCTGAGCTGAAAAAACCCATTTTATCACACTAGATGTATATATGTATCTAAGCTGAAAAAACCCATTTGATCACACTAGATGTATATATGTATCTAAGCTGAAAAAACCCATTTAATCACACTAGATGTATATATGTATCTGAGCTGAAATAGCCCATTTAATCACACTAGATGTATATAAGTATCTGAGCTGAAAAAAACCCATTTTATCACACTAGATGTATATATGTATCTGAGCTGAAATATCCCATTTTATCACACTAGATGTATATATGTATCTGAGCTGAAAAAAACCCATTTTATCACACTAGATGTATATATGTATCTAAGCTGAAAAACCCCATTTAATCACACTAGATGTATATATGTATCTGAGCTGAAATATCCCATTTTATCACACTAGATGTATATAAGTATCTGAGCTGAAAAAACCCATTTTATCACACTAGATGCATATATGTATCTGAGCTGAAAAAACCCATTTTATCACACTAGATGTATATATGTATCTGAGCATAAAAAAACCATTTTATCACACTAGATGTATATATGTATCTAAGCTGAAAAAACCCATTTTATCACACTAGATGCATATATGTATCTGAGCTGAAAAAACCCATTTAATCACACTAGATGTATATATGTATCTGAGCTGAAATATCCCATTTTATCACACTAGTTGTATATATGTATCTACGCTGAAAAAACACATTTTATCACACTAGATGCATATATGTATCTAAGCTGAAAAAACCTATTTAGTCACACTAGATGTATATATGTATCTGAGCTGAAATATCCCATTTTATCACACTAGATGTATATAAGTATCTGAGCTGAAAAAACCCATTTTATCACACTAGATGCATATATGTATCTGAGCTGAAAACACCCGTTTAATCACACTAGATGTATATATGTATCTAAGTTGAAATATCCCATTTTATCACACTAGATGTATATAAGTATCTGAGCTGAAAAAACCCATTTTATCACACTAGATGCATATATGTATCTGAGCTGAAAACGCCCATTTTATCCCACTAGATGTATATAAGTATCTGAGCTGAAAAAACCCATTTTATCACACTAGATGTATATAAGTATCTGAGCTGAAAAAAACCATTTTATCACACTAGATGTATATATGTATCTAAGCTGAAAAAACCCATTTAATCACACTAGATGTATATAAGTATCTGAGCTGAAAAAACCCATTTTATCACACTAGATGTATATATGTATCTAAGCTGAAAAAACCCATTAAATCACACTAGATGTATATAAGTATCTGAGCTGAAAAAACCCATTTTATCACACTAGATGTATATATGTATCTAAGCTGAAAAAACCCATTTAATCACACTAGATGTATATAAGTATCTGAGCTGAAAAAACCCATTTTATCACACTAGATGTATATATGTATCTAAGCTGAAAAAACCCATTAAATCACACTAGATGTATATAAGTATCTGAGCTGAAAAAACCCATTTTATCACACTAGATGTATATATGTATCTAAGCTGAAAAAACCCATTTAATCACACTAGATGTATATAAGTATCTGAGCTGAAAAAACCAATTTTATCACACTAGATGTATATATGTATCTGAGCTGAAAAATCCCATTTTATCACACTAGATGTATTTATGTATCTAGATGCATATATGTATCTAAGCTGAAATATCCCATTTTACCACACTAGATGCATATATGTATCTCAGCTGAAAAACCCGATTTATCACACTAGATGCATATATGTATCTAAGCTGCAAAAAACCCATTTTATCACACTAGATGTATATATGTATCTGAGCTGAAATATCCCATTTTTTCACACTAGATGTATATATGTATCTGAGCCGAAAAACCCCATTTTATCACACTAGATGTATATATGTATCTGAGCTGAAATATCCCATTTTATCACACTAGATGTATATATGTATCTGAGCTGAAAAAACCCATTTTATCACAATAGACGTATATATGTATCTGAGCTGAAATATCCCATTTTATCACACTAGATGTATATATGTATCTGAGCTGAAATATCCCATTTTATCACACTAGATGTATATATGTATCTGAGCTGAAAAAACCCATTTTATCACACTAGATGTATATATGTACCTAAGCTGAAAAAACCCATTTTATCACACTAGATGTATATATGTATCTGAGCTGAAAAAACCCATTTTATCACACTAGATGTATATATGTATCTGAGCTGAAATATCCCATTTTATCACACTAGATGTATATATGTATCTGAGCTGAAAAAACCCATTTTATCACACTAGACGCATATATGTATCTGAGCTAAAAAAACCCATTTTATCACACTAGACGCATATACGTATCTTAGCTGAAATATCCCATTTTATCACACTAGACGCATATATGTATCTCAGCTAAAAAACCCCATTTAATCACACTAGACGCATATATGTATCTAAGCTGAAATATCCCATTTTACCACACTAGATGCATATATGTATCTGAGCTGAAAAAACCCATTTTATCACACTAGATGTATATAAGTATCTGAGCTGAAAAAACCCATTTTATCACACTAGATGTATATAAGTATCTGAGCTGAAAAAAAACATTTTATCACACTAGATGTATATATGTATCTGAGCTGAAAAAACCCATTTTATCACACTAGATGTATATATGTATCTAAGTTGAAAAAACCCATTTTATCACACTAGATGCATATATGTATCTGAGCTGAAATATCCCATTTTATCACACTAGATGTATATAAGTATCTGAGCTGAAAAAACCCATTTTATCACACTAGATGCATATATGTATCTGAGCTGAAAAACCCCATTTTATCACACTAGATGCATATATGTATCTGAGCTGAAAAAACCCATTTTATCACACTAGATGTATATATGTATCTAAGCTGAAAACCCCATTTTATCACACTAGATGCATATATGTATCTAAGCTGAAAAAACCCGATATATCACACTAGATGCATATATGTATCTAAGCTGAAAAAACCCATTTTATCACACTAGATGTAGATATGTATCTGAGCTGAAATATCCCATTTTATCACACTAGATGTATATAAGTATCTGATCTGAAAAAACCCATTTTGTCACACTAGATGTATATATGTACCTAAGCTGAAAAACCCCATTTTATCACACTAGATGTATACATGTATCTGAGCTGAAAAAACCCATTTTATCACACTAGATGTATATATGTATCTAAGCTGAAATATTCCATTTTACCACACTAGATGTATATAAGTATCTGAGCTGAAAAAACCCATTTTATCACACTAGATGCATATAAGTATCTGAGCTGAAAAAACCCATTTTATCACACTAGATGTATATATGTACCTAAGCTGAAAAAACCCATTTTATCACACTAGACGTATATACGAATCTGAGCTGAAAAACCCCATTTTATCACACTAGATGCATATATGTATCTAAGCTGAAATATCCCATTTTACCACACTAGATGTATATAAGTATCTGAGCTGAAAAAACCCATTTTATCACACTAGATGCATATAAGTATCTGAGCTGAAAAAACCCATTTTATCACACTAGATGTATATAAGTATCTGAGCTGAAAAAACCCATTTTATCACACTAGATGTATATATGTATCTAAGCTGAAAAAACCCATTTTATCACACTAGATGCGTATATGTATCTGAGCAGAAATATACCATCTTATCACACTAGATGTATATATGTATCTGAGCTGAAATATCCCATTTTACCACACTAGATGTATATAAGTATCTGAGCTGAAAAAACCCATTTTATCACACTAGATGCATATATGTATCTAAGCTGAAATATCCCATTTTACCACACTAGATGTATATAAGTATCTGAGCTGAAAAACCCATTTTATCACACTAGATGTATATATGTATCTGAGCTGAAAAAACCCATTTCATCACACTAGATGTATATATGTATCTGAGCTGAAAAAACCCATTTTATCACACTAGATGTACATAAGTATCTGAGCTGAAAAAACCCATTTTATCACACTAGATGTATATAAGTATCTGAGCTGAAAAAACCCATTTTATCACACTAGATGTACATAAGTATCTGAGCTGAAAAAACCCATTTTATCACACTAGATGTATATATGTATCTGAGCTGAAAAAACCCATTTTATCACACAAGATGTATATATGTATCTAAGCTGAAAAAACCCATTTTATCACACTAGATGCATATATGTATCTAAGCTGAAAAAACCCATTTTATCACACTAGATGTATATATGTATCTGAGCTGAAAAAACCTATTTTATCACACTAGATGTATATAAGTATCTGAGCTGAAAAACCCCATTTTATCACACTAGATGTATTTATGTATCTGAGCTGGAAAAACCCATTTTATCACACTAGATGCATATATGTATCTAAGCTGAAAAAACCCATTTTATCACACTAGATGTATATATGTATCTGAGCTGAAAAAACCCATTTTATCACACTAGATGTATATATGTATCTGAGCTGAAAAAACCCATTTTATCACACAAGATGTATATATGTATCTAAGCTGAAAAAACCCATTTTATCACACTAGATGCATATATGTATCTAAGCTGAAAAAACCCATTTTATCACACTAGATGTATATATGTATCTGAGCTGAAAAAACCTATTTTATCACACTAGATGTATATAAGTATCTGAGCTGAAAAACCCCATTTTATCACACTAGATGTATTTATGTATCTGAGCTGGAAAAACCCATTTTATCACACTAGATGCATATATGTATCTAAGCTGAAAAAACCAATTTTATCACACTAGATGTATATATGTATCTGAGCTGAAAAAACCCATTTTATCACACTAGATGTATATATGTATCTGAGCTGAAAAAACCCATTTTATCACACTAGATGTATATATGTATCTAAGCTGAAAAAACCCATTTTATCACACTAGATGCATATATGTATCTAAGCTGAAATATCCCATTTTACCACACTAGATGTATATAAGTATCTGAGCTGAAAAAACCCATTTTATCACACTAGATGCATATATGTATCTGAGCTGAAATATCCCATTTTATCACACTAGATGTATATAAGTATCTGAGCTGAAAAAAACCCATTTTATCACACTAGATGTATATATGTATCTGAGCTGAAATATCCCATTTTATCACACTAGATGTATATAAGTATCTGAGCTGAAAAAAACCCATTTTATCACACTAGATGTATATATGTATCTGAGCTGAAATATCCCATTTTATCACACTAGATGTATATATGTATCTGAGCTGAAAAAAACCCATTTTATCACACCAGATGTATATATGATCTAAGCTGAAAAAACCCATTTAATCACACTAGATGTATATATGTATCTGAGCTGAAATATCCCATTTTATCACACTAGATGTATATAAGTATCTGAGCTGAAAAAACCCATTTTATCACACTAGATGCATATATGTATCTGAGCTGAAAAAACCCATTTTATCACACTAGATGTATATATGTATCTGAGCTGAAAAAACCCATTTTATCACACTAGATGTATATATGTATCTAAGCTGAAAAAACCCATTTTATCACACTGGATGCATATATGTATCTGAGCTGAAAAAACCCATTTAATCACACTAGATGTATATATGTATCTGAGCTGAAATATCCCATTTTATCACACTAGATATATATAAGTATCTGAGCTGAAAAAACCCATTTTATCACACTAGATGTATATATGTATCTGAGCTGAAAAAACCCATTTTATCACACTAGATGCATATATGTATCTGAGCTGAAAAAACCCATTTAATCACACTAGATGTATATATGTATCTGAGCTGAAAAAAACCCATTTAATCACACTAGATGTATATAAGTATCTGAGCTGAAAAAACCCATTTTATCACACTAGATGTGTATATGTATCTGAGCTGAAAAAAAACATTTTATCACACTAGATGTATATATGTATCTAAGCTGAAAAAACCCATTTTATCACACTAGATGCATATATGTATCTAAGCTGAAATATCCCATTTTATCACACAAGATGCATATATGTATCTAAGCTGAAATATCCCATTTTACCGCACCAGATGTATATAAGTATCTGAGCTGAAAAAACCCATTTTATCACACTAGATGTATATATGTATCTGAGCTGAAAAAACCCATTTTATCACACTAGATGTATATATGTATCTAAGCTGAAAAAACCCATTTTATCACACTAGATGCATATATGTATCTAAGCTGAAAAAACCCATTTTATCACACTAGATGCATATATGTATCTGAGCTGAAAACACCCATTTTATCACACTAGATGTATATATGTATCTAAGCTGAAAAAAACCCATTTAATCACACTAGATGTATATAAGTATCTGAGCTGAAAAAACCCATTTTATCACACTAGATGTGTATATGTATCTGAGCTGAAAAAAAACATTTTATCACACTAGATGTATATATGTATCTAAGCTGAAAAAACCCATTTTATCACACTAGATGCATATATGTATCTAAGCTGAAATATCCCATTTTATCACACAAGATGCATATATGTATCTAAGCTGAAATATTCCATTTTACCGCACCAGATGTATATAAGTATCTGAGCTGAAAAAACCCATTTTATCACACTAGATGTATATATGTATCTGAGCTGAAAAAACCCATTTTATCACACTAGATGTATATATGTATCTAAGCTGAAAAAACCCATTTTATCACACTAGATGCATATATGTATCTCAGCTGAAAAACCCGATTTATCACACTAGATGCATATATGTATCTGACCTGAAATATCCCATTTTATCACACTAGATGTATATATGTATCTGAGCTGAAATATCCCATTTTATCTCACTAGATGTATATATGTATCTGAGCTGAAAAAACCCATTTTATCACACTAGATGTATATATGTATCTGAGCTGAAAAAACCCATTTTATCACACTAGATGCATATATGTATCTGAGCTGAAAAAACCCATTTAATCACACTAGATGTATATATGTATCTGAGCTGAAAAAAACCCATTTAATCACACTAGATGTATATAAGTATCTGAGCTGAAAAAACCCATTTTATCACACTAGATGTGTATATGTATCTGAGCTGAAAAAAAACATTTTATCACACTAGATGTATATATGTATCTAAGCTGAAAAAACCCATTTTATCACACTAGATGCATATATGTATCTAAGCTGAAATATCCCATTTTATCACACAAGATGCATATATGTATCTAAGCTGAAATATCCCATTTTACCGCACCAGATGTATATAAGTATCTGAGCTGAAAAAACCCATTTTATCACACTAGATGTATATATGTATCTGAGCTGAAAAAACCCATTTTATCACACTAGATGTATATATGTATCTAAGCTGAAAAAACCCATTTTATCACACTAGATGCATATATGTATCTAAGCTGAAAAAACCCATTTTATCACACTAGATGCATATATGTATCTGAGCTGAAAACACCCATTTTATCACACTAGATGTATATATGTATCTAAGCTGAAAAAAACCCATTTAATCACACTAGATGTATATAAGTATCTGAGCTGAAAAAACCCATTTTATCACACTAGATGTGTATATGTATCTGAGCTGAAAAAAAACATTTTATCACACTAGATGTATATATGTATCTAAGCTGAAAAAACCCATTTTATCACACTAGATGCATATATGTATCTAAGCTGAAATATCCCATTTTATCACACAAGATGCATATATGTATCTAAGCTGAAATATCCCATTTTACCGCACCAGATGTATATAAGTATCTGAGCTGAAAAAACCCATTTTATCACACTAGATGTATATATGTATCTGAGCTGAAAAAACCCATTTTATCACACTAGATGTATATATGTATCTAAGCTGAAAAAACCCATTTTATCACACTAGATGCATATATGTATCTCAGCTGAAAAACCCGATTTATCACACTAGATGCATATATGTATCTGACCTGAAATATCCCATTTTATCACACTAGATGTATATATGTATCTGAGCTGAAATATCCCATTTTATCTCACTAGATGTATATATGTATCTGAGCTGAAAAAACCCATTTTATCACACTAGATGTATATATGTATCTGAGCTGAAATATCCCATTTTATCACACTAGATGTATATATGTATCTGAGCTGAAATATCCCATTTTATCACACTAGATGTATATATGTATCTGAGCTGAAAAAACCCATTTTATCACACTAGATGTATATATGTATCTGAGCTGAAATATCCCATTTTATCACACTAGATGTATATATGTATCTGAGCTGAAAAAACCCATTTTATCACACTAGATGTATATATGTATCTGAGCTGAAATATCCCATTTTATCACACTAGATGCATATATGTATCTGACCTGAAATATCCCATTTTATCACACTAGATGTATATATGTATCTGAGCTGAAATATCCCATTTTATCACACTAGATGTATATATGTATCTGAGCTGAAAAAACCCATTTTATCACACTAGATGTATATATGTATCTGAGCTGAAAAAACCCATTTTATCACACTAGATGTATATATGTATCTGAGCTGAAATATCCCATTTTATCACACTAGATGTATAATTGTATCTGAGCTGAAAAAACCCATTTTATCACACTAGATGTATATATGTATCTGAGCTGAAAAAACTCATTTTATCACACTAGATGTATATATGTATCTGAGCTGAAATATCCCGTTTTATCACACTAGATGTATATATGTATCTGAGCTGAAATATCCCATTTTATCACACTAGATGTATATATGTATCTGAGCTGAAAAAACCCATTTTATCACACTAGATGTATATATGTATCTGAGCTGAAATATCCCATTTTATCACACTAGATGTATATATGTATCTGAGCTGAAAAAACCCATTTTATCACACTAGATGTATATATGTATCTGAGCTGAAATATCCCATTTTATCACACTAGATGCATATATGTATCTGACCTGAAATATCCCATTTTATCACACTAGATGTATATATGTATCTGAGCTGAAATATCCCATTTTATCACACTAGATGTATATATGTATCTGAGCTGAAAAAACCCATTTTATCACACTAGATGTATATATGTATCTGAGCTGAAAAAACCCATTTTATCACACTAGATGTATATATGTATCTGAGCTGAAATATCCCATTTTATCACACTAGATGCATATATGTATCTGAGCTAAAAAACCCCATTTTATCACACTAGACGCATATATGTATCTAAGCTGAAATATCCCATTTTATCACACTAGACGCATACATGTATCTGAGCTAAAAAAACCCATTTTATCACACTAGATGTACATAAGTATCTGAGCTGAAAAAACTCATTTTATCACACTAGATGTATATAAGTATCTGGGCTGAAAAAACCCATTTTATCACACTAGATGTACATAAGTATCTGAGCTGAAAAAACCCATTTTATCACACTAGATGTATATAAGTATCTGAGCTGAAAAAAACCATTTTATCACACTAGATGTATATATGTATCTAAGTTGAAAAAACCCATTTTATCACACTAGATGCATATATGTATCTAAGCTGAAATATCCCATTTTACCACACTAGATGTATATAAGTATCTGAGCTGAAAAAACCCATTTTATCACACTAGATGCATATATGTATCTGAGCTGAAAAACCCCATTTTATCACACTAGATGCATATATGTATCTGAGCTGAAAAAACCCATTTTATCACACTAGATGTATATATGTATCTGAGCTGAAATATCCCATTTCATCACACTAGATGAATATATGTATCTGAGCTGAAATATCCCATTTTATCACACTAGATGCATATATGTATCTAAGCTGAAAAAACCCATTTTATCACACTAGATGTAGATATGTATCTGAGCTGAAATATCCCATTTCATCACACTAGATGTATATATGTATCTGAGCTGAAATATCCCATTTTATCACACTAGATGTATATAAGTATCTGATCTGAAAAAAACCCATTTTATCACACTAGATGTATATATGTACCTAAGCTGAAAAAACCCATTTTATCACACTAGATGTATACATGTATCTGAGCTGAAAAAAGCCATTTTATCACACTAGATGTATATATGTATCTAAGCTGAAATATTCCATTTTACCACACTAGATGTATATAAGTATCTGAGCTGAAAAAACCCATTTTATCACACTAGATGCATATAAGTATCTGAGCTGAAAAAACCCATTTTATCACACTAGATGTATATATGTACCTAAGCTGAAAAAACCCATTTTATCACACTAGATGTATATATGTATCTAAGCTGAAATATTCCATTTTACCACACTAGATGTATATAAGTATCTGAGCTGAAAAAACCCATTTTATCACACTAGATGCATATAAGTATCTGAGCTGAAAAAACCCATTTTATCACACTAGATGTATATATGTACCTAAGCTGAAAAAACCCATTTTATCACACTAGATGTATATAAGTATCTGAGCTGAAAAACCCATTTTATCACACTAGATGTATAAAAGTATCTGAGCTGAAAAAACCCATTTTATCACACTAGATGCATATAAGTATCTGAGCTGAAAAAACCCTTTTTTTCACACTAGATGTATATAAGTATCTGAGCTGAAAAAACCTATATGTATCTAAGCTGGAAAAACCCGATTTATCACACTAGATGCATATATGTATCTAAGCTGAAAAAAACCCATTTTATCACACTAGATGCATATATGTATCTGAGCTGAAATGTCCCATTTTATCGCACTAGATGTATATATATATCTGAGCTGAAATATCCCATTTTATCACACTAGATGCATATATGTATCTGAGCTGAAATAACCCATTTTATCATACTAGATGTATATATGTATCCGAGCTGAAAAAACCCATTTTATCACACTAGATGTATATATGTATCCGAGCTGAAAAAACCCATTTTATCACACTAGATGTATATAAGTATCTGAGCTGAAAAACCCATTTTATCACACTAGATGTATATAAGTATCTGAGCTGAAAAAACCTATATGTATCTAAGCTGAAAAAACCCGATTTATCACACTAGATGCATATATGTATCTGAGCTGAAAAAACCCATTTTATCACACTAGATGTATATATGTATCTGAGCTGAAATATCCCATTTTATCACACTAGATGCATATATGTATCTGAGCTGAAATATCCCATTTTATCATACTAGATGTATATATTTATCCGAGCTGAAAAAACCCATTTTATCACACTAGATGTATATATCCATTTTATCACACTAGATGTATATATGTATCTGAGCTGAAAAAAACCCATTTTATCACACTAGATGTATATATGTATCTGAGCTGAAATATCCCATTTTATCACACTAGATGCATATATGTATCTGAGCTGAAATATCCCATTTTATCATACTAGATGTATATATGTATCCGAGCTGAAAAAACCCATTTTATCACACTAGATGTAGATATGTATCTGAGCTGAAATATCCCATTTTATCACACTAGATGCATATATGTATCTGAGCTGAAATATCCCATTTTATCACACTAGATGTATATATGTATCTGAGCTGAAAAAACCCATTTTATCACACTAGATGTATATATGTATCTGAGCTGAAAAAACCCATTTTATCATACTAGATGTATATATGTATCTAAGCTGAAAAAACCCATTTTATCACACTAGACGCATATATGTATCTGAGCTGAAAAAACCCATTTTATCACACAAAATGCATATATGTATCTAAGCTGAAAAAACCCATTTTATCACACAAAATGCATATATGTATCTAAGCTGAAATATCCCATTTTACCACACCAGATGTATATAAGTATCTGAGCTGAAAAACCCCATTTTATCACACTAGATGTATATATGTATCTAAGCTGAAAAAACGCATTTTATCACACGAGATGCATATATGTATCTAAGCTGAAATATCCCATTTTACCACACTAGATGTATATAAGTATCTGAGCTGAAAAAACCCATTTTATCACACTAGATGTATATATGTACCTAAGCTGAAAAAACCCATTTTATCACACTAGATGTATATATGTATCTGAGCTGAAAAACCCCATTTTATCACACTAGATGTATATATGTATCTAAGCTGAAAAAAACCCATTTTATCACACTAGATGCATATATGTATCTAAGCTGAAAAACCCGATTTATCACACTAGATGCATATATGTATCTAAGCTGAAAAAAACCCATTTTATCACACTAGATGTATATATGTATCTGAGCTGAAATATCCCATTTTATCACACTAGATGTATATATGTATCTAAGCTGAAAAAACCCATTTTATCACACTAGACGCATATATGTATCTGAGCTGAAAAAACCCATTTTATCACACTAGACGCATATTTGTATCTAAGCTGAAATATCCCATTTTACCACACTAGATGTATATAAGTATTTGAGCTGAAAAACCCAATTTTATCACACTAGATGTATATAAGTATCTGAGCTGAAAAAACCCATTTTATCACACTAGATGTATATAAGTATCTGAGCTGAAAAAACCCATTTTATCACACTAGATGCATATATGTATCTGAGCTGGAAAAACCCATTTTATCACACTAGATGTATATATGTATCTAAGCTGAAAAAACCCATTTTATCACACTAGATGCGTATATGTATCTGAGCTGAAATATACCATTTTATCACACAAGAAGTATATATGTATCTGAGCTGAAATATCCCATTTTATCACACTAGATGTATATATGTATATAAGCTGAAAAAACCCATTTTATCACACTAGACGCATATATGTATCTGAGCTGAAAAAACCCATTTTATCACACTAGATGTATATAAGTATCTGAGCTGAAAAAACCCATTTTATCACACTAGACGCATATATGTATCTAAGATGAAAAAACCCATTTTGTCACACTAGATGCATATATGTATCTAAGCTGAAATATCCCATTTTACCACACTAGATGTATATATGTATCTGAGCTGAAAAAACCCATTTTATCACACTAGATGTATATAAGTATCTGAGCTGAAAAAACCCATTTTATCACACTAGATGTATATAAGTATCTGAGCTGAAAAAACCCATTTTATCACACTAGATGTATATATGTATCTGAGCTGAAAAAACCCATTTTATCACACTAGATGTATATATGTATCTAAGTTGAAAAAACCCATTTTATCACACTAGGTGCATATATGTATCTAAGCTGAAATATCCCATTTTACCACACTAGATGTATATAAGTATCTGAGCTGTAAAAACACATTTAATCACACTAGATGCATATATGTATCTGAGCTGAAATATCCCATTTTATCACACTAGATGTATATAAGTATCTGATCTGAAAAAAACCCATTTTATCACACTAGATGTATATATGTACCTAAGCTGAAAAAACCCATTTTATCACACTAGATGTATATATGTATCTGAGCTGAAAAAACCCATTTTATCACACTAGATGTATATATGTACCTAAGCTGAAAAAACCCATTTTATTACACTAGATGTATATATGTATCTGAGCTGAAAAAACCCATTTTATCACACTAGATGTATATAAGTATCTGAGCTGAAAAAAAACATTTTATCACACTAGATGTATATAAGTATCTGAGCTGAAAAACCCATTTTATCACACTAGATGTATTTATGTATCTGAGCTAAAAAAACCCATTTTATCACACTAGATGTATACAAGTATCTGAGCTGAAAAAACCCATTTTATCACACTAGATGTATATAAGTATCTGAGCTGAAAAAACCCATTTTTCACACTAGATGTATATATGTATCTAAGCTGAAAAAACCCATTTTATCAGACTAGATGCATATATGTATCTAAGCTGAAATATCCCATTTTACCACACTAGATGTATATATGTATCTAAGCTGAAATATCCCATTTTACCACACTAGATGTATATATGTATCTGAGCTGAAAAAACCCATTTTATCACACTAGATGTATATATGTATCTAAGCTGAAAAAACCCATTTTACCACACTAGATGTATATATGTATCTGAGCTGAAAAAACCCATTTTATCACACTAGATGTATATATGTATCTGAGCTGAAAAAACCCATTTTATCACACTAGATGTATATATGTATCTGAGCTGAAAAAACCCATTTTATCACACTAGATGTATATAAGTATCTGAGCTGAAAAAAAACATTTTATCACACTAGATGTATATAAGTATCTGAGCTGAAAAACCCATTTTATCACACTAGATGTATTTATGTATCTGAGCTAAAAAAACCCATTTTATCACACTAGATGTATACAAGTATCTGAGCTGAAAAAACCCATTTTATCACACTAGATGTATATAAGTATCTGAGCTGAAAAAACCCATTTTATCACACTAGATGTATATAAGTATCTGAGCTGAAAAACCCATTTTATCACACTAGATGTATACAAGTATCTGAGCTGAAAAAACCCATTTTATCACACTAGATGTATATAAGTATCTGAGCTGAAAAAACACATTTTATCACACTAGATGTATATAAGTATCTGAGCTGAAAAAACCCATTTTATCACACTAGATGCATATATGTATCTAAGCTGAAATATCCCATTTTACCACACTAGATGTATATATGTATCTAAGCTGAAATATCCCATTTTACCACACTAGATGTATATATGTATCTGAGCTGAAAAAACCCATTTTATCACACTAGATGTATATAAGTATCTGAGCTGAAAAAACCCATTTTATCACACTAGATGTATATAAGTATCTGAGCTGAAAAACCCATTTATCACACTAGATGTATTTATGTATCTGAGCTGAAAAAACCCATTTTATCACACTAGATGTATATAAGTATCTGAGCTGAAAAACCCATTTTATCACACTAGATGTATTTATGTATCTGAGCTGAAAAAACCCATTTTATCACACTAGATGTATATAAGTATCTGAGCTGAAAAAACCCATTTTATCACACTAGATGTATATAAGTATCTGAGCTGAAAAAACCCATTTTTTCACACTAGATGTATATATGTATCTAAGCTGAAAAAACCCATTTTATCAGACTAGATGCATATATGTATCTAAGCTTAAATATCCCATTTTACCACACTAGATGTATATAAGTATCTGAGCTGAAAATACCCATTTTATCACACTAGATGCATATATGTATCTGAGCTGAAAAAACCCATTTTATCACACTAGATGTATATAAGGATCTGAGCTGAAAAAACCCATTTATCACACTAGACGCATATATGTATCTGTGCTGAAAAACCCCATTTTATCACACTAGATGTATATATGTATCTAAGCTGAAAAAACCCATTTTATCAGACTAGATACATATATGTATCTAAGCTGAAATATCCCATTTTACCACACTAGATGTATATAAGTATCTGAGCTGAAAAAACCTATTTTATCACACTAGATGCATATATGTATCTGAGCTGAAAAAACCCATTTTATCACACTAGATGTATATAAGTATCTGAGCTGAAAAACCCCATTTTATCACACTAGATGTATATAAGTATCTGAGCTGAAAAAACCCATTTTATCACACTAGATGCATATATGTATCTTAGCTGAAATATCCCATATTACCACACTAGATGTATATAAGTATCTGAGCTGAAAAAACCCATTTATCACACTAGATGCATATATGTATCTTAGCTGAAAAAACCCATTTTATCAGACTAGATGCATATATGTATCTAAGCTGAAATATCCCATTTTACCACACTAGATGTATATAAGTATCTGAGCTGAAAAAACCCATTTTATCACACTAGATGCATATATGTATCTGAGCTCAAAAAACCCATTTTATCACACTAGATGTATATATGTATCTGAGCTAAAAAAACCCATTTTATCACACTAGATGTACATAAGTATATGAGCTGAAAAAACCCATTTTATCACACTAGATGTATATATGTATCTGAGCTGAAAAAACCCATTTTATCACACTAGATGCATATATGTATCTGAGCTGAAAAAACCCATTTAATCACACTAGATGTATATATGTATCTGAGCTGAAAAAACCCATTTTATCACACTAGATGCATATATGTATCTGAGCTGAAAAAACCCATTTTATCACACTAGATGTATATAAGTATCTGAGCTGAAAAACCCCATTTTATCACACTAGATGTATATAAGTATCTGAGCTGAAAAAACCTATTTTATCACACTAGATGCATATATGTATCTGAGCTGAAAAAACCCATTTTATCACACTAGATGTATATAAGTATCTGAGCTGAAAAACCCCATTTTATCACACTAGAAGTATATAAGTATCTGAGCTGAAAAAACCCATTTTATCACACTAGATGCATATATGTATCTTAGCTGAAATATCCCATATTACCACACTAGATGTATATAAGTATCTGAGCTGAAAAAACCCATTTTATCACACTAGATGCATATATGTATCTTAGCTGAAAAAACCCATTTAATCAGACTAGATGCATATATGTATCTAAGCTGAAATATCCCATTTTACCACACTAGATGTATATAAGTATCTGAGCTGAAAAAACCCATTTTATCACACTAGATGCATATATGTATCTGAGCTGAAAAAACCCATTTTATCACACTAGATGTATATATGTATCTGAGCTAAAAAAACCCATTTTATCACACTAGATGTACATAAGTATATGAGCTGAAAAAACCCATTTTATCACACTAGATGTATATATGTATCGGAGCTGAAAAAACCCATTTTATCACACTAGATGCATTTATGTATCTGAGCTGAAAAAACCCATTTAATCACACTAGATGTATATATGTATCTGAGCTGAAAAAACCCATTTTATCACACTAGATGCATATATGTATCTGAGCTGAAAAAAGCCATTTTATCACACTAGATGCATATATGTATCTAAGCTGAAAAAACCCATTTTATCACACTAGATGTAGATATGTATCTAAGCTGAAATATCCCATTTTACCACACTAGATGTATATAAGTATCTGAGCTGAAAAAACCCATTTTATCACACTAGATGTATATATGTATCTGAACTGAAATATCCCATTTTATCACACTAGATGTATATATGTATCTGAGCCGAAAAAAAACCCATTTTATCACACTAGATGTATATATGTATCTAAGCTGAAAAAACCCATTTTATCAGACTAGATACATATATGTATCTAAGCTGAAAAAAACCCATTTTATCACCCTAGATGTATATACGTATCCGAGCTGAAAAAACCCATTTTATCACACTAGATGTAGATATGTATCTGAGCTGAAATATCCCATTTTATCACACTAGATGTATTTATGTATCTGAGCTGAAAAAAACCCATTTTATCACAATAGATGTATATATGTATCTAAGCTGAAAAAACCCATTTTATCACACTAGATGTATATATGTATCTGAGCTGAAAAAATCCATTTTATCACACTAGATGTATATATGTATCTGAGCTGAAAAAACCCATTTTATCACACTAGACGCATATAATTATCTGAGCTGAAAAAACCCATTTTATCACACTAGATGCATATATGTATCTAAGCTGAGATATCCCATTTTACCACACTAGATGTATATAAGTATCTGAGCTGAAAAAACCCATTTTATCACACTAGATGCATATATGTATCTGAGCTGAAAAAACCCATTTTATCACACTAGATGTATATATGTATCTGAGCTAAAAAAACCCATTTTATCACACTAGATGTACATAAGTATATGAGCTGAAAAAACCCATTTTATCACACTAGATGTATATATGTATCTGAGCTGAAAAAACCCATTTTATCACACTAGATGCATATATGTATCTGAGCTGAAAAAACCCATTTAATCACACTAGATGTATATATGTATCTGAGTTGAAAAAACCCATTTTATCACACTAGATGCATATATGTATCTGAGCTGAAAAAAGCCATTTTATCACACTAGATGCATATATGTATCTAAGCTGAAAAAACCCATTTTATCACACTAGATGTAGATATGTATCTAAGCTGAAATATCCCATTTTACCACACTAGATGTATATAAGTATCTGAGCTGAAAAAACCCATTTTATCACACTAGATGTATATATGTATCTGAACTGAAATATCCCATTTTATCACACTAGATGTATATATGTATCTGAGCCGAAAAAAACCCATTTTATCACACTAGATGTATATATGTATCTGAGCTGAAAAAACCCATTTAATCACACTAGATGTATATATGTATCTGAGCTGAAAAAACCCATTTAATCACACTAGATGTATATATGTATCTGAGCTGAAAAAACCCATTTTATCACACTAGATGTATATATGTATCTGAGCTGAAAAAACCCATTTTATCACACTAGATGTATATATGTATCTAAGCTGAAAAAACCCATATTATCACACTAGATGTATATATGTATCTAAGCTGAAAAAACCCATTTTGTCACACTAGATGTATATATGTATCTGAGTTGAAAAAACCCATATTATCACACTAGAAGTATATATGTATCTAAGCTGAAAAAACCCATTTTATCACACTAGATGTATATATGTATCTAAGCTGAAAAAACCCATATTATCACACTAGAAGTATATATGTATCTAAGCTGAAAAAACCCATTTTATCACACTAGATGTATATATGTATCTAAGCTGAAAAAACCCATTTTATCACACTAGATGTATATATGTATCTAAGCTGAAAAAAACCCATTTTATCACACTAGATGTATATATGTATCTGAGCTGAAAAAACCCATTTTATCACACTAGATGTATATATGTGTCTAAGCTGAAAAAACCCATATTATCACACTAGAAGTATATATGTATCTAAGCTGAAAAAACCCATTTTGTCACACTAGATGTATATATGTATCTGAGTTGAAAAAACCCATTTTATCACACTAGATGTATATATGTATCTGAGTTGAAAAAACCCATATTATCACACTAGAAGTATATATGTATCTAAGCTGAAAAAACCCATTTTATCACACTAGATGTATATATGTATCTAAGCTGAAAAAACCCATATTATCACACTAGAAGTATATATGTATCTAAGCTGAAAAAACCCATTTTATCACACTAGATGTATATATGTATCTGAGTTGAAAAAACCCATATTATCACACTAGATGTATATATGTATCTAAGCTGAAAAAACCCATTTTATCACACTAGATGTATATATGTATCTGAGTTGAAAAAACCTATATTATCACACTAGAAGTATATATGTATCTAAGCTGAAAAAACCCATTTTATCACACTAGATGTATATATGTATCTGAGTTGAAAAAACCTATATTATCACACTAGAAGTATATATGTATCTAAGCTGAAAAAACCCATTTTATCACACTAGATGTATATATGTATCTAAGCTGAAAAAACCCATTTTATCACACTAGATGTATATATGTATCTGAGCTGAAAAACCCCATTTTATCACACTAGATGTATATATGTATCTAAGCTGAAAAAACCCATATTATCACACTAGAAGTATATATGTATCTAAGCTGAAAAAACCCATTTTGTCACACTAGATGTATATATGTATCTGAGTTGAAAAAACCCATTTTATCACACTAGATGTATATATGTATCTGAGTTGAAAAAACCCATATTATCACACTAGAAGTATATATGTATCTAAGCTGAAAAAACCCATTTTATCACACTAGATGTATATATGTATCTAAGCTGAAAAAACCCATATTATCACACTAGAAGTATATATGTATCTAAGCTGAAAAAACCCATTTTATCACACTAGATGTATATATGTATCTGAGTTGAAAAAACCCATTTTATCACACTAGATGTATATATGTATCTAAGCTGAAAAAACCCATTTGATCACACTAGATGTATATATGTATCTGAGTTGAAAAAACCCATATTATCACACTAGAAGTATATATGTATCTAAGCTGAAAAAACCCATTTTATCACACTAGATGTATATATGTATCTAAGCTGAAAAAACCCATATTATCACACTAGATGTATATATGTATCTGAGTTGAAAAAACCCATTTTATCACACTAGATTTATATATGTATCTAAGCTGAAAAAAACCCATTTGATCACACTAGATGTATATATGTATCTGAGTTGAAAAAACCCATATTATCACACTAGAAGTATATATGTATCTAAGCTGAAAAAACCCATTTTATCACACTAGATGTATATATGTATCTAAGCTGAAAAAACCCATATTATCACACTAGATGTATATATGTATCTGAGTTGAAAAAACCCATTTTATCACACTAGATTTATATATGTATCTAAGCTGAAAAAACCCATTTGATCACACTAGATGTATATATGTATCTGAGTTGAAAAAACCCATATTATCACACTAGAAGTATATATGTATCTAAGCTGAAAAAACCCATTTTATCACACTAGATGTATATATGTATCTAAGCTGAAAAAACCCATATTATCACACTAGATGTATATATGTATCTGAGTTAAAAAAACCCATTTTATCACACTAGATGTATATATGTATCTGAGTTGAAATAACCCATATTATCACACTAGATGTATATATGTATCTGAGTTGAAAAAACCCATTTTATCACACTAGATGTATATATGTATCTGAGTTGAAAAACCCCATATTATCACACTAGATGTATATATGTATATAAGCTGAAAAAACCCATTTTATCACACTAGATGTATATATGTATCTGAGTTGAAATAACCCATATTATCACACTAGATGTATATATTTATCTAAGCTGAAAAAACCCATATTATCACACTAGAAGTATATATGTATCTAAGCTGAAAAAACCCATATTAACACACTAGATGTATATATGTATCTAAGCTGAAAAAACCCATTTTATCACACTAGAAGTATATATGTATCTGAGTTGAAATAACCCATATTATCACACTAGATGTATATATGTATCTGAGTTGAAAAAACCCATTTTATCACACTAGATGTATATATGTATCTGAGTTGAAATAACCCATATTATCACACTAGATGTATATATTTATCTAAGCTGAAAAAACCCATATTATCACACTAGAAGTATATATGTATCTAAGCTGAAAAAACCCATTTTATCACACTAGATGTATATATGTATCTAAGCTGAAAAAAACCCATATTATCACACTAAATGTATATATGTATCTAAGCTGAAAAAACCCATATTATCGCACTAGATGTATATATGTATCTGAGTTGAAATATCCCATATTATCACACTAGATGTATATATGTATCTGAGTTGAAAAAACCCATTTTATCACACTAGATTTATATATGTATCTAAGCTGAAAAAAACCCATTTTATCACACTAGATTTATATATGTATCTAAGCTGAAAAAACCCATATTATCACACTAGATGTATATATGTATATAAGCTGAAAAAACCCATTTTATCACACTAGATTTATATATGTATCTAAGCTGAAAAAAACCCATTTTATCACACTAGATGCGTATATGTATCTAAGCTGAAAAAAACCCATTTTATCACACTAGATGTATATATGTATCTGAGCTGAAAAAACCCATTTTATCACACTAGATGCGTATATGTATCTGAGTTGAAAAAACCAATATTATCACACTAGATGTATATATGTATCTAAGCTGAAAAAACCCATTTTATCACACTAGATTTATATATGTATCTAAGCTGAAAAAAACCCATTTTATCACACTAGATTTATATATGTATCTAAGCTGAAAAAAACCCATTTTATCACACTAGATTTATATATGTAACTAAGCTGAAAAAAACCCATTTTATCACACTAGATGTATATATGTATCTGAGCTGAAAAAACCCATTTTATCACACTAGATGCGTATATGTATCTGAGTTGAAAAAACCCATTTTATCACACTAGATGTATATATGTATCTGAGTTGAAAAAACCCATTTTATCACACTAGATGTATATATGTATCTGAGTTGAAAAAACCCGTATTATCACACTAGAAGTATATATGTATCTAAGCTGAAAAAACCCATTTTATCACACTAGATGTATATATGTATCTAAGCTGAAAAAACCCATATTATCACACTAGAAGTATATATGTATCTAAGCTGAAAAAACCCATTTTATCACACTAGATGTATATATGTATCTGAGTTGAAAAAACCCATATTATCACACTAGATGTATATATGTATCTGAGTTAAAAAAACCCATTTTATCACACTAGATGTATATATGTATCTGAGTTGAAAAAACCCATATTATCACACTAGATGTATATATGTATCTAAGCTGAAAAAACCCATTTTATCACACTAGACGTATATATGTATCTGAGTTGAAAAAACCCATTTTATCACATTAGATGTATATATGTATCTAAGCTGAAAAAACCCATATTATCACACTAGATGTATATATGTATCTAAGCTGAAAAAACCCATTTTATCACACTAGATGTATATATGTATCTGAGCTGAAAAAACCCATATTATCACACTAGAAGTATATATGTATCTAAGCTGAAAAAACCCATTTTATCACACTAGATGTATATATGTATCTGAGTTGAAAAAACCCATATTATCACACTAGATGTATATATGTATCTGAGTTAAAAAAACCCATTTTATCACACTAGATGTATATATGTATCTGAGTTGAAAAAACCCATATTATCACACTAGATGTATATATGTATCTAAGCTGAAAAAACCCATTTTATCACACTAGATGTATATATGTTTCTGAGTTGAAAAAACCCATTTTATCACATTAGATGTATATATGTATCTAAGCTGAATAAACCCATTTTATCACACTAGATGTATATATGTATCTGAGTTGAAAAAACCCATTTTATCACATTAGATGTATATATGTATCTAAGCTGAAAAAACCCATATTATCACACTAGATGTATATATGTATCTGAGTTGAAAAAACCCATTTTATCACACTAGATGTATATATGTATCTGAGTTGAAAAAACCCATATTATCACACTAGATGTATATATGTATATATGCTGAAAAAACCCATATTATCACACTAGATGTATATATGTATCTGAGTTGAAAAAACCCATATTATCCCACTAGATGTATATATGTATCTGAGTTGAAAAAACCCATTTTATCACATTAGATGTATATATGTATCTGAGTTGAAAAAACCCATTTTATCACACTAGATGTATATATGTATCTGAGTTGAAAAAACCCATTTTATCACACTAGATGTATATATGTATCTAAGCTGAAAAACCCCATTTTATCACACTAGATTTATATATGTATATAAGCTGAAAAAACCCATTTTATCACACTAGATTTATATATGTATCTAAGCTGAAAAAAACCCATATTATCACACTAGATGTATATATGTATCTGAGTTGAAAAAACCCATTTTATCACACTAGATGTATATATGTATCTGAGCTGAAAAAACCCATTTTATCACACTAGATGCGTATATGTATCTGAGTTGAAAAAACCAATATTATCACACTAGATGTATATATGTATCTGAGTAGAAAAAACCCATATTATCACACTAGATGTATATATGTATCTAAGCTGAAAAGACCCATTTTATCACACTAGATGTATATATGTATCTGAGTTGAAAAAACCCATATTATCACACTAGATGTATATATGTATCTGAGTTGAAAAAACCCATTTTATCACACTAGATGTATATATGTATCTGAGTTGAAAAAACCCATTTTATCACACTAGATGCATATATGTATCTGAGTTGAAAAAACCAATATTATCACACTAGATGTATATATGTATCTGAGTAGAAAAAACCCATATTATCACTCTAGATGTATATATGTATCTAAGCTGAAAAGACCCATTTTATCACACTAGATGTATATATGTATCTGAGTTGAAAAAACCCATATTATCACACTAGATGTATATATGTATCTGAGTTGAAAAAACCCATTTTATCACACTAGATGTATATATGTATCTGAGCTGAAAAAACCCATTTTATCACACTAGATGCATATATGTATCTGAGTTGAAAAAACCAATATTATCACACTAGATGTATATATGTATCTGAGTTGAAAAAACCCATATTATCACACTAGATGTATATATGTATCTAAGCTGAAAAGACCCATTTTATCACACTAGATGTATATATGTATCTGAGTAGAAAAAACCCATATTATCACACTAGATGTATATATGTATCTGAGTTGAAAAAACCCATTTTATCACACTAGATGTATATATGTATCTGAGCTGAAAAAACCCATTTTATCACACTAGATGCATATATGTATCTGAGTTGAAAAAACCCATATTATCACACTAGATGTATATATGTATCTGAGTAGAAAAAACCCATATTATCACACTAGATGTATATATGTATCTGAGTAGAAAAAACCCATATTATCACACTAGATGTATATATGTATCTAAGCTGAAAAGACCCATTTTATCACACTAGATGTATATATGTATCTAAGCTGAAAAAACCCATATTATCACACTAGATGTATATATGTATCTGAGTAGAAAAAACCCATATTATCACACTAGATGTATATATGTATCTAAGCTGAAAATACCCATTTTATCACACTAGATGTATATATGTATCTAAGCTGAAAAAACCCATATTATCACACTAGATGTATATATGTATCTGAGTAGAAAAAACCCATATTATCACACTAGATGTATATATGTATCTAAGCTGAAAAGACCCATTTTATCACACTAGATGTATATATGTATCTAAGCTGAAAAAACCCATACTATCACACTAGATGTATATATGTATCTGAGTAGAAAAAACCCATATTATAACACAAGATGTATATATGTATCTAAGCTGAAAAGACCCATTTTATCACACTAGATGTATATATGTATCTGAGTTGAAAAAACCCATTTTATCACACTAGATGTATATATGTATCTAAGCTGAAAAGACCCATTTTATCACACTAGATGTATATATGTATCTGAGTTGAAAAAACCCATTTTATCACACTAGATGTATATATGTATCTAAGCTGAAAAGACCCATTTTATCACACTAGATGTATATATGTATCTGAGTTGAAAAAACCCATTTTATCACACTAGATGTATATATGTATCTAAGCTGAAAAGACCCATTTTATCACACTAGATGTATATATGTATCTGAGTTGAAAAAACCCATATTATCACACTAGATGTATATATGTATCTAAGCTGAAAAGACCCATTTTCTCACACTAGATGTATATATGTATCTAAGCTGAAAAAACCCATATTATCACACTAGATGTATATATGTATCTGAGTAGAAAAAACCCATATTATCACACTAGATGTATATATGTATCTAAGCTGAAAAGACCCATTTTATCACACTAGATGTATATATGTATCTGAGTTGAAAAAACCCATTTTATCACACTAGAAGTATATATGTATCTAAGCTGAAAAAACCCATATTATCACACTAGATGTATATATGTATCTAAGCTGAAAAAACCCATATTATCACACTAGATGTATATATGTATCTAAGCTGAAAAAACCCATTTTATCACACTAGAAGTATATATGTATCTAAGCTGAAAAAACCCATTTTATCACACTAGATGTATATATGTATCTAAGCTGAAAAAACCCATATTATCCCACTAGAAGTATATATGTATCTAAGCTGAAAAAACCCATTTTATCACACTAGATGTATATATGTATCTGAGTTGAAAAAACCCATTTTATCACACTAGATGTATATATGTATCTAAGCTGAAAAAACCCATTTTATCACACTAGATGTATATATGTATCTGAGTTGAAAAAACCCATATTATCACACTAGATGTATATATGTATCTAAGCTGAAAAAACCCATATTATCACACTAGAAGTATATATGTATCTAAGCTGAAAAAACCCATTTTATCACACTAGATGTATATATGTATCTAAGCTGAAAAAACCCATTTTATCACACTAGATGTATATATGTATCTAAGCTGAAAAAACCCATTTTATCACACTAGATGTATATATGTATCTAAGCTGAAAAAACCCATTTTATCACACTAGATGTATATATGTATCTGAGTTGAAAAAACCCATATTATCACACTAGAAGTATATATGTATCTAAGCTGAAAAAACCCATTTTATCACACTAGATGTATATATGTATCTAAGCTGAAAAAACCCATATTATCACACTAGAAGTATATATGTATCTAAGCTGAAAAAACCCATTTTATCACACTAGATGTATATATGTATCTAAGCTGAAAAAACCCATTTTATCACACTAGATGTATATATGTATCTAAGCTGAAAAAACCCATTTTATCACACTAGATGTATATATGTATCTAAGCTGAAAAAACCCATTTTATCACACTAGATGTATATATGTATCTGAGTTGAAAAAACCCATATTATCACACTAGAAGTATATATGTATCTAAGCTGAAAAAACCCATTTTATCACTCTAGATGTATATATGTATCTAAGCTGAAAAAACCCATATTATCACACTAGAAGTATATATGTATCTAAGCTGAAAAAACCCATTTTATCACACTAGAAGTATATATGTATCTAAGCTGAAAAAACCCATTTTATCACACTAGATGTATATATGTATCTAAGCTGAAAAAACCCATATTATCACACTAGAAGTATATATGTATCTAAGCTGAAAAAACCCATATTATCACACTAGATGTATATATGTATCTGAGTTGAAAAAACCCATTTTATCACACTAGAAGTATATATGTATCTAAGTTGAAAAAACCCATTTTATCACACTAGATGTATATATGTATCTGAGTTGAAAAAACCCATATTATCACACTAGAAGTATATATGTATCTAAGCTGAAAAAACCCATTTTATCACACTAGATGTATATATGTATCTAAGCTGAAAAAACCCATTTTATCACACTAGATGTATATATGTATCTGAGTTGAAAAAACCCATATTATCACACTAGAAGTATATATGTATCTAAGCTGAAAAAACCCATTTTATCACACAAGATGTATATATGTATCTAAGCTGAAAAAACCCATATTATCACACTAGATGTATATATGTATCTAAACTGAAAAAACCCATATTATCACACTAGAAGTATATATGTATCTAAGCTGAAAAAACCCATATTATCACACTAGATGTATATATGTATCTAAGCTGAAAAAACCCATTTTATCACACTAGATGTATATATGTATCTAAACTGAAAAAACCCATATTATCACACTAGAAGTATATATGTATCTAAGCTGAAAAAACCCATATTATCACACAAGATGTATATATGTATCTAAGCTGAAAAAACCCATATTATCACACTAGATGTATATATGTATCTAAACTGAAAAAACCCATATTATCACACTAGAAGTATATATGTATCTAAGCTGAAAAAACCCATATTATCACACTAGATGTATATATGTATCTGAGTAGAAAAAACCCATATTATCACACTAGATGTATATATGTATCTAAGCTGAAAAAACCCATTTTATCACACTAGATGTATATATGTATCTGAGTTGAAAAAACCCATATTATCACACTAGAAGTATATATGTATCTAAGCTGAAAAAACCCATTTTATCACACAAGATGTATATATGTATCTAAGCTGAAAAAACCCATATTATCACACTAGATGTATATATGTATCTAAACTGAAAAAACCCATATTATCACACTAGAAGTATATATGTATCTAAGCTGAAAAAACCCATATTATCACACTAGATGTATATATGTATCTAAGCTGAAAAAACCCATTTTATCACACTAGATGTATATATGTATCTAAACTGAAAAAACCCATATTATCACACTAGAAGTATATATGTATCTAAGCTGAAAAAACCCATATTATCACACAAGATGTATATATGTATCTAAGCTGAAAAAACCCATATTATCACACTAGATGTATATATGTATCTGAGTTGAAAAAACCCATATTATCACACTAGATGTATATATGTATCTGAGTTGAAAAAACCCATATTATCACACTAGATGTATATATGTATCTAAGCTGAAAAAAACCCATATTATCACACTAGATGTATATATGTATCTAAGCTGAAAAAACCCATATTATCACACTAGATGTATATATGTATCTGAGTTGAAAAAACCCATATTATCACACTAGATGTATATATGTATCTGAGTAGAAAAAACCCATATTATCACACTAGATGTATATATGTATCTGAGTAGAAAAAACACATATTATCACACTAGATGTATATATGTATCTAAGCTGAAAAAACCCATATTATCACACTAGATGTATATATGTATCTGAGTTGAAAAAACCCATATTATCACACTAGATGTATATATGTATCTGAGTTGAAAAAACCCATTTTATCACACTAGATGTATATATGTATCTAAGCTGAAAATGCCCATTTTATCACACTAGATGTATATATATATCTGAGTTAAAAAAACCCATTTTATAACACTAGATGTATATATGTATCTGAGCTGAAAAAACCCATAATATCACACTAGATGTATATATGTATCTGAGTTGAAAAAACCCATATTATCACACTAGATGTATACATGTATCTAAGCTGAAGAAACCATATTATCACACTAGATGTATATATGTATCTAAGCTGAAAAAACCCATATTATAACACTAGTTGTATATATGTATCTAAGCTGAAAAAACCCATATTATCACACTAGATGTATATATGTATCTAAGCTCAAAAACCCATATTATCACACTAGATGTATATATGTATCTGAGTTGAAAAAACCCATTTTATCACACTAGATGTATATATGTATCTGAGTAGAAAAAACCCATATTATCACACTAGATGTATATATGTATCTAAGCTGAAAAAACCCATATTATCACACTAGATGTATATATGTATCTGAGTAGAAAAAACCCATATTATCACACTAGATGTATATATGTATCTAAGCTGAAAAAACCCATTTTATCACACTAGATGTATATATGTATCTGAGTAGAAAAAACCCATTTTATCACACTAGATGTATATATGTATCTAAGCTGAAAAAACCCATTTTATCACACTAGATGTAAATATGTATCTAAGCTGAAAAAACCCATATTATCACACTAGATGTATATA
This sequence comes from Eustalomyia histrio, assembly GCA_949748255.1. Lineage (NCBI taxonomy): Eukaryota > Metazoa > Arthropoda > Insecta > Diptera > Anthomyiidae > Eustalomyia > Eustalomyia histrio. The sequence continues at coordinate 34,678,347 of OX456524.1, forward strand.
TATATCTGAGTTAAAAAACCCATTTTATCACACTAGATGTATATATGTATCTAAGCTGAAAAAACCCATATTATCACACTAGATGTATATATGTATCTGAGTTGAAAAAACCCATATTATCACACTAGATGTATATATGTATCTAAGCTGAAAAAACCCATATTATCACACTAGATGTATATATGTATCTGAGTTGAAAAAACCCATATTATCACACTAGATGTATATATGTATCTAAGCTGAAAAAACCCATATTATCACACTAGATATATATATGTATCTGAGTTGAAAAAACCCATATTATCACACTAGATGTATATATGTATCTAAGCTGAAAAAACCCATATTATCACACTAGATATATATATGTATCTGAGTTGAAAAAACCCATATTATCACACTAGATGTATATATGTATCTAAGCTGAAAAAACCCATATTATCACACTAGATGTATATATGTATCTGAGTTGAAAAAACCCATATTATCACACTAGATGTATATATGTATCTAAGCTGAAAAAACCCATATTATCACACTAGATATATATATGTATCTGAGTTGAAAAAACCCATATTATCACACTAGATGTATATATGTATCGAAGCTGAAAAAACCCATATTATCACACTAGATGTATATATGTATCTAAGCTGAAAAAACCCATATTATCACACTAGATGTATATATGTATCTAAGCTGAAAAAACCCATATTATCACACTAGATGTATATATGTGTCTAAGCTGAAAAAACCCATATTATCACACTAGATGTATATATGTGTCTAAGCTGAAAAAACCCATTTTATCACACTAGATGTATATATGTATCTGAGTTGAAAAAACCCATATTATCACACTAGAAGTATATATGTATCTGAGTTGAAAAAACCCATATTATCACACTAGATGTATATATGTATCTAAGCTGAAAAAACCGATATTATCACACTAGATGTATATATGTATCTAAGCTGAAAAAACCCATTTTATCACACTAGATGTATATATGTATCTGAGTAGAAAAAACCCATATTATCACACTAGATGTATATATGTATCTAAGCTGAAAAAACCCATTTTATCACACTAGATGTATATATGTATCTGAGTTGAAAAAACCCATATTATCACACTAGATGTATATATGTATCTAAGCTGAAAAAACCCATTTTATCACACTAGATGTATATATGTATCTGAGTAGAAAAAACCCATATTATCACACTAGATGTATATATGTATCTAAGCTGAAAAAACCCATTTTATCACACTAGATGTATATATGTATCTAAGCTGAAAAAATCCATATTATCACACTAGATGTATATATGTAACTGAGTAGAAAAAACCCATATTATCACACTAGATTATGTATGTATCTGAGTTGAAAAAACCCATATTATCACACTAGATGTATATATGTAACTGAGTAGAAAAAACCCATATTATCACACTAGATGTATATATGTATCTAAGCTGAAAAAATCCATATTATCACACTAGATGTATATATGTATCTGAGTAGAAAAAACCCATATTATCACACTAGATGTATATATGTATCTGAGTTGAAAAAACCCATATTATCACACTAGATGTACATATGTATCTAAGCTGAAAAAACCCATATTATCACACTAGATGTATATATGTATCTGAGTTGAAAAAACCCATATTATCACACTAGATGTATATATGTATCTAAGCTGAAAAAACCCATTTTATCACACTAGATGTATATATGTAACTGAGTAGAAAAAACCCATATTATCACACTAGATGTATATATGTATCTGAGTAGAAAAAACCCATATTATCACACTAGATGTATATATGTATCTGAGTAGAAAAAACCCATATTATCACACTAGATGTATATATGTATCTGAGTAGAAAAAACCCATATTATCACACTAGATGTATATATGTATCTAAGCTGAAAAAACCCATTTTATCACACTAGATGTATATATGTATCTGAGTTGAAAAAACCCATATTATCACACTAGATGTATATATGTATCTAAGCTGAAAAAATCCATATTATCACACTAGAAGTATATATGTATCTGAGTTGAAAAAACCCATATTATCACACTAGATGTATATATGTAACTGAGTAGAAAAAACCCATATTATCACACAAGATGTATATATGTATCTGAGTAGAAAAAACCCATATTATCACACTAGATGTATATATGTATCTAAGCTGAAAAAACCCATTTTATCACACTAGATGTATATATGTATCTGAGTTGAAAAAACCCATATTATCACACTAGATGTATATAGGTATCTGAGTAGAAAAAACCCATATTATCACACTAGATGTATATATGTATCTGAGTTGAAAAAACCCATATTATCACACTAGATGTATATATGTATCTGAGTTGAAAAAACCCATATTATCACACTAGATGTATATATGTATCTGAGTTGAAAAAACCCATATTATCACACTAGATGTACATATGTATCTAAGCTGAAAAAACCCATATTATCACACTAGATGTATATAGGTATCTGAGTAGAAAAAACCCATATTATCACACTAGATGTATATATGTATCTGAGTTGAAAAAACCCATATTATCACACTAGATGTATATATGTATCTGAGTTGAAAAAACCCATATTATCACACTAGATGTATATATGTATCTGAGTTGAAAAAACCCATATTATCACACTAGATGTATATATGTATCTAAGCTGAAAAAACCCATTTTATCACACTAGATGTATATATGTATCTAAGCTAAAAAAACCCATATTATCACACTAGTTGTATATATGTATCTAAGCTGAAAAAACCCATATTATCACACTAGATGTATATATGTATCTAAGCTGAAAAAACCCATATTATCACACTAGATGTATATATGTATCTGAGTAGAAAAAACCCATATTATCACACTGGATGTATATATGTATCTAAGCTGAAAAAACCCATATTATCACACTAGATGTATATATGTATCTAAGCTGAAAAAACCCATATTATCACACTATATGTATATATGTATCTGAGTAGAAAAAACCCATATTATCACACTAGATGTATATATGTATCTAAGCTGAAAAAACCCATCTTATCGCACTAGATGTATATATGTATCTGAGTTGAAAAAACCCATTTTATCACACTAGATGTATATATGTATCTAAGCTGAAAAAACCCATATTATCACACTAGAAGTCTATATGTATCTGAGTTGAAAAAACCCATATTATCACACTAGATGTATATATGTATCTGAGTTGAAAAAACCCATTTTATCACACTAGATGTATATATGTATCTAAGCTGAAAAAACCCATATTATCACACTAGATGTATATATGTATCTGAGTAGAAAAAACCCATATTATCACACTAGATGTATATATGTATCTAAGCTGAAAAAACCCATTTTATCACACTAGAAGTATATATGTATCTGAGTTGAAAAAACCCATATTATCACACTAGAAGTATATATGTATCTGAGTTGAAAAAACCCATATTATCACACTAGATGTATATATGTATCTGAGTTGAAAAAACCCATTTTATCACACTAGATGTATATATGTATCTAAGCTGAAAAAACCCATATTATCACACTAGATGTATATATGTATCTGAGTAGAAAAAACCCATATTATCACACTAGAAGTATATATGTATCTGAGTTGAAAAAACCCATATTATCACACTAGATGTATATATGTATCTGAGTTGAAAAAACCCATATTATCACACTAGAAGTATATATGTATCTGAGTTGAAAAAACCCATATTATCACACTAGATTTATATATGTATCTGAGTTGAAAAAACCCATTTTATCACACTAGATGTATATATATATCTAAGCTGAAAAAACCCATTTTATCACACTAGATGTATATATGTATCTGAGTAGAAAAAACCCATATTATCACAATAGATGTATATATGTATCTAAGCTGAAAAAACCCATATTATCACACTAGATGTATATATGTATCTGAGTAGAAAAAACCCATATTATCACACTAGATGTATATATGTATCTAAGCTGAAAAAACCCATTTTATCACACTAGATGTATATATGTATCTGAGTTGAAAAAACCCATATTATCACACTAGAAGTATATATGTATCTGAGTTGAAAAAACCCATATTATCACACTAGATGTATATATGTATCTAAGCTGAAAAAACCCATATTATCACACTAGATGTATATATGTATCTAAGCTGAAAAAACCCATATTATCACACTAGATGTATATATGTATCTGAGTAGAAAAAACCCATATTATCACACTAGATGTATATATGTATCTGAGTAGAAAAAACCCATATTATCACACTAGATGTATATATGTATCTGAGTAGAAAAAACCCATATTATCACACTAGATGTATATATGTATCTGAGTAGAAAAAACCCATCTTATCACACTAGATGTATATATGTATCTGAGTAGAAAAAACCCATATTATCACACTAGATGTATATATGTATCTGAGTTGAAAAAACCCATATTATCACACTAGATGTATATATGTATCTAAGCTGAAAAAACCCATATTATCACACTAGATGTATATATGTATCTGAGTTGAAAAAACCCATATTATCACACTAGATGTATATATGTATCTAAGCTGAAAAAACCCATTTTATCACACTAGATGTATATATGTATCTGGGTTGAAAAAACCCATATTATCACACTAGATGTATATATGTATCTGAGTTGAAAAAACCCATATTATCACACTAGATGTATATATGTATCTGAGTTGAAAAAACCCATATTATCACACTAGATGTATATATGTATCTGAGTTGAAAAAACCCATATTATCACACTAGATGTATATATGTATCTAAGCTGAAAAAACCCATTTTATCACACTAGATGTATATATGTATCTGGGTTGAAAAAACCCATATTATCACACTAGATGTATATATGTATCTAAGCTGAAAAAACCCATATTATCACACTAGATGTATATATGTATTTGAGTAGAAAAAACCCATATTATCACACTAGATGTATATATGTATCTAAGCTGAAAAAACCCATTTTATCACACTAGATGTATATATGTATCTGAGTTGAAAAAACCCATATTATCACACTAGATGTATATATGTATCTGAGTAGAAAAAACCCATATTATCACACTAGATGTATATATGTATCTAAGCTGAAAAAATCCATATTATCACACTTGATGTATATATGTATCTGAGTAGAAAAAACCCATATTATCACACTAGATGTATATATGTATCTGAGTAGAAAAAACCCATATTATCACACTAGATGTATATATGTATCTAAGCTGAAAAAACCCATTTTATCACACTAGATGTATATATGTATCTGAGTTGAAAAAACCCATATTATCACACTAGATGTATATATGTATCTAAGCTGAAAAAACCCATTTTATCACACTAGATGTATATATGTATCTGAGTTGAAAAAACCCATATTATCACACTAGATGTATATATGTATCTAAGCTGAAAAAATCCATATTATCACACTTGATGTATATATGTATCTGAGTAGAAAAAACCCATATTATCACACTAGATGTATATATGTATCTGAGTAGAAAAAACCCATATTATCACACTAGATGTATATATGTATCTAAGCTGAAAAAACCCATTTTATCACACTAGATGTATATATGTATCTGAGTTGAAAAAACCCATATTATCACACTAGATGTATATATGTATCTAAGCTGAAAAAACCCATATTATCACACTAGATGTATATATGTATCTAAGCTGAAAAAACCCATTTTATCACACTAGATGTATATATGTATCTGAGCTGAAAAAACCCATTTTATCACACTAGATGTATATATGTATCTGAGCTGAAAAAACCCATTTTATCACACTAGATGTATATATGTATCTATGCTGAAATATCCGATTTTATCACACTAGATGTATATTTGTATCTATGCTGAAATATCTGAGTTGAAAAAACCCATATTATCACACTAGAAGTATATATGTATCTGAGTAGAAAAAACCCATATTATCACACTAGATGTATATATGTATCTGAGTAGAAAAAACCCATCTTATCACACTAGATGTATATATGTATCTGAGTAGAAAAAACCCATATTATCACACTAGATGTATATATGTATCTGAGTAGAAAAAACCCATCTTATCACACTAGATGTATATATGTATCTGAGTAGAAAAAACCCATATTATCACACTAGATGTATATATGTATCTGAGTAGAAAAAACCCATATTATCACACTAGATGTATATATGTATCTGAGTAGAAAAAACCCATCTTATCACACTAGATGTATATATGTATCTGAGTAGAAAAAACCCATATTATCACACTAGATGTATATATGTATCTGAGTTGAAAAAACCCATCTTATCACACTAGATGTATATATGTATCTGAGTAGAAAAAACCCATATTATCACACTAGATGTATATATGTATCTAAGCTGAAAAAACCCATTTTATCACACTAGATGTATATATGTATCTGAGTTGAAAAAACCCATATTATCACACTAGATGTATATATGTATCTGAGTTGAAAAAACCCATTTTATCACACTAGATGTATATATGTATCTAAGCTGAAAAAACCCATATAATCACACTAGATGTATATATGTATCTGAGTTGAAAAAACCCATTTTATCACACTAGATGTATATATGTATCTGAGTTGAAAAAACCCATATTATCACACTAGATGTATATATGTATCTAAGCTGAAAAAAACCCATATTATCACACTAGATGCATATATGTATCTGAGTTGAAAAAACCCATTTTATCACACTAGATGTATATATGTATCTAAGCTGAAAAAACCCATATTATCACACTAGATATATATATGTATCTAAGCTGAAAAAACCCATATTATCACACTAAATGTGTATATGTATCTGAGTTGAAAAAACCCATATTATCACACTAGATGTATATATGTATCTGAGTTGAAAAAACCCATTTTATCACACTAGATGTATATATGTATCTGAGTTGAAAAAACCCATATTATCACACTAGATGTATATATGTATCTAAGCTGAAAAAACCCATTTTATCACACTAGATGTATATATGTATCTGAGTTGAAAAAACCCATTTTATCACACTAGATGTATATATGTATCTAAGCTGAAAAAACCCATATTATCACACTAGATATATATATGTATCTGAGTTGAAAAAACCCATTTTATCACACTAGATGTATATATGTATCTGAGTTGAAAAAACCCATATTATCACACTAGATGTATATATGTATCTAAGCTGAAAAAACCCATATTATCACACTAGATGTATATATGTATCTAAGCTGAAAAAACCCATATTATCACACTAGATGTATATATGTATCTGAGTTGAAAAAACCCATATTATCACACTAGATGTATATATGTATCTGAGTAGAAAAAACCCATATTATCACACTAGATGTATATATGTATCTAAGCTGAAAAAACCCATTTTATCACACTAGATGTATATATGTATCTGAGTTGAAAAAACCCATATTATCACACTAGAAGTATATATGTATCTGAGTTGAAAAAACCCATATTATCACACTAGATGTATTTATGTATCTAAGCTGAAAAAACCCATTTTATCACACTAGATGCATATATGTATCTAAGCTGAAATATCCCATTTTATCACACAAGATGCATATATGTATCTAAGCTGAAATATCCCATTTTACCACACCAGATGTATATAAGTATCTGAGCTGAAAAAACCCATTTTATCACACTAGATGTATATATGTATCTGAGCTGAAAAAAAACATTTTATCACACTAGATGTATATATGTATCTAAGCTGAAAAAACCCATTTTATCACACTAGATGTATATATGTATCTAAGTTGAAAAAACCCATTTTATCACACTTGATGTATATATGTATCTGAGCTGAAAAAACCCATTTTATCACACTAGATGTATATATGTATCTGAGCTGAAAAAACCCATTTTATCACACTAGATGTATATATGTATCTGAGCTGAAAAAACCCATTTTATTACACTAGATGATATATGTACCTAAGCTGAAAAAACCCATTTTATCACACTAGATGCATATATGTATCTCAGCTGAAAAACCCGATTTATCACACTAGATGCATATATGTATCTAAGCTGCAAAAAACCCATTTTATCACACTAGATGTATATATGTATCTGAGCTGAAATATCCCATTTTATCACACTAGATGTATATATGTATCTGAGCTGAAAAACCCCATTTTATCACACTAGATGTATATATGTATCTGAGCTGAAATATCCCATTTTATCACACTAGATGTATATATGTGTCTGAGCTGAAAAAACCCATTTTATCACACTAGATGTATATATGTATCTGAGCTGAAAAAACCAATTTTATCACACTAGATGCGTATATGTGTCTGAGCTGAAATATCCCATTTTATCACACTAGATGTACATAAGTATCTGAGCTGAAAAGACCCATTTTATCACACTAGATGTATATATGTATCTGAGCTGAAAAAACCCATTTTATCACACTAGATGTATATATGTATCTGAGCTGAAATATCCCATTTTATCACACTAGATGTATATATGTATCTGAGCTGAAAAAAACCCATTTTATCACACTGGACGCATATATGTATCTGAGCTAAAAAAACCCATTTTATCACACTAGACGCATATATGTATCTAAGCTGAAATATCCCATTTTATCACACTTGACGCATATATGTATCTGAGCTAAAAAAAACCCATTTTATCACACTAGACGCATATATGTATCTAAGCTGAAATATCCCATTTTACCACACTAGATGCATATATGTATCTGAGCTGAAAAAACCCATTTTATCACACTAGATGTATATAAGTATCTGAGCTGAAAAAACCCATTTTATCACACTAGATTTATATAAGTATCTGAGCTGAAAAAAAACAATTTTATCACACTAGATGTATATATGTATCTGAGCTGAAAAAACCCATTTTATCACACTAGATGTATATATGTATCTAAGTTGAAAAAACCCATTTTATCACACTAGATGTATATATGTATCTGAGCTGAAAAAACCCATTTTATCACACTAGATGTATATATGTATCTAAGTTGAAAAAACCCATTTTATCACACTAGATGTATATATGTATCTGAGCTGAAAAAACCCATTTTATCACACTAGATGTATATATGTATCTGAGCTGAAATATCCCATTTTATCACACTAGATGTATATATGTATCTGAGTTGAAAAAACCCATTTTATCACACTAGATGTATATATGTATCTAAGTTGAAAAAACCCATTTTATCACACTAGATGTATATATGTATCTGAGCTGAAAAAACCCATTTTATCACACTAGATGTATATATGTATCTGAGCTGACATATCCCATTTTATCACACTAGATGTATATATGTATCTGAGCTGAAAAAAACCCATTTTATCACACTAGACGCATATATGTATCTGAGCTAAAAAAACCCATTTTATCACACTAGACGCATATATGTATCTAAGCTGAAATATCCCATTTTATCACACTTGACGCATATATGTATCTGAGCTAAAAAAAACCCATTTTATCACACTAGACGCATATATGTATCTAAGCTGAAATATCCCATTTTACCACACTAGATGCATATATGTATCTGAGCTGAAAAAACCCATTTTATCACACTAGATGTATATAAGTATCTGAGCTGAAAAACCCCATTTTATCACACTAGATGTATATAAGTATCTGAGCTGAAAAAAACAATTTTATCACACTAGATGTATATATGTATCTGAGCTGAAAAAACCCATTTTATCACACTAGATGTATATATGTATCTAAGTTGAAAAAACCCATTTTATCACACTAGATGCATATATGTATCTAAGCTGAAATATCCCATTTTACGACACTAGATGTATATAAGTATCTGAGCTGAAAAAACCCATTTTATCACACTAGATGCATATATGTATCTGAGCTGAAAAACCCCATTTTATCACACTAGATGCATATATGTATCTGAGCTGAAAAAACCCATTTTATCACACTAGATGTATATATGTATCTAAGCTGAAAAACCCATTTTATCACACTAGATGCATATATGTATCTAAGCTGAAAAAACCCGATATATCACACTAGATGTATATATGTATCTAAGCTGAAAAAACCCATTTTATCACACTAGATGTAGATATGTATCTGAGCTGAAATATCCCATTTCATCACACAAGATGTATATATGTATCTGAGCTGAAATATCCCATTTTATCACACTAGATGTATATAAGTATCTGATCTGAAAAAAACCCATTTTATCACACTAGATGCATATAAGTATCTGAGCTGAAAAAACCCATTTTATCACACTAGATGTATACATGTATCTGTGCTGAAAAAACCCATTTTATCACACTAGATGCATATAAGTATCTGAGCTGAAAAAACCCATTTTATCACACTAGATGTATATATGTACCTAAGCTGAAAAAACCCATTTTATCACACTAGACGCATATATGTATCTGAGGTGAAAAAACCCATTTTATCACACTAGATGTATATATGTATCTAAGCTGAAAAAACCCATTTTATCACACTAGATGCATATATGTATCTAAGCTGAAATATCCCATTTTACCACACTAGATGTATATAAGTATCTGAGCTAAAAAACCCCATTTTATCACACTAGATCTATATATGTATCTAAGCTGAAAAAACCCATTTTATCACACTAGATGCATATATGTATCTAAGCTGAAATATCCCATTTTACCACACTAGATGTATATAAGTATCTGAGCTGAAAAAACCCATTTTATCACACTAGGTTCATATAAGTATCTGAGCTGAAAAAACCCATTTTATCACACTAGATGTATATAAGTATCTGAGCTGAAAAAACCCGATTTATCACACTAGATGCATATATGTATCTAAGCTGAAAAAAAACCATTTTATCACACTAGATGTATATTTGTATCCGAGCTGAAAATACCCATTTTATTACACTAGATGTATATAAGTATCTGAGCTGAAAAACCCATTTTATCACACTAGATGTATATAAGTATCTGAGCTGAAAAAACCCATTTTATCACACTAGACGCATATATGTATCTGAGCTGAAAAAACCCATTTTATCACACTAGATGTATATAAGTATCTGAGCTGAAAAACCCAGTTTCTCACACTAGATGTATATAAGTATCTGAGCTGAAAAAACCCATTTTATCACACTAGATGTATATAAGTATCTGAGCTGAAAAAACCCATTTTATCACACTAGATGTATATAAGTATCTGAGCTGAAAAAACCCATTTTATCACACTAGATGTATATAAGTATCTGAGCTGAAAAAACCCATTTTATCACACTAGACGCATATATGTATCTGAGCTGAAAAAACCCATTTTATCACACTAGATGTATATAAGTATCTGAGCTGAAAAACCCAGTTTCTCACACTAGATGTATATAAGTATCTGAGCTGAAAAAACCCATTTTATCACACTAGATGTATATAAGTATCTGAGCTGAAAAACCCATTTTATCACACTAGATGTATATAAGTATCTGAGCTGAAAAAACCCATTTTCTCACACTAGATGTATATAAGTATCTGAGCTGAAAACCCCGTTTTATCACACTAGATGTATATAAGTATCTGAGCTGAAAAACCCATTTTCTCACACTAGATGTATATAAGTATCTGAGCTGAAAAAACCCATTTTATCACACTAGACGCATATATGTATCTGAGCTGAAAAAACCCATTTTCTCACACTAGATGTATATAAGTATCTGAGCTGAAAAACCCATTTTCTCACACTAGATGTATATAAGTATCTGAGCTGAAAAAACCCATTTTCTCACACTAGATGTATATATGTATCTAAGCTGAAAAAACCCGATTTATCACACTAGATGCATATATGTATCTAAGCTGAAAAAAACCCATTTTATCACACTAGATGTATATTTGTATCCGAGCAGAAAAAACCCATTTTATCACACTAGATGTATATAAGTATCTGAGCTGAAAAACCCATTTTATCACACTAGATGTATATAAGTATCTGAGCTGAAAAAACCTATATGTATCTAAGCTGAAAATACCCGATTTATCACACTAGATGCATATATGTATCTGAGCTGAAATATCCCATTTTATCACACTAGATGTATATATATATATCTGAGCTGAAATATCCCATTTTATCACACTAGATGCATATATGTATCTGAGCTGAAATATCCCATTTTATCATACTAGATGTATATATGTATCCGAGCTGAAAAAACCCATTTTATCACACTAGATGTATATATGTATCTGAGCTGAAATATCCCATTTTATCACACTAGATGCATATATATATCTGAGCTGAAATATCCCATTTTATCACACTAGATGCATATATGTATCTGAGCTGAAATATCCCATTTTATCACACTAGATGTATATATATATCTGAGCTGAAATATCCCATTTTATCACACTAGATGCATATATGTATCTGAGCTGAAATATCCCATTTTATCACACTAGATGTATATATGTATCTGAGCTGAAATATCCCATTTTATCACACTAGATGCATATATGTATCTGAGCTGAAATATCCCATTTTATCATACTAGATGTATATATGTATCCGAGCTGAAAAAACCCATTTTATCACACTAGATGTAGATATGTATCTGAGCTGAAATATCCCATTTTATCACACTAGATGCATATATGTATCTGGGCTGAAATATCCCATTTTATCACACTAGATGTATATAAGTATCTGATCTGAAAAAAAACCCATTTTATCACACTAGATGTATATATGTATCTGAGCTGAAAAAACCCATTTTATCACAGTAGATGTATATACCCATTTTATCACACTAGATGTATATACCCATTTTATCACACTAGATGTATATAAGTATCTGATCTGAAAAAAAACCCATTTTATCACACTAGATGTATATATGTATCTGAGCTGAAAAAACCCATTTTATCACAGTAGATGTATATACCCATTTTATCACACTAGATGTATATACCCATTTTATCACACTAGATGTATGTATGTATCTGAGCTGAAAAAACCCATTTTATCATACTAGATCTATATACCCATTTTATCACACTAGATGTATATATGTATCTGAGCTGAAAAAAAACCCATTTTATCACACTAGATGTATATATGTTTCTAAGCTGAAAAGACCCATTTTATCACACTAGACGCATATATGTATCTGAGCTGAAAAAACCCATTTTATCACACTAGATGTATATATGTATCTGAGCTGAAATATCCCATTTTATCACACTAGATGTATATATGTACCTAAGCTGAAAAAACCCATTTTATCACACTAGATGTATATATGTATCTGAGCTGAAAAAACCCATTTTATCACACTAGATGTATATATGTATCTGAGCTGAAAAAACCCATTTTATCACACTAGATGTATATAAGTATCTGAGCTGAAAAAACCCATTTTATCACACTAGATGTATATATGTATCTGAGCTGAAAAAACCCATTTTATCACACTAGATGTATATATGTATCTGAGCTGAAAAAACCCATTTAATCACACTAGATGCATATATGTATCTGAGCTGAAAAAACCCATTTTATCACACTAGATGTATATATGTATCTGAGCTGAAAAAACCCATTTTATCACACTAGATGTATATAAGTATCTGAGCTGAAAAAACCCATTTTATCACACTAGATGTATATATGTATCTGAGCTGAAAAAACCCATTTTATCACACTAGATGTATATATGTATCTGAGCTGAAAAAACCCAGTTTCTCACACTAGATGTATATAAGTATCTGAGCTGAAAAAACCCATTTTATCACACTAGATGTATATAAGTATCTGAGCTGAAAAAACCCATTTTATCACACTAGATGTATATATGTATCTGAGCTGAAAAAACCCATTTTATCACACTAGATGTATATATGTATCTAAGTTGAAAAAACCCATTTTATCACACTAGATGTATATATGTATCTGAGCTGAAAAAACCCATTTTATCACACTAGATGTATATAAGTATCTGAGCTGAAAAAACCCATTTAATCACACTAGATGCATATATGTATCTGAGCTGAAAAAACCCATTTTATCACACTAGATGCATATATGTATCTGAGCTGAAAAACCCATTTTATCACACTAGATGTATATAAGTATCTGAGCTGAAAAAACCTATTTTATCACACTAGATGCATATAATTATCTGAGCTGAAAAAACCCATTTTATCACACTAGATGCATATATGTATCTAAGCTGAAATATCCCATTTTACCACACTAGATCTATATAAGTATCTGAGCTGAAAAAACCCATTTTATCATACTAGATGCATATATGTATCTGAGCTGAAAAAACCCATTTTATCACACTAGATGTATATATGTATCTAAGCTGAAAAAACCCATTTAATCACACTAGATGTATATATGTATCTGAGCTGAAATATCCCATTTTATCACACTAGATGCATATATGTATCTGAGCTGAAAAAACCCATTTTATCACACTAGATGCATATATGTATCTGAGCTGAAAAAAACCCATTTAATCACACTAGATGTATATATGTATCTGAGCTGAAATATCCCATTTAATCACACTAGATGTATATATGTATCTGAGCTGAAAAAACCCATTTTATCACACTAGATGCATATATGTATCTGAGCTGAAAAAAACCCATTTAATCACACTAGATGTATATATGTATCTGAGCTGAAAAAACCCATTTTATCACACTAGATGCATATATGTATCTGAACTGAAAAAAGCCATTTTATCACACTAGATGTATATATGTATCTAAGCTGAAAAACCCATTTTATCACACTAGATGCATATATGTATCTGAGCTGAAAAAAACCCATTTAATCACACTAGATGTATATATGTATCTGAGCTGAAAAAACCCATTTTATCACACTAGATGCATATATGTATCTGAACTGAAAAAACCCATTTTATCACACTAGATGTATATATGTATCTAAGCTGAAAAAACCCATTTAATCACACTAGATGTATATAAGTATCTGAGCTGAAAAAACCCATTTTATCACACTAGATGTATATATGTATCTGAACAGAAATATCCCATTTTATCACACTAGATGTATATATGTATCTGAGCTGAAAAAACCCATTTTATCACACTAGATGTATATATGTATCTAAGCTGAAAAAACCCATTTTATCACACTAGATGCATATATGTATCTAAGCTGAAATATCCCATTTTACCACACTAGATGTATATAAGTATCTGAGCTGAAAAAACCCATTTTATCACACTAGATGCATATATGTATCTGAGCTGAAAAAACCCATTTTATCACACTAGATGTATATATGTATCTAAGCTGAAAAAACCCATTTAATCACACTAGATGTATATATGTATCTGAGCTGATATATCCCATTTTATCACACTAGATGTATATAAGTATCTGAGCTGAAAAACCCATTTCATCACACTAGATGTATATGAGCTGAAAAAACCCATTTCATCACACTAGATATATATATGTATCTAAGCTGAAAAAAGCCCATTTAATCACACTAGATGTATATAAGTATCTGAGCTGAAATATCCCATTTTATCACACTAGATGTATATAAGTATCTGAGCTGAAAAAACCCATTTTATCACACTAGATGTATATATGTATCTAAGCTAAAAAAACCCATTTTATCACACTAGATGCATATATGCATCTAAGCTGAAATATCCCATTTTACCACACTAGATGTATATAAGTATCTGAGCTGAAAAAACCCATTTTATCACACTAGATGCATATATGTATCTGAGCTGAAAAAACCCATTTTATCACACTAGATGTATATAAGTATCTGAGCTTAAAAAACCCATTTTATCGCACTAGATGTATATAAGTATCTGAGCTTAAAAAACCCATTTTATCAGACTAGATGCATATATGTACCTGAGCAGAAAACACCCATTTTATCACACTAGATGTATATATGTATCTAAGCTGAAAAAACCCATTTAATCACACTAGATGTATATACGTATCTGAGCTGAAAAAACCCATTTTATCATACTAGATGCATATATGTATCTGAGCTGAAAAAACCCAGTTTATCACACAAGATGTATATATGTATCTAAGCTGAAAAAACCCATTTTATCGCACTAGATGTATATAAGTATCTGAGCTTAAAAAACCCATTTTATCAGACTAGATGCATATATGTACCTGAGCAGAAAACACCCATTTTATCACACTAGATGTATATATGTATCTAAGCTGAAAAAACCCATTTAATCACACTAGATGTATATACGTATCTGAGCTGAAAAAACCCATTTTATCACACTAGATGCATATATGTATCTGAGCTGAAAAAACCCAGTTTATCACACAAGATGTATATATGTATCTAAGCTGAAAAAACCCATTTTATCACACTAGACGCATATATGTATCTGAGCTGAAAAAACCCATTTTATCACACTAGATGTATATATGTATCTAAGCTGAAAAAACCCATTTAATCACACTAGATGTATATATGTATCTGAGCTGAAAAAACCCATTTTATTACACTAGATGTATATATGTATCTGAGCTAAAAAAACCCATTTTATCACACTAGATGCATATATGTATCTAAGCTGAAAAAACCCATTTTATCACACTAGATGCATATATGTATCTAAGCTGAAAAAACCCATTTTATCACACTAGATGTATATATGTATCTAAGCTGAAAAAAAAACCCATTTTATCACACTAGATGCATATATGTATCTAAGCTGAAAAACCCGATTTATCACACTAGATGCATATATGTATCTAAGCTGAAAAAAATCCATTTTATCACACTAGATGTATATATGTATCTGAGCTGAAATATCCCATTTTATCACACTAGATGTATATATGTATGTATCTGAGCTGAAATATCCCATTTTATCACACTAGATGTATATATGTATCTGAGCTGAAAAAACCCATTTTATCACACTAGATGTATATATGTACCTAAGCTGAAAAAACCCATTTTATCACACTAGATGTATATATGTATCTGAGCTGAAAAAACCCATTTTATCACACTAGATGTATATATGTATCTGAGCTAAAAAAACCCATTTTATCACACTAGATGCGTATATGTATCTGAGCTGAAATATACCAATTTATCACACTAGATGTATATATGTATCTGAGCTGAAATATCCC
Organism: Eustalomyia histrio; assembly: GCA_949748255.1. NCBI lineage: Eukaryota > Metazoa > Arthropoda > Insecta > Diptera > Anthomyiidae > Eustalomyia > Eustalomyia histrio. The sequence continues at coordinate 34,695,706 of OX456524.1, forward strand.
ATTTTATCACACTAGACTCATATATATATCTGAGCTGAAAAAACCAATTTTATCACACTAGACGCATATATGTATCTAAGCTGAAATATCCCATTTTACCACACTAGATGTATATAAGTATCTGAGCTGAAAAACCCCATTTTATCGCACTAGATGCATATATGTATCTGTGCTGAAAAAACCCATTTTATCACACTAGATGTATATAAGTATCTGAGCTGAAAAAACCCATTTTATCACACTAGATGTATATAAGTATCTGAGCTGAAAAAACCCTTTTTATCACTCTAGATGCATATATGTATCTAAGCTGAAAAAACCCATTTTATCACACTAGACGCAAATATGTATCTAAGGTGGAAAAACCCATTTTATCACACTAGATGCATATATGTATCTAAGCTGAAAAAACCCATTTTATCACACTAGATGCATATATGTATCTAAGCTGAAAAAACCCATTTTATCACACTAGATGCATATATGTATCTAAGCTGAAAAAACCCATTTTATCACACTAGACGCAAATATGTATCTAAGCTGGAAAAACCCATTTTATCACACTAGATGCATATATGTATCTAAGCTGAAAAAACCCATTTTATCACACTAGATGCATATATGTATCTAAGCTGAAAAAACCCATTTCATCACACTAGATGCTATATGTATCTAAGCTGAAAAAACCCATTTTATCACACTAGATGCATATATGTATCTAAGCTGAAAAAACCCATTTTATCACACTAGATGTATATATGTATCTGAGCTGAAAAAACCCATTTTATCACACTAGATGTATGTATCTGAGCTAAAAAAACCCATTTTATCACACTAGATGTATTTATGTATCTGAGCTGAAAAAAACCCATTTTATCACACTAGATGTATATATGTACCTAAGCTAAAAAACCCATTTTATCACACTAGATGTATATATGTATCTAAGCTGAAAAAACCCATATTATCACACTAGATGTATATATGTACCTAAGCTAAAAAAACCCATTTTATCACACTAGATGTATATATGTATCTGAGCTGAAAAAACCCATTTTATCACACTAGATGTATATATGTATCTGAGCTGAAAAAATCCATTTTATCACACTAGATGTATATATGTATCTGAGCTGAAAAAACCCACTTTATCACACTAGATGTATTTATGTATCTAAGCTGAAAAAACCCATTTTATCACACTAGATGCATATATGTATCTGAGCTGAAAAAACCCACTTTATCACACTAGATGTATATAAGTATCTGAGCTGAAAAAACCCATTTTATCACACTAGATGTATATATGTATCTGAGCTGAAAAACCCATTTTATCACACTAGATGTATATATGTATCTGAGCTGAAAAAACCCACTTTATCACACTAGATGTATTTATGTGTCTAAGCTGAAAAACCCATTTTATCACACTAGACGCATATATGTATCTGAGCTGAAAAAACCCATTTTATCACACTAGATGTATATAAGTATCTGGGCTGAAAAAACCCATTTTATCACACTAGATGTATATAAGTATCTGAGCTGAAAAAACCCATTTTATCACACTAGATGTATATATGTATCTAAGTTGAAAAAACCCATTTTATCACACTAGATGCATATATGTATCTAAGCTGAAATATCCCATTTTACCACACTAGATGTATATAAGTATCTGAGCTGAAAAAACCCATTTAATCACACTAGATGCATATATGTATCTGAGCTGAAAAACCCATTTTATCACACTAGATGCATATATGTATCTGAGCTGAAAAAACCCATTTTATCACACTAGATGTATATAAGTATCTGAGCTGAAAAAACCTATTTTATCACACTAGATGCATATAATTATCTGAGCTGAAAAAACCCATTTTATCACACTAGATGCATATATGTATCTAAGCTGAAATATCCCATTTTACCACACTAGATGTATATAAGTATCTGAGCTGAAAAAACCCATTTTATCACACTAGATGTATATAAGTATCTGAGCTGAAAAACCCATTTTATCACACTAGATGTATATAAGTATCTGAGCTGAAAAAAACCCATTTTATCACATTAGATGTATAAAAGTATCTGAGCTGAAAAAAACCCATTTTATCACACTAGATGTATATAAGTATCTGAGCTGAAAAAACCCATTTTATCACACTAGATGTATATATGTATCTGAGCTGAAAAAACCCATTTTATCACACTAGATCTATATAAGTATCTGAGCTGAAAAAAACCCATTTTATCATACTAGATGCATATATGTATCTGAGCTGAAAAAAACCCATTTTATCACACTAGATGTATATATGTATCTAAGCTGAAAAAACCCATTTAATCACACTAGATGTATATATGTATCTGAGCTGAAATATCCCATTTTATCACACTAGATGCATATATGTATCTGAGCTGAAAAAACCCATTTTATCACACTAGATGCATTCATGTATCTGAGCTGAAAAACCCCATTTAATCACACTAGATGTATATATGTATCTGAGCTGAAAAAACCCATTTTATCACACTAGATGCATATATGTATCTGAGCTGAAAAAAACCCATTTCATCACACTAGATGTATATATGTATCTGAGCTGAAAAAACCCATTTTATCACACTAGATGCATATATGTATCTGAACTGAAAAAAGCCATTTTATCACACTAGATGTATATATGTATCTAAGCTGAAAAAACCCATTTTATCACACTAGATGCATATATGTATCTGAGCTGAAAAAAACCATTTAATCACACTAGATGTATATATGTATCTGAGCTGAAAAAACCCATTTTATCACACTAGATGCATATATGTATCTGAACTGAAAAAACCCATTTTATCACACTAGATGTATATATGTATCTAAGCTGAAAAAACCCATTTAATCACACTAGATGTATATAAGTATCTGAGCTGAAAAAACCCATTTTATCACACTAGATGTATATATGTATCTGAACTGAAATATCCCATTTTATCACACTAGATGTATATATGTATCTGAGCTGAAAAAACCCATTTTATCACACTAGATGTATATATGTATCTAAGCTGAAAAAACCCATTTTATCACACTAGATGCATATATGTATCTAAGCTGAAATATCCCATTTTACCACACTAGATGTATATAAGTATCTGAGCTGAAAAAACCCATTTTATCACACTAGATGCATATATGTATCTGAGCTGAAAAAACCCATTTTATCACACTAGATGTATATATGTATCTAAGCTGAAAAAACCCATTTAATCACACTAGATGTATATATGTATCTGAGCTGATATATCCCATTTTATCACACTAGATGTATATAAGTATCTGAGCTGAAAAACCCATTTCATCACACTAGATGTATATGAGCTGAAAAAACCCATTTCATCACACTAGATATATATATGTATCTAAGCTGAAAAAAACCCATTTAATCACACTAGATGTATATAAGTATCTGAGCTGAAATATCCCATTTTATCACACTAGATGTATATAAGTATCTGAGCTGAAAAAACCCATTTTATCACACTAGATGTATATATGTATCTAAGCTAAAAAAACCCATTTTATCACACTAGATGCATATATGCATCTAAGCTGAAATATCCCATTTTACCACACTAGATGTATATAAGTATCTGAGCTGAAAAAACCCATTTTATCACACTAGATGCATATATGTATCTGAGCTGAAAAAACCCATTTTATCACACTAGATGTATATATGTATGTAAGCTGAAAAAACCCATTTTATCGCACTAGATGTATATAAGTATCTGAGCTTAAAAAACCCATTTTATCAGACTAGATGCATATATGTACCTGAGCAGAAAACACCCATTTTATCACACTAGATGTATATATGTATCTAAGCTGAAAAAACCCATTTAATCACACTAGATGTATATAAGTATCTGAGCTGAAAAAACCCATTTTATCACACTAGATGCATATATGTATCTGAGCTGAAAAAACCCAGTTTATCACACAAGATGTATATATGTATCTAAGCTGAAAAATCCCATTTTATCACACTAGATGTATATATGTATCTAAGCTGAAAAAACCCATTTAATCACACTAGATGTATATATGTATCTGAGCTGAAAAAACCCATTTTATCACACTAGATGTATATATGTATCTGAGCTAAAAAAACCCATTTAATCACACTAGATGCATATATGTATCTAAGCTGAAAAAACCCATTTTATCACACTAGATGCATATATGTATCTAAGCTGAAAAAACCCATTTTATCACACTAGATGTATATATGTATCTAAGCTGAAAAAAAAACCCATTTTATCACACTAGATGCATATATGTATCTAAGCTGAAAAACCCGATTTATCACACTAGATGCATATATGTATCTAAGCTGAAAAAAATCCATTTTATCACACTAGATGTATATATGTATCTGAGCTGAAATATCCCATTTTATCACACTAGATGTATATATGTATGTATCTGAGCTGAAATATCCCATTTTATCACACTAGATGTATATATGTATCTGAGCTGAAAAAACCCATTTTATCACACTAGATGTATATATGTACCTAAGCTGAAAAAACCCATTTTATCACACTAGATGTATATATGTATCTGAGCTGAAAAAACCCATTTTATCACACTAGATGTATATATGTATCTGAGCTAAAAAAACCCATTTTATCACACTAGATGCGTATATGTATCTGAGCTGAAATATACCAATTTATCACACTAGATGTATATATGTATCTGAGCTGAAATATCCCATTTTATCACACTAGACTCATATATATATCTGAGCTGAAAAAACCAATTTTATCACACTAGACGCATATATGTATCTAAGCTGAAATATCCCATTTTACCACACTAGATGTATATAAGTATCTGAGCTGAAAAACCTCATTTTATCGCACTAGATGCATATATGTATCTGTGCTGAAAAAACCCATTTTATCACACTAGATGTATATAAGTATCTGAGCTGAAAAAACCCATTTTATCACACTAGATGTATATAAGTATCTGAGCTGAAAAAACCCTTTTTATCACTCTAGATGCATATATGTATCTAAGCTGAAAAAACCCATTTTATCACACTAGACGCAAATATGTATCTAGCTGGAAAAACCCATTTTATCACACTAGATGCATATATGTATCTAAGCTGAAAAAACCCATTTTATCACACTAGACGCATATATGTATCTAAGCTGAAAATACCCATTTTATCACACTAGACGCAAATATGTATCTAAGGTGGAAAAACCCATTTTATCACACTAGATGCATATATGTATCTAAGCTGAAAAAACCCATTTTATCACACTAGATGCATATATGTATCTAAGCTGAAAAACCCCATTTTATCACACTAGATGCATATATGTATCTAAGCTGAAAAAACCCATTTTATCACACTAGACGCAAATATGTATCTAAGCTGGAAAAACCCATTTTATCACACTAGATGCATATATGTATCTAAGCTGAAAAAACCCATATTATCGCACTAGATGCATATATGTATCTAAGCTGAAAAAACCCATTTCATCACACTAGATGCTATATGTATCTAAGCTGAAAAAACCCATTTTATCATACTAGATGCATATATGTATCTAAGCTGAAAAAACCCATTTTATCACATTAGATGCATATATGTATCTAAGCTGAAGTATCCCATTTTACCAGACTAGATGCATATATGTATCTGAGCTTAAAAAACCCATTTTATCACACTAAATGTATATATGTATCTGAGCTGAAAAACCCCATTTTATCACACTAGATGTATATATGTATCTAAGCTGAAAAAACCCATTTTATCACACTAGATGCATATATGTATCTAAGCTGAAAAAACCCATTTTATCACACTAGATGCATATATGTATCTAAGCTGAAAAACCCCATTTTATCACACTAGATGTATATATGTATCAAAGCTGAAAAAACCCATTTTATCACACTAGATGCATATATGTATCTAAGCTGGAAAAACCCATTTTATCACACTAGTTGCATATATGTATCTAAGCTGAAAAAACCCATTTTATCACATTTTATCACACTAGATGCATATATGTATCTAAGCTAAAAAAACCCATTTTATCACACTAGATGCATATATGTATCTAAGCTGGAAAAACCCATTTTATCACATTTTATCACACTAGATGCATATATGTATCTAAGCTAAAAAAACCCATTTTAACACACTAGATGCATATATGTATCTAAGCTGGAAAAACCCATTTTATCACACTAGATGCATATATGTATCTAAGCTGAAAAAACCCATTTTACCACACTAGATGCATATATGTATCTAAGCTAAAAAAACCCATTTTATCACACTAGATGCATATATGTATCTAGGCTGAAAAAACCCATTTTATCACACTAGATGCATATATGTATCTAAGCTGAAAAAACCCATTTTATCACACTAGATGCATATATGAATCTAAACTGAAATATCAGATTTTATCACACTAGATGCATATATGTATCTGAGCTGAAAAAACCCATTTTATCACACTAGATGTATATATGTATCTAAGCTGAAAAAACCCATTTTATCACACTAGATGTATATATGTATCTTAGCTGAAAAAACCCATTTTATCACACTAGACGCATATATGTATCTAAGCTGAAAAACCCCATTTTATCACACTAGATGTATATATGTATCTAAGCTGAAAAAACCCATTTTATCACACTAGACGCATATATGTATCTAAGCTGGAAAAACCCATTTTATCACACTAGATGCATATATGTATCTGAGCTGAAAAAACTCATTTTATCACACTAGATGTATATAAGTATCTGAGCTGAAAAAACCCATTTTATCACACTAGATGTATATCAGTATCTGAGCTGAAAAAACCGATTTTATCACACTAGATGCATATATGTATCTAAGCTGAAAAAACCCATTTTATCACACTAGACGCATAAATGTATCTAAGCCGAAAAAACCCATTTTATCACACTAGGTGTATATATGTATCTGAGCTGAAAAACCCCATTTTATCACACTAGATGCATATATGTATCTAAGCTGAAAAACCCCATTTTATCACACTAGACGCATAAATGTATCTAAGCCGAAAAAACCCATTTTATCACACTAGATGTATATATGTATCTAAGCTGAAAAAACCCATTTTATCACACTAGACGCATATATGTATCTAAGCTGGAAAAACCCATTTTATCACACTAGATGCATATATGTATCTGAGCTGAAAAAACTAATTTTATCACACTAGATGTATATAAGTATCTGAGCTGAAAAAACCCATATTATCACACTAGATGTACATATGTATCTAAGCTGAAAAAACCCATATTATCACACTAGATGTATATATGTATCTGAGTAGAAAAAATCCATATTATCACACTAGATGTATATATGTATCTAAGCTGAAAAAACCCATTTTATCACACTAGATGTATATATGTATCTGAGGAGAAAAAACCCATATTATCACACTAGATGTATATATGTATCTAAGCTGAAAAAACCCATATTATCACACTAGATGTATATATGTATCTAAGCTGAAAAAACCCATATTATCACACTAGATGTATATATGTATCTTAGCTGAAATAACCCATATTATCACACTAGATGTATATATGTATCTAAGCTGAAAAAACCCATTTTATCACACTAGATGTATATATGTATCTGAGTAGAAAAAACCCATATTATCACACTAGATGTATATATGTATCTAAGCTGAAAAAACCCATATTATCACACTAGATGTATATATGTATCTAATCTGAAAAAACCCATATTATCACACTAGATGTATATATGTATCTTAGCTGAAAAAAACCCATATTATCACACTAGATGTATATATGTATCTAAGCTGAAAAAACCCATATTATCACACTAGATGTATATATGTATCTAAGCTGAAAAAACCCATATTATCACACTAGATGTATATATGTATCTGAGTAGAAAAAACCCATATTATCACACTAGATGTATATATGTATCTAAGCTGAAAAAACCCATATTATCACACTAGATGTATATATGTATCTAAGCTGAAAAAACCCATATAATCACACTAGATGTATATATGTGTCTGAGTTGAAAAAACCCATATTATCACACTAGATGTATATATATATCTGAGTTGAAAAAACCCATATTATCACACTAGATGTATATATGTATCTAAGCTGAAAAAACCCATATTATCACACTAGATGTATATATGTATCTAAGCTGAAAAAACCCATATTATCACACTAGAAGTATATATGTATCTTAGCTGAAAAAACCCATATTATCACACTAGATGTATATATGTATCTGTGTAGAAAAAACCCATATTATCACACTAGATGTATATATGTATCTAAGCTGAAAAAACCCATATTATCACACTAGATGTATATATGTATCTAAGCTGAAAAAACCCATATTATCACACTAGATGTATATATGTATCTGAGTAGAAAAAACCCATATTATCACACTAGATGTATATATGTATCTAAGATGAAAAAACCCATATTATCACACTAGATGTATATATGTATCTAAGCTGAAAAAACCCATATTATCACACTAGATGTATATATGTATCTGAGTTGAAAAAACCCATTTTATCGCACTAGATGTATATATGTATGTGAGTTGAAAAAACCCATTTTATCACACTAGATGTATTTATGTATCTGAGTTGAAAAAACCCATATTATCACACTAGATGTATATATGTATCTAAGCTGAAAAAAACCCATATTATCACACTAGATGTATATATGTATCTAAGCTGAAAAAACCCATATTATCACACTAGATGTATATATGTATTTGAGTAGAAAAAACCCATATTATCACACTAGATGTATATATGTATCTAAGCTGAAAAAACCCATATTATCACACTAGATGTATATATGTATCTAAGCTGAAAAAACCCATATTATCACACTAGATGTATATATGTATCTGAGTTGAAAAAACCCATATTATCACACTAGATGTATACATGTATCTGAGTAGAAAAAACCCATATTATCACACTAGATGTTTATATGTATCTGAGTTGAAAAAACCCATTTTATCGCACTAGATGTATATATGTATGTGAGTTGAAAAAACCCATATTATCACACTAGAAGTATATATGTATCTGAGTTGAAAAAACCCATATTATCACACTAGATGTATATATGTATCTGAGTTGAAAAAACCCATTTTATCACACTAGATGTATATATGTATCTAAGCTGAAAAAACCCATATTATCACACTAGATGTATATATGTATCTAAGCTGAAAAAACCCATATTATCACACTAGATGTATATATGTATCTGAGTAGAAAAAACCCATATTATCACACTAGATGTATATATGTATCTAAGCTGAAAAAACCCATATTATCACACTAGATGTATATATGTATCTAAGCTGAAAAAACCCATATTATCACACTAGTTGTATATATGTATCTGAGTAGAAAAAACCCATATTATCACACTAGATGCATATATGTATCTAAGCTGAAAAAACCCATATTATCACACTAGATGTATATATGTATCTAAGCTGAAAAAACCCATATTATCACACTAGATGTATATATGTATCTAAGCTGAAAAAACCCATATTATCACACTAGATGTATATATGTATCTGAGTAGAAAAAACCCATATTATCACACTAGATGTATATATGTATCTAAGCTGAAAAAACCCATATTATCACACTAGATGTATATATGTATCTAAGCTGAAAAAACCCATATTATCACACTAGAAGTATATATGTATCTGAGTTGGAAACCCATATTATCACACTAGATGTATATATGTATCTGAGTTGAAAAAACCCATTTTATCACACTAGATGTATATAAGTATCTGAGCTGAAAAAACCCGATTTATCACACTAGATGCATATATGTATCTAAGCTGAAAAAACCCATTTTATCACACTAGATGTATATATGTATCTGAGTTGAAAAAACCCATATTATCACACTAGATGTATATATGTATCTAAGCTAAAAAAACCCATATCATCACACTAGATGTATATATGTATCTGAGTAGAAAAAACCCATATTATCACACTAGATGTATATATGTATCTGAGTTGAAAAAACCCATATTATCACACTAGATGTATATATGTGTCTGAGTTGAAAAAACCCATATTATCACACTAGATGTATATATGTATCTAAGCTGAAAAAACCCATTTTATCACACTAGATGTATATATGTATCTGAGTAGAAAAAACCCATATTATCACACTAGATGTATATATGTGTCTGAGTTGAAAAAACCCATATTATCACACTAGATGTATATATGTATCTAAGCTGAAAAAACCCATATTATCACACTAGATGTATATATGTATCTAAGCTGAAAAAACCCATTTTATCACACTAGATGTATATATGTATCTGAGTAGAAAAAACCCATATTATCACACTAGATGTATATATGTATCTAAGCTGAAAAAACCCATTTTATCACACTAGATGTATATATGTATCTGAGTTGAAAAAACCCATTTTATCACACTAGCTGTATATATGTTTCTAAGCTGAAAAAACCCATATTATCACACTAGATGTATATATGTATCTAAGCTGAAAAAACCCATTTTATCACACTAGATGTATATATGTATCTGAGTTGAAAAAACCCATATTATCACACTAGATGTATATATGTATCTAAGCTGAAAAAAACCCATTTTATCACACTAGATGTATATATGTATCTAAGCTGAAAAAACCCATTTTATCACACTAGATGTATATATGTATCTGAGTTGAAAAAACCCATATATTCACACTAGATAGATATATGTATCTAAGCTGAAAAACCCCATATTATCACACTAGAAGTATATATGTATCTAAGCTGAAAAAACCCATTTTATCACACTAGATGTATATATGTATCTAAGCTGAAAAAACCCATTTTATCACACTAGATGTATATATGTATCTAAGCTGAAAAAACCCATTTTATCACACTAGATGTATATATGTACCTGAGTTGAAAAAACCCATTTTATCACACTAGATGTATATATGTATCTAAGCTGAAAAAACCCATTTTATCACACTAGATGTATATATGTATCTAAGCTGAAAAAACCCATTTTATCACACTATATGTATATATGTACCTGAGTTGAAAAAACCCATTTTATCACACTAGATGTATATATGTATCTGAGTTGAAAAAACCCATTTTATCACACTAGATGTATATATGTATCTAAGCTGAAAAAACCCATTTTATCACACTAGATGTATATATGTATTTGAGTAGAAAAAACCCATATTATCACACTAGATGTATATATGTATCTAAGCTGAAAAAACCCATATTATCACACTAGATGTATATATGTATCTAAGCTGAAAAAACCCATATTATCACACTAGATGTATATATGTATCTGAGTTGAAAAAACCCATATTATCACACTAGATGTATACATGTATCTGAGTAGAAAAAACCCATATTATCACACTAGATGTATATATGTATCTAAGCTGAAAAAACCCATTTTATCACACTAGATGTATATATGTATCTGAGTTGAAAAAACCCATATTATCACACTAGATGTATATATGTATCTAAGCTGAAAAAACCCATTTTATCACACTAGATGTATATATGTATTTGAGTAGAAAAAACCCATATTATCACACTAGATGTATATATGTATCTAAGCTGAAAAAACCCATATTATCACACTAGATGTATATATGTATCTAAGCTGAAAAAACCCATATTATCACACTAGATGTATATATGTATCTGAGTTGAAAAAACCCATATTATCACACTAGATGTATACATGTATCTGAGTAGAAAAAACCCATATTATCACACTAGATGTATATATGTATCTGAGTTGAAAAAACCCATTTTATCGCACTAGATGTATATATGTATGTGAGTTGAAAAAACCCATATTATCACACTAGAAGTATATATGTATCTGAGTTGAAAAAACCCATATTATCACACTAGATGTATATATGTATCTGAGTTGAAAAAACCCATTTTATCACACTAGATGTATATATGTATCTAAGCTGAAAAAACCCATATTATCACACTAGATGTATATATGTATCTAAGCTGAAAAAACCCATATTATCACACTAGATGTATATATGTATCTGAGTAGAAAAAACCCATATTATCACACTAGATGTATATATGTATCTAAGCTGAAAAAACCCATATTATCACACTAGATGTATATATGTATCTAAGCTGAAAAAACCCATATTATCACACTAGTTGTATATATGTATCTGAGTAGAAAAAACCCATATTATCACACTAGAAGTATATATGTATCTGAGTTGAAAAAACCCATATTATCACACTAGATGTATATATGTATCTGAGTTGAAAAAACCCATTTTATCACACTAGATGTATATATGTATCTAAGCTGAAAAAACCCATATTATCACACTAGATGTATATATGTATCTAAGCTGAAAAAACCCATATTATCACACTAGAAGTATATATGTATCTGAGTTGGAAACCCATATTATCACACTAGATGTATATATATATCTGAGTTGAAAAAACCCATTTTATCACACTAGATGTATATATGTATCTGAGTTGAAAAAACCCATTTTATCACACTAGATGCATATATGTATCTAAGCTGAAATATCCCATTTTACCACACTAGATGTATATAAGTATCTGAGCTGAAAAAACCCATTTTATCACACTAGATCTATATATGTATCTAAGCTGAAAAAACCCATTTTATCACACTAGATGCATATATGTATCTAAGCTGAAATATCCCATTTTACCACACTAGATGTATATAAGTATCTGAGCTGAAAAAACCCATTTTATCACACTAGATTCATATAAGTATCTGAGCTGAAAAAACCCATTTTATCACACTAGATGTATATAAGTATCTGAGCTGAAAAAACCCGATTTATCACACTAGATGCATATATGTATCTAAGCTGAAAAAACCCATTTTATCACACTAGATGTATATATGTATCTGAGTTGAAAAAACCCATATTATCACACTAGATGTATATATGTATCTAAGCTAAAAAAACCCATATCATCACACTAGATGTATATATGTATCTGAGTAGAAAAAACCCATATTATCACACTAGATGTATATATGTATCTGAGTTGAAAAAACCCATATTATCACACTAGATGTATATATGTGTCTGAGTTGAAAAAACCCATATTATCACACTAGATGTATATATGTATCTAAGCTGAAAAAACCCATTTTATCACACTAGATGTATATATGTATCTGAGTAGAAAAAACCCATATTATCACACTAGATGTATATATGTGTCTGAGTTGAAAAAACCCATATTATCACACTAGATGTATATATGTATCTAAGCTGAAAAAACCCATATTATCACACTAGATGTATATATGTATCTAAGCTGAAAAAACCCATTTTATCACACTAGATGTATATATGTATCTGAGTAGAAAAAACCCATATTATCACACTAGATGTATATATGTATCTAAGCTGAAAAAACCCATTTTATCACACTAGATGTATATATGTATCTGAGTTGAAAAAACCCATTTTATCACACTAGCTGTATATATGTTTCTAAGCTGAAAAAACCCATATTATCACACTAGATGTATATATGTATCTGAGTTGAAAAAACCCATATTATCACACTAGATGTATATATGTATCTAAGCTGAAAAAAACCCATTTTATCACACTAGATGTATATATGTATCTAAGCTGAAAAAACCCATTTTATCACACTAGATGTATATATGTACCTGAGTTGAAAAAACCCATTTTATCACACTAGATGTATATATGTATCTAAGCTGAAAAAACCCATTTTATCACACTAGATGTATATATGTATCTAAGCTGAAAAAACCCATTTTATCACACTAGATGTATATATGTACCTGAGTTGAAAAAACCCATTTTATCACACTAGATGTATATATGTATCTGAGTTGAAAAAACCCATTTTATCACACTAGATGTATATATGTATCTAAGCTGAAAAAACCCATTTTATCACACTAGATGTATATATGTATCTTAGCTGAAAAAACCCATTTTATCACACTAGACGCATATATGTATCTAAGCTGAAAAACCCCATTTTATCACACTAGATGTATATATGTATCTAAGCTGAAAAAACCCATTTTATCACACTAGACGCATATATGTATCTAAGCTGGAAAAACCCATTTTATCACACTAGATGCATATATGTATCTGAGCTGAAAAAACTCATTTTATCACACTAGATGTATATAAGTATCTGAGCTGAAAAAACCCATTTTATCACACTAGATGTATATCAGTATCTGAGCTGAAAAAACCGATTTTATCACACTAGATGCATATATGTATCTAAGCTGAAAAATCAAATTTTATCACACTAGATGCATATATGGATCTGAGCTGAAAAAACCCATTTTATCACACTAGGTGTATATATGTATCTGAGCTGAAAAACCCCATTTTATCACACTAGATGCATATATGTATCTAAGCTGAAAAACCCCATTTTATCACACTAGACGCATAAATGTATCTAAGCCGAAAAAACCCATTTTATCACACTAGATGTATATATGTATCTAAGCTGAAAAAACCCATTTTATCACACTAGACGCATATATGTATCTAAGCTGGAAAAACCCATTTTATCACACTAGATGCATATATGTATCTAAGCTGAAAAAACCCATATTATCACACTAGATGTACATATGTATCTAAGCTGAAAAAACCCATATTATCACACTAGATGTATATATGTATCTGAGTAGAAAAAATCCATATTATCACACTAGATGTATATATGTATCTAAGCTGAAAAAACCCATTTTATCACACTAGATGTATATATTATCACACTAGATGTATATATGTATCTAAGCTGAAAAAACCCATATTATCACACTAGATGTATATATGTATCTAAGCTGAAAAAACCCATATTATCACACTAGATGTATATATGTATCTTAGCTGAAATAACCCATATTATCACACTAGATGTATATATGTATCTAAGCTGAAAAACCCCATTTTATCACACTAGATGTATATATGTATCTGAGTAGAAAAAACCCATATTATCACACTAGATGTATATATGTATCTAAGCTGAAAAAACCCATATTATCACACTAGATGTATATATGTATCTAATCTGAAAAAACCCATATTATCACACTAGATGTATATATGTATCTTAGCTGAAAAAAACCCATATTATCACACTAGATGTATATATGTATCTAAGCTGAAAAAACCCATATTATCACACTAGATGTATATATGTATCTAAGCTGAAAAAACCCATATTATCACACTAGATGTATATATGTATCTGAGTAGAAAAAACCCATATTATCACACTAGATGTATATATGTATCTAAGCTGAAAAAACCCATATTATCACACTAGATGTATATATGTATCTAAGCTGAAAAAACCCATATAATCACACTAGATGTATATATGTGTCTGAGTTGAAAAAACCCATATTATCACACTAGATGTATATATATATCTGAGTTGAAAAACCCATATTATCACACTAGATGTATATATGTATCTAAGCTGAAAAAACCCATATTATCACACTAGATGTATATATGTATCTAAGCTGAAAAAACCCATATTATCACACTAGAAGTATATATGTATCTTAGCTGAAAAAACCCATATTATCACACTAGATGTATATATGTATCTGTGTAGAAAAAACCCATATTATCACACTAGATGTATATATGTATCTAAGCTGAAAAAACCCATATTATCACACTAGATGTATATATGTATCTAAGCTGAAAAAACCCATATTATCACACTAGATGTATATATGTATCTGAGTAGAAAAAACCCATATTATCACACTAGATGTATATATGTATCTAAGATGAAAAAACCCATATTATCACACTAGATGTATATATGTATCTAAGCTGAAAAAACCCATATTATCACACTAGATGTATATATGTATCTGAGTTGAAAAAACCCATTTTATCGCACTAGATGTATATATGTATGTGAGTTGAAAAAACCCATTTTATCACACTAGATGTATATATGTATCTGAGTTGAAAAAACCCATATTATCACACTAGATGTATATATGTATCTAAGCTGAAAAAACCCATATTATCACACTAGATGTATATATGTATCTAAGCTGAAAAAACCCATATTATCACACTAGATGTATATATGTATTTGAGTAGAAAAAACCCATATTATCACACTAGATGTATATATGTATCTAAGCTGAAAAAACCCATATTATCACACTAGATGTATATATGTATCTAAGCTGAAAAAACCCATATTATCACACTAGATGTATATATGTATCTGAGTTGAAAAAACCCATATTATCACACTAGATGTATACATGTATCTGAGTAGAAAAAACCCATATTATCACACTAGATGTTTATATGTATCTGAGTTGAAAAAACCCATTTTATCGCACTAGATGTATATATGTATGTGAGTTGAAAAAACCCATATTATCACACTAGAAGTATATATGTATCTGAGTTGAAAAAACCCATATTATCACACTAGATGTATATATGTATCTGAGTTGAAAAAACCCATTTTATCACACTAGATGTATATATGTATCTAAGCTGAAAAAACCCATATTATCACACTAGATGTATATATGTATCTAAGCTGAAAAAACCCATATTATCACACTAGATGTATATATGTATCTGAGTAGAAAAAACCCATATTATCACACTAGATGTATATATGTATCTAAGCTGAAAAAACCCATATTATCACACTAGATGTATATATGTATCTAAGCTGAAAAAACCCATATTATCACACTAGTTGTATATATGTATCTGAGTAGAAAAAACCCATATTATCACACTAGATGTATATATGTATCTAAGCTGAAAAAACCCATATTATCACACTAGATGTATATATGTATCTAAGCTGAAAAAACCCATATTATCACACTAGATGTATATATGTATCTGAGTAGAAAAAATCCATATTATCACACTAGATGTATATATGTATCTAAGCTGAAAAAACCCATATTATCACACTAGATGTATATATGTATCTAAGCTGAAAAAACCCATATTATCACACTAGTTGTATATATGTATCTGAGTAGAAAAAACCCATATTATCACACTAGATTTATATATGTATCTAAGCTAAAAAAACCCATATCATCACACTAGATGTATATATGTATCTTAGCTGAAATAACCCATATTATCACACTAGATGTATATATGTATCTAAGCTGAAAAAACCCATTTTATCACACTAGATGTATATATGTATCTGAGTAGAAAAAACCCATATTATCACACTAGATGTATATATGTATCTAAGCTGAAAAAACCCATATTATCACACTAGATGTATATATGTATCTAATCTGAAAAAACCCATATTATCACACTAGATGTATATATGTATCTTAGCTGAAAAAAACCCATATTATCACACTAGATGTATATATGTATCTAAGCTGAAAAAACCCATATTATCACACTAGATGTATATATGTATCTAAGCTGAAAAAACCCATATTATCACACTAGATGTATATATGTATCTGAGTAGAAAAAACCCATATTATCACACTAGATGTATATATGTATCTAAGCTGAAAAAACCCATATTATCACACTAGATGTATATATGTATCTAAGCTGAAAAAACCCATATAATCACACTAGATGTATATATGTGTCTGAGTTGAAAAAACCCATATTATCACACTAGATGTATATATATATCTGAGTTGAAAAAACCCATATTATCACACTAGATGTATATATGTATCTAAGCTGAAAAAACCCATATTATCACACTAGATGTATATATGTATCTAAGCTGAAAAAACCCATATTATCACACTAGAAGTATATATGTATCTTAGCTGAAAAAACCCATATTATCACACTAGATGTATATATGTATCTGTGTAGAAAAAACCCATATTATCACACTAGATGTATATATGTATCTAAGCTGAAAAAACCCATATTATCACACTAGATGTATATATGTATCTAAGCTGAAAAACCCCATATTATCACACTAGATGTATATATGTATCTGAGTAGAAAAAACCCATATTATCACACTAGATGTATATATGTATCTAAGATGAAAAAACCCATATTATCACACTAGATGTATATATGTATCTAAGCTGAAAAAACCCATATTATCACACTAGATGTATATATGTATCTGAGTTGAAAAAACCCATTTTATCGCACTAGATGTATATATGTATGTGAGTTGAAAAAACCCATTTTATCACACTAGATGTATATATGTATCTGAGTTGAAAAAACCCATATTATCACACTAGATGTATATATGTATCTAAGCTGAAAAAACCCATATTATCACACTAGATGTATATATGTATCTAAGCTGAAAAAACCCATATTATCACACTAGATGTATATATGTATTTGAGTAGAAAAAACCCATATTATCACACTAGATGTATATATGTATCTAAGCTGAAAAAACCCATATTATCACACTAGATGTATATATGTATCTAAGCTGAAAAAACCCATATTATCACACTAGATGTATATATATATCTGAGTTGAAAAAACCCATATTATCACACTAGATGTATATATGTATCTAAGCTAAAAAAACCCATATTATCACACTAGTTGTATATATGTATCTAAGCTGAAAAAACCCATATTATCACACTAGATGTATATATGTATCTAAGCTGAAAAAACCCATATTATCACACTAGATGTATATATGTATCTGAGTAGAAAAAACCCATATTATCACACTAGATGTATATATGTATCTAAGCTGAAAAAACCCATATTATCACACTAGATGTATATATGTATCTAAGCTGAAAAAACCCATATTATCACACTATATGTATATATGTATCTGAGTAGAAAAAACCCATATTATCACACTAGATGTATATATGTATCTAAGCTGAAAAAACCCATATTATCACACTAGATGTATATATGTATCTAAGCTGAAAAAACCCATATTATCACACTAGATGTATATATGTATCTGAGTAGAAAAAACCCATATTATCACACTAGATGTATATATGTATCTAAGCTGAAAAAACCCATCTTATCACACTAGATGTATATATGTATCTGAGTTGAAAAAACCCATTTTATCACACTAGATGTATATATGTATCTAAGCTGAAAAAACCCATATTATCACACTAGAAGTATATATGTATCTGAGTTGAAAAAACCCATATTATCACACTAGATGTATATATGTATCTGAGTTGAAAAAACCCATTTTATCACACTAGATGTATATATGTATCTAAGCTGAAAAAACCCATATTATCACACTAGATGTATATATGTATCTGAGTAGAAAAAACCCATATTATCACACTAGATGTATATATGTATCTAAGCTGAAAAAACCCATTTTATCACACTAGATGTATATATGTATCTGAGTTGAAAAAACCCATTTTATCACACTAGAAGTATATATGTATCTGAGTTGAAAAAACCCATATTATCACACTAGAAGTATATATGTATCTGAGTTGAAAAAACCCATATTATCACACTAGATGTATATATGTATCTGAGTTGAAAAAACCCATTTTATCACACTAGATGTATATATGTATCTAAGCTGAAAAAACCCATATTATCACACTAGATGTATATATGTATCTGAGTAGAAAAAACCCATATTATCACACTAGAAGTATATATGTATCTGAGTTGAAAAAACCCATATTATCACACTAGATGTATATATGTATCTGAGTTGAAAAAACCCATATTATCACACTAGAAGTATATATGTATCTGAGTTGAAAAAACCCATATTATCACACTAGATTTATATATGTATCTTAGTTGAAAAAACCCATTTTATCACACTAGATGTATATATGTATCTAAGCTGAAAAAACCCATTTTATCACACTAGATGTATATATGTATCTGAGTAGAAAAAACCCATATTATCACAATAGATGTATATATGTATCTAAGCTGAAAAAACCCATATTATCACACTAGATGTATATATGTATCTGTAGCATACAAGGGTTGATAATACTTTGATAGCTGTTGAGGGGAAGCTAGATGTAGCGGGTGCACGCAAGGTTACCGGCATTCCTGCTCGTCGGAGGGTAGGTTCGTTGCTACAATTGCATCCATATCAAATAGCCACACATTTAATTTTATTTTGCGTGCTTATAAAAAAAAAAGGAAATAAAGACTAAAGAAGATAGATCATAGAGCATAAGGTTCGAAATAAAAAAAAACTACAAAAGGAAAGAATTGTTTGTCAAAAGATGTGCACAGACAAAAATCGGCCCACCCTACCATGATCACTATACCTACAAAAAAAAAATCCTAATAAAATATTTTTGTGATCCCACGCACTCAGTCACAACAAGTCCTTTACCTAATAGTTAAAAATCAAACAGATTTGTTAAACTCAACCCAAAAACATTATGTTTTATTTGCTATTTGAAAATTCATTTAAACGCTAACAAAATTTTAAGAGCTATGAATTTCATTTAATTTAGAATAAATTTACTAGCAAATATTTCATTCACTTTTCATTATATTTTCCTCAAACTCAATAATAAAAATATAATAAAAAAATATAAAAAAATAAACCTTAAATCTAAAATATGTATATGTAAAATTACAATAAAGATTAATGAAAAAAAAAATAAAAAAAGAATAGATTTATAAATTTAATTGTAGCCAAAAAAAAAATTTAATTAAAAGTAAAACTTTGAAATTGAATCTAAACAAAAACTGAATTTAATGTGAAAATTTAATTACATTCTACGAAAAAATTAAAAAAAAATTATATTAATCCGAAAAAAAAAATTGAAGCGGCTCTAATTAAACTTGTCTAAATTTCTAGAATCGCGCACGTTACCAGTTACCAGCGTAAAATTTATACATGAAATTTTTTTTTCATCACGCAAATACTTTATTAAGTTTGCTTATGGTGTAACAATCATTTCTTTTTTTTTATTAATTTTATAAAAAAAGAATCTTGGTCTTTTAAAAAGTTTGTATTTAAAACTTTAGGCTGGTCACATCAAGCAGACTAGTAATTTAACAACTTAACGAACAAATTAAAAATATTATTTGTTTTTTTCCCAAATGTAAACAGAGAATTCAAATAGGTAAGAACAAGAATATAATAAAAAAACCAGACTTACATCAATGTGGTTGTTGTAACAGCTTCAACGATGAAAGATCTTTCAGAGTTCAGCAGGTGGTTGTTGTGTTTAAAGAGTACTGTAAAGTTAAAAAGTTAAGAGAAATGTTGCTGAGGTATGTTTAGCAACATGTAAAGAGAAATTAAGCGTTAATAATCCCATCAACATTACATTACCAAATGCTAAAAGAAATATATATTTTAACCGCGTTTCCGTTTTTATAAACTGGAAAAAAACAAATTAATTAATTGTAATAAAAAAAAAAAAGAATTTAATTTTAACCAGGGAACACAATGTTTCATATATGAGTTTCAAATGCATACCAAAAGACCACAAAAGAAAGGTATTGCCATAAAAACATTAGCAACAAAAATTTACTTTCTGGTATGTTTTTTTTTTGTTTTGTTTTTAGTTATAAAACATGTTTATAAAAATAGCATATGATTATTATATGCATGCAAATGCATTGAAACAAATGAATAACATTGTTCAACAAAAAACCAATATTTTCAATTTCACGTTTAAAGAAAGCAAAAAAGAAAAAAATGAATTGAATTATTTTAATTCTTTTTAACAAATTTAACACAAGTTTAATAAAAAAAAATCACAAAACGAAAGATTTAAATTAATGCAAAAAAAATCACTTATTCGAAGTAATATGTTTAAAAAAAAAAAGTAAATTATTATATTTAATTTTTGTTCACCATCAAACCAAGCTCCACTCTGTTTATATTTTTTTCTAGTCAATTATAGCTTCGAGCTTCTAAATTTTATACACACTCTTATCCTTGAAATTTTTGTTGAACGGTGTTAATTTTTTTCCCGTTTTTCAAGTTCGTTGTTGTTGCACAGAAGAATTTTGGGTTCTTCTTTCTTTATATATATATATGTTGGCAAATTTTTTTTAGCACTGCTTTAAATGTAAAATTTTCATATCAAAAACCAACTTTATATTTCAATACAGGAAAATTTCTTCTTTTTTTGTAATGTTGCATATGGTTTTGATTTTGTTTTTATAGCTTTAGGTTTCACCAAATGATTTTTATACTTTAAGTAGCTAGTCTTTCAGCTCAAAGCGATTTTCTTTCCTTAAAATTTAAGGACCGTTGTTCTTCGTTTTTTTCCTAAACCACTATTTCCACTAATATTTATGTTTGTTTTTAATTTTTTTTTTTTTTTAACACCACCAATCTAACACCGCACAACTTGAAGGTTAGCCGCAACTAAAAATGACGATATCACTTCTCCTTCGATTAGGTTGCTGAGAAAGACTTTCTCAATTAATCAGAGACTTTTTAAAAACTCCACTAGCCATGTATTTTATTGTTGGAGTATTAAACATTAGGTGCCAAATCTGCATAAAAAATTAATTTTATGAGATTTGATATTAAAATAATCAAAAGAGAGATTAAATAAAAAAATAAAAAGATTACCTCATTGATTTGGCACCACAATTTTGGAAATAAAACAAAAGTTTGCTTTCAGTGTTTTGGACTTTAGATTTTTCTATCTCCGAGAAAAGGTTCTTCTTCATAACTTAATGTAAAAACCAAAAAAAAACAATAACCCATATTAACTTAGAGTCAGTAAATAAATTGAAGGAAAAAACTACAAAAGCAACAAAACTTACGATTATTTTAAGAAATTATCCTTATACCACAGACGGCTTAGAGGTTTTTCCACTTTTAAAAAAAACTTTAAAAAAAAAGACTTTTTTTCTTGTTTAATTTTTCACCCATATACGAAAAACACTTTGTTATCTCGACCTTTCCTGGGCAACGGCTTCACAGAATAATGGCGGTTGAAAACTCTTTTTGCCAAAAAGAAACCTCGGTTTTATGGTCGTGATAAAAAAAAAATGAAAAACAGACGCTTTCTTTCCAGGTATATAAAGAAATTGGCGCATTCGAATAAAAATCCGAATGTATAACGAAAACAACCCTGGTTAATTGTGTTATATCCCAATGACATATAGATGGCAATTTCAAATATGCAACAGGGTGGTCACCCGTTTAAACATAATTCGATTAATTAGACGAACGAACAATAAAATATCTAAATTTGATAATGATTAATCGAATAAAATTTCAAAATAAAAAAAAAATATTATCACGAAATAATGATTAATATCATGAAAAATTTGTGTAAAGCATGCAAAACAAAAAAAAAAATAAATAAAATCTCAAAAACGGAGGCAAGCCCCTTTACAAATCCCCCCAGCCAAAATCAGACTTTGGGGTTTCAACTAAAACCCCCAAGGCTGATCCCGCTTGCCGAAGAAAAAAAATAAAAACAACCAAACGAAATCACTGCCGAATGTCCTTGGCGTGATAAACTGCTAGAAATCGTCCTGAAAGGTCCTCTAATTCATAGTAGTTGTTACCTAACTTTTTACGAATACGAGCCTTTATAAAAGTTGGTCCATGCTTAGCACAATAACCTTGCTCAAGGTTACTTTGCCTAAAATTTCGCCGATAAACTTCCTGGCCTACCTCAAAATTTACTTCCCTCGATCTTAGGTTATAGGTGCGTTCATTACGCTCAAATTGCTTTTGCATTAGTTCTGCAGCACGTTTAGCCATAATATGTAATGAATCGTTTCGGTCAAAACGAACGGATCGATCCTCCAATATTTCAAGCCGGCGAAGCAGTTGATACGTATCTGCGCTCGTTATCATGTGTTGACCGAACGCTAAATAATACGGGGAAGTCCCTATAGCCGAGTGAATAGCCGAGCGAATTGCACAACCAATACTACTGAGCAGATCATCCCAATTCTTCTGATCTGGGCGAATATATGCCTTAATGGCAGCCAATATTGAACGGTTTACTCTTTCAGATGCGTTAGCCTGTGGTGAATGGATTGCTGTAAACACATGTTTTATCTTATATTTTTCCAATAGGCTACTAAACTTTAACGACCTAAATTGAGAACCATTGTCCGAAACCAAGGTCTCGGGGACCCCAAATGTGTGAAACAGATCCTGCTCCAAGAAATTCACTACCACCTCAGAATTCAACTTTTTCACTGCCTTTAAAAATGGAAACTTGGAGAAATGATCTAGGACGATAAATATCCCTACATTTCTAGAACGCGTTGTCGTGTAGGTACCTAAAAAGTCCACATATATCTTTTGGAAAAACCGCTGACTACCAGAAGTTTTACCCATAGGTGGTCTAAGAACCTGATTGGGGTGCTTAGTCGTTTTACATACCTCGCAATTATTAATATGCGATTTGACGTCGGACACAAGATTTGGCCAAAAATAAAACCTTCGAATTCTCTCGAGTGTTTTATTAATTCCACCATGAGCAGACAAGATGCTATCGTGAGCCTTTACCAACAGTTCAGGAACCATTGACTTCGGGATCCATAGCTTCCAAGCCAAGTCATCATGAACCGGCTCCCCAGTGGCATGTTGAGTGCGTCTGTATACGTATCCGTCAACTACTTTTAGGTCGGGCACTTTGTCAACATCGCTCTCAATTTTCTCCTTTAAAGTTTTGTACTCGGTCGATTGAAAATGTTCAGATTCTAAATCTACGAAGATCCCACAGTCATTTTTAGGATCGGACAGACTTTCAACACCTAATTCGGACAAGTCCTCAGTGTTAGCACGAGAAAGTGTATCCGGAACAATGTTCTGGGTACCGCGTCTATGCTGAATGCAAAATTTGTACCCCTGCAGTTTTAAAGCCCACCGAGCAAGTCGCGTACTGAGGTCAGTCTGAGACATGAGCCACTTCAATGACGCATGGTCAGTGATAACAGTGAACTCATGTCCTTCGACGTAAGCTCTAAATTTTTTAATACTTAACAGAGCTGCTAAGCATTCCTGTTCGGTTACTGAGTAATTACGTTGGGCTTGGTTGAGCTTCTTTGACATAAATGCCACAGGAACCTCTTCGCCCTCCGCATTTTTCTGAACCAACACACTTCCTATTCCTGTTTTACTAGCATCGCAGTGTATGAAGAACGGCTGCGTGAAGTCGGGACTATGTAAGACAGGCGCGGTGCTCAAATGTGACTTTAAAACCTCAAAAGCCTGTTGGGCTTCTTCGGTCCATACAAATTTCTTTTTCCCTTTTAGCAAATCAGTTATAGGCGTGGTAATTGCTGCATAATTCCGAATAAACTTTCTGTACCAACCAGTCATTCCCAGAAATCTTCTGACTTGTTTTACGGATCGCGGCACTGGGAAATCTGTAACAGCGGACACTTTTCCCGGATCCGTACGAATGACCCCGTTCCCAACCAAGTGTCCCAAATATTTAACTTCACGAACACAGAAATGACTCTTCTCAACGTTTATAGTCAGCCCTGAATCTTTTATTTTCCGAGCTACAATCCTTAAGACCTCCAGATGTTTTTCGAAGGATTCCGAAATGATCAATAGATCATCAAGATAAATAAACACTTCCGTCCTGAGATCTGGCGGAATCACTTTATCCATTAATCGTGACATTGTTTGTGGAGCATTGCATAGCCCAAAAGGCATGACATTATAGTGATAAAGCGGTCTCCCAGGCACGGTAAATGCAGTTTTATCTTTTGATCCTGAATCTAACGGAATCTGCCAAAAAGCATCCTTTAGATCCAAGCTCGATATATATTCTGCTCTAGGGAGTCGGCTAAGGATACCATCTATTTGCGGAAGTGGATACGCGTCACCAACGGTTACTGAATTTAATTTGCGGCTATCTAAACACAGCCTGTTTTTACCTGGCTTTCGATGGAGGACAACTGGTGATGACCAAGCGCTATTAGATTCTTCGATTACGCCTAAGGACAGCATTCGGTCCAGTTCTTCGTAAATCAGTTTCTCTATGGCAGGAGATACTGAGAAGTGCCTCTGTTTAATGGGTTTAGCATTTCCCGTGTCTATCACGTGACACAACACATTCGTTTTCCCTAAGCCCTCTTTTGCGAACGATGGAAACAAACATATCACCTGTTGAAGACACTGCCTTTGGACTGAAGTTAGCGGCATTTGGTCCCGAACTTCACTAACCGACGAAGTCAACGCACTAGAACCATCAAAACAAACCACGCCAGGAGGTAACAACCCAAACAATTCCCAAAAGTCAGCACCTAAATACAAGTTTCTCTCTAAACTAGGAATAATAAAAAGTGTAATAAGCTTCCCAACACCCTTAAAAGCTATCATAGTTTCTACAAAACCAACTACGAGTTGCTTCCTACCATCAGCTGTTTTGACCGACGACCTATATTTCCGATAAGGCATACCGGAATCCAAAAATGTACGGGCTGCCTCAGATCCGAGGCAGGTGAGCGAAGCCCCTGAATCCAATAGACCAAGGAC
This sequence comes from Eustalomyia histrio, assembly GCA_949748255.1. NCBI lineage: Eukaryota > Metazoa > Arthropoda > Insecta > Diptera > Anthomyiidae > Eustalomyia > Eustalomyia histrio. The sequence goes on from OX456524.1 coordinate 34,722,397, forward strand.
ATTTTTATCAAAGAGCGTTACCTCTGCATACGGCCTTATATCACCAGGCTTATCCAAAATTGAGCAAACAAACTTCTGCCTAAATTGCTTCAGCTTTTGCCAAAAGTTCCGCATGCGTAGGGCCGAGCGAGAAGATTTAGAGGTTTCCTTGAAAATTCTGCCCCTAGCTTCATTATATTCTTTTAATCTTATATGAAATGGTTTAAAAATCTGGGGAGTGTTCAAATCAAGAGTTTTAAATTTGGTATTCAAAAAGTTATTTTCAGGTAAATTATCGACATCTCCGGTAATGTTGTAATCATTATTTCGCCGTAGGATGGAAATTATATTTCCGTTTCTGTTTGCTTGGTTTTCATTTGTTGGTGTGCACCTTTCTGTGCACCGAATCTCAAGTTTTTTGAAGAGCAAGTCTTACAATTTGGTTTGTATGTATCAGGTTTGCCACAACCATAACAAAATACAGATCTATCGGACAAGCAGTCCTGGTACCTGTGACCAGCCTTATGGCAGTTCCAGCAAACAAGATTTATTTCTGATATTTCATCATTAACGACCATTGCCACATTATCACCATCATTATTAAAATCAGGTTCAATTTCGGAAACTCTCTTTTGAATTGGCGAGGGCCTCGCTAATCCAAACCCGTGTCTACGACGCACATCCGCCATGAAAAACTCCTGCCGACGGCATATGTCACGAAGATCCTGCACCGAATTGATTCTCATATTTAAAATCTCGTGCTGTATTTCCGGTAGCAAATTGCGACGTAATATTTCTACTAAAATTTCATCTTGAAGGGGCTCATTTAGACGATCAGTAAGCTCAACAATTGAATCGTAAAACGTATCAAAAAGTTCATTTGGTTTTTGCTTTCGATCTCTTATCATCTCGCGAAAGTCAACATCTGTACGCGTATCCCTATACTGTTGCTTGAGCGCAAGACACAAATTCGGCCACCTAACCTTGGAGACTGATGTATGGTAACGCCAGAACCAGTCGCTTCCCTTGCCCTCAAACAATAAATTAGCATAATTGCACAACAAATCAAAGTCGCCTTGAAGAGTTTGAGCAGTTAATGCCTCCACTCGGTATATAAATTTATTAACGGACAGGCCATTTGACCCACCTGAAAACTTTATTTTCCAATTGGAAATAATTTGTAACACTTTGTCCGGGCGAACATTCAAATCGGACGAAGATGCTGAAGCAGCACCGGAATTATGAAACCTGGAACCAGATGAACTAGGCCCGGATCGGTTATGAAAAGAGGTCGAAGACTCAACAGGCCGGAGACCTAATATCTCCCGAAATGTTTGCTGCTCAGCCACCGGCAAAGCAAATGATGGTGGTATTGGGGTCACATTCGACTGCATAACAGGTGGGACGTTTAGGGTTAAATTAGATAAACGAGCCTCAATACTAGATATCTGATTGCTTAAGCCGGAAAACAATTGATTTTGCTGAGCTGCAACAATCGACTCAATCATTTCTTTTAACGCCTCATTTTGATTCAAAGTCGAATTTAAATCTGTCTGACCTGAACCAGCAGCGCCAGAGGCAGATACATTCGTAATTGAAACAACAGGACCCGATGGGGCCACATCATTAGGAGCGACTCCCAAAAAAGATTGATTAAGCTGCTCACCAGCCGGTATTTGTTGCCGAGATTTATCCTGAGAACGAGTTGGAATATTCGCAGACCCCTGAGCCGGAGGATCATTCACAACTCTTGTATTACATACAGGACAAAAGGGTCGTATTTTCAGATTTGCCGCCACACAAGGCTTATGAAACAAATGACCACAGCAGGTAGAAACTAACTGCGTTTTTGAAGTAATAGGCTGACGACATGCATCGCATAATGGGTGCTTACCACCTCCTGTAGCAACAGTCGCGGTAGCAGATGCCCGAGATTCATCCTCATTACCCATGCCAAAAACCAAAATAAAATATACCGAAGTAATTAAAAAAATCAACTTAAAAGTTCCAAAAGATTGTGTTTCAACCTAGTTACGAATTTCAACTTAATACGATGCTCAACCGAAAATAGTGTACAACTTAAACTAACAAAAGGAATAAATTAATTAAATCTATTTGTCTCTTTCTTTCCTAATAAAAAAATATTTTTAACAACATTAAAAATTTACATTCCCAAAATAAGGGGTGGGGGGGGGGGGGGGGGAAATAAAAAAAAAATATATATGGATTTTCCAAATAAAATTATATCTTGAATATCGATGAAATACAGGTTAGATTATATTTCCCTCGGATGTGGAAATTGAACCGAATAGCTTCAATGGCTAAAAATGTCTATGTAGGGGTAACAACACAAACTCAAGCGGATATAAAAATTCCAAAAACAAATGTTATACAAAATGTTAGAACCCAACTTTAAGATTTATGTAGATGGTATGTTAGGTTTAGTTATGTTATGTTACGTTATGTAATGTTGTTAACGATGATGAGTATGCTAACTGTTAAAATCAAGTATACGCCTGAGTGGTTAAAAAAAAAAGTAATTGCCAATTTTAATAATATAAAATGACTACATATAAACCATATACATCTATAATTTTAATTCAGAAGACAAATTTGCTCACATAATAAATAACCCCAGTTAAAACTATTGGGGAAAAATGTAACACTCTCGAAATCACCACTAAGTAAGGAGGAAGGAATGCTTGCGAAAAATCAACTCGATTAGATTTATTTATGAAAATTTAATAAAAAGAGATCAATATTTAGAATGTTTACTCCGAAGACAAAAAATTAGAAGACGAATCAAACATTTGTAATCCACTAAAACAAATTTTAATTTTTAGGCTTTTATCGAAAATAAAAAAAATTAAAAAAAATAAAAACACGTTTAAATCGTAGCCGATAATTTAATCGATCAATGAGAAATGAAAAATCAAAAGTAACCAAATTAGTAAAAAAAAACTTAATTAATCAGAAATTCGTAGTAACGAACAAAATTTTAACCAATAATGAAAACAGTTCGATTTCACAATTAAAAAAAAACTGAAAAAAAAATTAATAAATAAAAATAAAAAAATCACAAATACTGACTTAAAGAAAAGAATTAAATTGATTATTTTAAATAAAAAATTAAAAATAGTAAAAAAAGTATTCGGTTTAAAGAAATTTACCTTACAAAATCAAATTAAAAGATTTTTAGAACCAAAATAAATAATTTAAAAACAAAAATTAAATTGAAAATTTTAAATTAAAGAAACAATATTTCTCTAAATCAAATAAAATTAGAAAAACCAAGAATTAAATTATATATATCATTATTTTCTGTTTGATTTTCTTACTACTGGATAGGACTTGTTGTGGAAAAAATATCCTTCTGTTGAAGACTTAATAATAACGAACCAAAACGATGAGAAAAAGTCGTAAAAAAAAAGTAATAGAAAGATGGTCACTGTAAGGGAAAGGATCCTAACAATCACAGGCCTTTAATCCACCTACGGTGTGAGAAAGTAAACTAATTTAACTATTTTTGGAACAACGGCCAGTTCTAGCTAATAAAAAAAAATCCAAAATCTGTAATCCTGAAGTAATAAAATAGTCTCAAAAGTTTACAAAAGGAAAAGCAAGAATCGAATAACTAGAAATAATTGGTTGTAAATGAAAGCCTAAGTGCTTAAAATCATGAACAAAATCCGAAGTATTTCAGGCATCCGAAAGGAAAAATCAGAATTTAATAGAAAGTTGAAATTGAAGAATAAAAATAGATTTAAACTAAAGAGGGGGAAAAAAAATTGAAGCCGAACAAAAATTTTGAATTACAAAAAGTAAAATCAAACGCTGTTAAAAATAAAAAAAAATTGATTATTCGGGCCCCACGTTGGGCGCCAAAAATTAATATGTAGCATACAAGGGTTAATAATACTTTGATAGCTGTTAAGGGGAAGCTAGATGTAGCGGGTGCACGCAATGTTACCGGCATTCCTGCTCGTCGGAGGGTAGGTTCGTTGCTACAATTGCATCCATATCAAATAGCCACACAATTAATTTTATCTTGCGTGCTTATAAAAAAAAGTAAATAAAGACTAAAGAAGATAGATCATAGAGCATTAGGTTCGAAATAAAAAAAAACTACAAAAGGAAAGAATTGTTTGTCAAAAGATGTGCACAGACAAAAATCGGCCCACCCTACCATGATCACTATACCTACAAAAAAAAATCCTAATAAAATATTTTTGTGATCCCACGCACTCAGTCACAACAAGTCCTTTACCTAATAGTTAAAAATCAAACAGATTTGTTAAACTCAACCCAAAAACATTACGTTTTATTTGCTATTTGAAAATTCATTTAAACGTAAACATAATTTTAAGAGCTATGAATTTCATTTAATTTAGAATAAATTTACTAGCAAATATTTCATTTACTTTTCATTATATTTTCCTCAAACTCAATAATAAAAATATAATAAAAAAATATAAAAAAATAAACCTTAAGTCTAAAGTATGTATATGTAAAATTACAATAAAGATTAATGAAAAAAATAAAAAAAGAATGGATTTATAAATTAAATTGTAGCCAAAAAAAAAATTTAATTAAAAGTAAAACTTTGAAATTGAATCTTAACAAAAACTGAATTTAATGTGAAAATTTAATTACATTCTACGGAAAAAAATAAAAAAAATCATATTAATCCGAAAAAAAAATTGAAGCGGCTCTAATTAAACTTGTCTAAATTTTTAGAATCGCGCACGTTACCAGTTACCAGCGTAAAATTTATACATGAAATTCTTTTTTTGTATTACGCAAATACTTTATTAAGTTTGCTTATGGTGTAACAATCATTTCTTTTTTTTTTTATTAATTTTATAAAAAAAAGAATCTTGGTCTTTTAAAAAGTTTGTATTTAAAACTTTAGGCTGGTCACGTCAAGCAGGCTAGTAATTTAACAACTTAACGAACAAATTAAAAATATTATTTGTTTTTTTCCCAAATGTAAACAGAGAATTCAAATAGATAAGAACAAGAATATAATAAATAAAAACCAGACTTACATCAATGTGGTTGTTGTAACAGCTTCAACGATGAAAGATCTTTCAGAGTTCAGCAGGTGGTTGTTGTGTTTAAAGAGTACTGTAAAGTTAAAAAGTTAAGAGAAATGTTGCTGAGGTATGTTTAGCAACATGTAAAGAGAAATTAAGCGTTAATAATCCCATCAACATTACATTACCAAATGATAAAGGAAATATATATTTTAACCGCGTTTCCGTTTTTATAAACTGGAAAAAAAAAACAAATTAATTAATTGTAATAAGAAAAAAATAATTTAATTTTAACCAGGGAACACAATGTTTCATATATGAGTTTCAAATGCATACCAAAAGACCACAAAAGAAAGGTATTGCCATAAAAAAATTAGCAACAAAATGGTATGTTTTTTTTTTTGTTTTTAGTTATGAAACATGTTTATAAAAATAGCATATGATTATTATATGCATGCAAATGCATTGAAACAAATGAATAACATTGTTCAACAAAAAACCAATATTTTCAATTTCACGTTTAAAGAAAGCAAAAAAAAAAAAAATGAATTGAATTATTTTAATTCTTTTTAATAAATTTAACACAAGTTTAAGAAAAAAAAAATCACAAAACGAAAGATTTAAATTAATGCAAAAAACACTTATTCGAAGTAATATTTTTTTAAAAAAAAAAATTAATTATTATATTTAATTTTCGTTCACTATCAAACCAAGCTCCACTCTGTTTATATTTTTTTTAAGTCAATTATAGCTTCGAGCTTCTAAATTTTATACACACTCTTATCCTTGAAATCTTTGTTGAACGGTGTTAATTTTTTTCCCGTTTTTCAAGTTCGTTGTTGTTGCACAGAAGAATTTTGGGTTCTTCTTTCTTTATATATATATGTTGGCAAATTTTTTTTTTAGCACTGCTTTAAATGTAAAATTTTCATATCAAAAACCAACTTTATATCACAGGAAAATTTATTTTTTTTTGTAATGTTGCATATGGTTTTGATTTTGTTTTTATAGCTTTAGGTTTCACCAAATGATTTTTATACTTTAAGTAGCTAGTCTTTCAGCTAAAAGCGATTTTCTTTCCTTAAAATTTATAGACCGTTGTTCTTCGTTTTTTCCTAAACCACCATTTCCACTAATATTTATGTTTGTTTTTTTTATTTTATTTTTTTTAACACCACCAATCTAACACCGCACAACTTCAAGGTTAGCCGCAACTAAAAATGACGACATCGCTTTTCCTTCGATTAGGTTGCTGAGAAAGACTTTCTCAATTAATCAGAGACTTTTTAAAAACTCCACTAGCCATGTATTTTATTGTTAGAGTATTAAACATTAGGTGCCAAATCTGCATAAAGAATTAATTTTATGAGATTTGATATTAAAATAATCAAAAGAGAGATTAAATAAAAAAAAAAAAAAAGATTACCTCATTGATTTGGCACCACAATTTTGGAAATAAAACAAAAGTTTGCTTTCAGTGTTTTGGACTTTAGATTTTTCTAGTTCCGAGAAAAGGTTCTTCTTCATAACTTAATGTAAAAACCAAAAAAAAACAATAACCCATATTAACTTAGAGTCAGTAAATAAATTGAAGGAAAAATCTACAAAAGCAACAAAACTTACGATTATTTTAAGAAATTATCCTTATACCACAGACGGCTTAGAGGTTTTTCCACTTTAAAAAAAACTTAAAAAAAAGACTTTTTTTCTTGTTTAATTTTTCACCCATATACGAAAAACACTTTGTTATTTCGACCTTTCCTTGGCAACGGCTTCACAGAATAATGGCGGTTGAAAACTCTTTTTGCCAAAAAGAAACCTCGGTTTTATGGTCGTGATAAAAAAAATGAAAAACAGACGCTTTCTTTCCAGGTATATAAAGAAATTGGCGCATTCGAATAAAAATCCGAATGTATAACGAAAACAACCCTGGTTAATTGTGTTATATCCCAATGACATATAGATGGCAATTTCAAATATGCAACAGGGTGGTCACCCGTTTAAACATAACTCGATTAATAAGACGAACGAACAATAAAATATCTAAATTTGATAATGATTAAACGAATAAAATTTCAAAATAAAAAAAAATATTATCACGAAATAATGATTAATATCATGAAAAATTTGTGTAAAGCATGCAAAAAAAAAATAAATAAAATATCAAAAACGGAGGCAAGCGCCTTTACAGAATTCAATCAATAAAAATATGGCCTTCGATCGGACCATCTATGTTAACTTTAAGGTAAAAATATGAACACATAAAAAATGTTAATTTTTTGTATAACATTAAGAGATCTGTGGTAGGGTAGGATTTGGTAATAATTTTTATATTAATGATTATTCAAATAGTCTAATGTTCCATTAAAAAAAAAAAAAAAATTAAGTTGGATAGATTTTAAAAATTTTTGGTTGGTGGACTGTTTCTGGGTCCTGCCCATATGACCTTTTGAATCTCAATATAAATGCCACATTTTTTAAACAGTTCATTTAGAAAAAATTTTAAAATAATTAAAAAAACGAAAAAGTACCAATTTTGATATCATTTTTTAGATAATACATAAAAAAAACCCAATAAACCTTAGATTTGTGTTCCCTACAGTGATGTCAGATGAAATTTATGAAAATCCCCACGTTTTGAAAAAAAAATCCCTTTTTTCCCCTACAACCAGCTTTTTTTCTCCCTACATTTTTCCCTACGTTTTATTTTGAATAAAAATTTAAACATATTTTTTTATAGTAAATTTTATTTACTTTATTTCTGATAATAAAAAATTCAGGTATATCAGGTATAAGTTAAAACAAAGAATAACATAAAATTGAATGATAAAATAAATAATAAAATTAAATAACAAAAAAGTTAATTGTACATATTTTGGGAATTCATTTTTTTAAAATTGCTTTCTGTACATTTGAAATTTGTACAATTTAATATATTTGATTGTAAATGAGATCGAATAATACATATTGAATTTAAAAGATCATGACTTAATTTATTTCTTTTCTTTGTGCGTATGTCTGTAACAATAGAAAATATTCTTTCAGCGTCGGCATTCGCATGAGGTAAACTTAAAATAATTTTTGTTAATTTTGAGATGTTTGGAAATACTAATTTATCATTAAAATTTTTTGATTTAGATATAATTGACCAAAATTCTTCCAAATCTAGCATAGAAAGCGACTTTCTTTTATGTTCTGAAAAATTAAATTCAATGGTCAACCATTCTTGTGTAAGCAGATTAATATCGATTTTATATTTCTGGTATAACAATTTAAATTGAAAAACATTTTTATTATTAGCACTCATAGCTAATTTAGGACAAAGAAATTACATTTCTTTGAAGATTGATTCGTTTTTTAAAGGAAGTCTCTTTTGTGTTTCTTCTAGTGCGGTAATATAAATTTTCAAGCAGTCAGTCTTTATTTGGTAGGCACTTGATTTTGGAAATGTTTTTAGCAGCTCTTCGCATTCATGCCCAACGTAAATATCTTCTATTTGTAATGTAATATGTGGTGATTTAATATTGCAATTAATTGTCAACTCTTCTTTTTTAATAAAATTTTGACCAATTTGTAAAAATATTTTTTTGGATTTAAAATGTAAAACATGTACTAATGGTTGATGTGATTGAAATAATGCATTTAGGGCGTTAAATTAGTTCAAAACGTATTTTAAAAAAAGCAAATAGGCCTTATTGCATTAATTTGTTAACTCACTTAATATTAAGTCTGCTTGCTTTAATTTATCTTGTGTTGCTGCATGTTTAAAAAATTCTATAAGAACAGTCCAATTCTCTAATATTCTTTCTATACACTTCTGATGAGATAACCATCTGGTGACTGATGTTCTTAAAATTTTTCTTTTCTCTACGCTGAGTAGTTCTTGAAATTCTTCTAACTCAGAACACCTTTTAGAGCTTCCAGAGATGTATGATCCAATTTGTCTCAATAAATCTTCGGGCGCTCTTGGCAGCATTAAACAAGCCTTATTTGCTATTATTGCAGCTGAGTGGCATATACATTTAATAGTTATAACTTCTGGGTTGTCCGCTAGCAGTCTCGATGCAAATGAATTATGTTGTCCAACCATAACATTTGCACCATCACAGCAAAGTCCAATGATATTTTCATAGGGAATTTCGTATTCTAAAATGAATTTTTTGAATTGACGATAAAGTGCATCAGCTGTACAATCGGTTCCAACCTGCAGCAAATTCAAAAGCTCTACTACTATTTTCTCTCTTTTCTCATCAAAGTAGCGAACAAGAATGCACATTGTCTTTTTCGAACAAATGTCAGTACTTTCATCTATAAGAATAGAAAACTTATTAATTTTAAGTTTCTCTATTAGTTTTGATTTTTCTTCGTTGGCTACATTGTGTATTATTTGGGTGCATTTAGTACGTGCCAGTTGACATTCCCTTATTATGGTTGAGTCTGGTACAATATCCTTCAACAAGGGAATTAAATGTTCTATTACTTGAAGAGCAACATTATGTTCGGCAAAAAAAAAGACTTATACGCATTTCAAAATTGGCTACATCTTTTCTGATGTTATTTGGCTTTTCTTTTTGAAAAAACAAATTAATAGTTTGAGAATTCTTTATTGCTAAAACCTTTGTTGTGTGTGTTTTTGTTGCGGCGTGCTTTATTAAATCAGATTTTCTACAACTTAATAATTTTTCACAAGCTATACATCTGCATTTGAAAGGATTATTTTTAACTTCTTTAAGCCACCCTTTAAAACAATCTTCTTTTAACCAACTCTTGCAAAATCGTTGTTTTCTATATCTTTTTATGTAGCTATTTTCTGAAGAGGAATCAGAATCTGCAGACATTTCACTAGAATATTAAAATATTACTAAAAAGTTTTTTTACCATAAAATAAAAACTTACGAGTATGGCATACTATAATTAAATAACAAAAATACCAGAAGAATAAACTTAAATACCAGAAGAATAAAGTATAAGCCCCATTTACAAATAATACATTTTATTATTTTGTTCTTTTTGCTTCGTTGAATGACACACACACACAAGTGAACAAATTTAAAATATTGTTGCCACATTTGGAAAAAATCACACTAACAACAGCCAATTTATAATTAATTATTGCCACGGAATATTGTTTTACTACAAATCGTCAGCTCATTGTTTGTTTGCTTCACAATAAAGAAATTTCTTGGTTTATTCTTTATTCTGTTGCAAGTATAGAGCAAACCAATAGTAAGCTCACGAAAGTTATCAATCAGAAACGTTATAGTTACCAAATTATCCAAAATTAAAAAAAATTCCTACATTTTGACCTAAATAAAATATCTGTCTTTTTTTTCCCTACACTCCATTTTTTCGAAAAAAATCCCTACAAAAAGGGAATTTTCCCTACATCTGACATCACTGGTTCCCTATCACATATATCCGAGTTTCGTCCAAAGCGGCTTGTTAGCGTTGGGGGGATTTCTGTGGGAATAAAAATCTCACGCTCGTTTATTTCAACATAATTTAATTGTTATTAATACATACAATTCCTAAAGTTGATACTTTATTAATAACGAGATGCATAATAAATTACATTGTACTTATGGATATGTATTTGAAAATAACAATTGGAGTTTCTTGTAATAAGTATACACGTGCCAGTAAGAGGATTTTAAATTATGTTTGTCGACTCGTGAATGATGATTTCAAAGAAACAAAACCCAGCAAAAATGAAGCTGCCAAAGAAGCAATAAAAGCATCACTACTATGGCAAAGGCATCACTTCTTTCCTATTGTTTTCATCGACTAATTTAACATTAGCGTGTCGTAGGATGGAAGTATTCAAATGAAGCTACTAGCATTACTCATACTTTACTCTAAGGAAGCAAAGATAATACTATGATTAGATATTCTAATGCATGAGTGGAAAATGTTCATATACTTTGTAGTATTTAAGCTTTGATGAAAATTTATTTCACAAGAATGCAGAAAAATAAGTTTAAAGAAGCGAAATGTATGCACTGATATACAAATACTCTTTTTTAAAACAAATAAATAATTTTACATTAGTGAACACATTTTTTGAAACATTTTTCAAATATTAATATTTGAAAAAAGAAAAAGATCTTTAGCTGAATAAATAAAATATTAATATTGAAAAAAGATCAAATAAAGTTATATAATTATCATTTTTCAAATATTTTAATGAATTTTCACACAAATTGTAAAATATTTTTGGATAATTTAAAAACTGGTTGTACAATTTTGAAACATTTTAGACAATTTAAAAATATTTTTGAACAATTTTAAATAATTTTAAATTTGGACAATTTGGAATAATTTTTACACAATTTTAAAATTATTTTGATAAATTCTGAATTAAAATTGGAAATGGTGTAGTGTTAAATAATAAACATAATGCAAAAATGCACAGATTGCGTCGTCATAAATATTTAAGGCTGAAAAAATGAAAATGACTGGCCAGCTAGTTTTCAAAACTTTTATAAAAATTGCAAAACTGCATAAATTCTTACCCCTAATGAAATTTTAAACTAAAATATAAAAAATTATTTAATGAAAAAATTAAAAAATTTCATCAAAACAATTTTTTTAATTCGAATAAATGCTTTAGATTCAAAAAATATTACGATATACTATAACTTATGCTTTAGAAGTAATGAAGAGTGATATTTTAAGATATGCATCGGGTTTATATCCAGATCACTGCATTTGAAATATGAACACATAAATTCTTTGGAAGGGCCTTAGAATAACACCAAAAAATCATAAAAGAATGTCAACTGAAGTTTAGGAAGCAATGAAAGAAGTTATAGTCACAGAATAACTACCAATTTTTTTTGCTGGGAAAGAAATTTGAAAACAAAAAATAAATATCATAGACATTATGGTTGTTTACAAGGGGGTCTGCTAAATGTTGTATGTGTTAAATCGTACTATTGTTAAAATTTAATTAAAAAAAAAAACAAAAATAGATGATACAACATTTGTACCTGTATTTAGGTTCTGTGTGAGGTGGCTTAATAAATTTTAAACTATTAAATACAAATTGATAAAAGGTTTTGAAATTTCTTTGAAAAAATATTTGAAAAAATTTTAAAATTTCATAAAAATTTGGAATTCTGAATTTAGTTTAGATTTTATTTAGCCAGTTCGCAAACATCCTTAAATGTACAATATTAACTACAATAATAAAAATTTTACTAATATAAATTTTAACGCTCCTTTTTTAACGACAATACAACAACTCAATATATAGCACAGCTTGTGAACTTCTTTATTAAAATAGGCAACGTTTTTTATCTATGTACAATGTACACATATGAGACATTCCAGGTCAACTAACAAACTTAGAAAAATGTATGTATCATCAATGCCAAATTTACAGTAAGTACAAATAAAATAAAATAAATAATTTATATTATTTTTAATTTTTTTTAGTTTGAAAATATTAAGAAAAATAAAAAATGTTTTACAAAAATATATTAAGCCCCATACACACTGATCCCCAAATTATATATATTTTATAACTTGAAAATGACGAAATTACATATTTTGGGGCTCAGTATGTATCAGTAGTAATCGAAAGTGTTTTTATAGGCTATCGTCTTACGATAAAGAAAATTGTTTGGGAAAATTTCAGATCAAGTTCCAAGTTTTTTATTTCTGACCTGTATCTTTTAAGTGTTTTCATTTAAATCTTATAAATCAATATATTTTTTTATTATTTTAATATAAATTTAAAAATCGAACAAATTTATAGTTGTATTATATTACGCTGTACATTGATTAGTACATTAAGAGCACAAGAGAGCTATATCATATCTATGTTATCTTTACTCATTATATTTTAGAGAATGAGACCAAAAAATTTGAGAACAAAAAACAGGTTGTGAAAATAAAATAAATTTTATCTTACCACAAATTCACTTGCTGTAACATTTTAAGGAAATTTAATTTTGTATGTATAAGTTATAATAATTAGAAATACAATTTATTTCAATCTCAGAATTTATTTCAATCTCAGGTTTTCATAAATTCGTAAAATGATATCTAAAAATTGAAATGAAAACGGCGCCAGACACTTTTACCAATATTTAATAAAATTTTTCTTGAAATAAGGAAACAAATTTTACTTTAAATTTGGTCAACATTTCTAAATTATAGAAAAATTTTACTACTAAAAAGTAAATTTTTATTAGAAAACAGTAAAATTTCCTCCTAATTAGTTCATACATTATCTACAAATTTTACTGTTAGTTAGGAAATGTTTGCTTGGTTTTAAGAAAAATTTTATTTTATTTAAGTTCATTAGATAATTTTTTTTACTTAAAACTAGGGCTTAACTTCCTAAAAATAAGAAAATATTTTCTAACATTAAGTTAAATAGCACTTCTTTTAAGTGAAAATCATCCTTATCCTGCTTTCTATGGTAAAGGTAATATATTTTACCATATATATTTTAAAGTACTTTACAGTCATTGAGTAAGTATTTTCCCATTTTCGGGGACTTCCGCTTTGTGAGGACACTGCTCTTAACAAGCTTTTTGCTATACAATTTTGTCTTAAAACTAAATTGAAATTCATGTATTTAAAATATAAATTAAATTTTATTAGCAAAAAGGTAAACAAATTAAAAAAATCTACTGCAGGATATTCTGAAACGTAATATATTGTGACAAAGTCAGATCATTTTCGTAGTTAATTAACGGTTCTGCTTGAGAGAACTACAACATGGGACGCCCTACGTAACACACCGCATCTATGGCTCAGAAATACTGGGGGTCCTTGGTCTTCTTAAATTAACTAATTTAAGGAAATTGTTGCAGAAACACAAAATATCACAGTTACATTTCTTGTTATTATTGGAAAATTCATAAGTTTATTTTATGTGATTTTTAGCTTAAACTTTATTTGACATTTGACATTTTTATTATTAAGTGAAAAAAATAGTTCGATAAATATAAAGTTTAATAAGCGCAACGTCAATTATAGGAAAGCCATTATGCCGTAATGTATAAAATGTGCTTGCGATATTTTGTTTTGTAGTCAACAAACAAATTTATTACATAAAAACGCAAATTAGAAATTTTTTACAAAATTTTAAAATATATTTTAATATTTAAGACTGTTAAGATTAGAGATGGGGACGTGAGAAATTTTTGACTCACGCTCATGCACGATCATGAACCAAAAATTTCAATCATGCACGATAGTTTTTTTAAATGGTTACTTTCATTTCTTTTATTTAATAAAAGTTTTTCTTGAAAATTAGGAAAACTAACTGCTATGTTTTTAATTGTTTTTTTTGGAATATTTGAAATAATTTAAACGTTTTCCAACAAAAAAAAAACAAATCCTACACCAAATTTTATTATTTTTTAAAAATTAGAAAACTTTTACTTGAAAAAAAAAGAATATTTTATTAACATTTTTGTAAAATTTATCTGAACTAAGATGCATGAAAATTTTCCTTAGAAATGGTTCATCAGTTTCTAAAATCAAGTAAATTTTTATTATTACATAGGAAAAAATTTATTACTTTTTGTTTTTAACTGTCTGAACTAATTTTTATGCAAATTTCTTAAAACTAAAATGTTTTCCTTAAAATTGATAAATTTTTATTTAATTGACTTGTGTTTTTCCTAAAATCAAGAAATATTACTTAGGAAAAATATGAACTATTTCTGAGTATATAAACTATTTCGTTTTTCCTCAAACTTAGGAATTTTTATTCTTTTTAAGAAAATTTTTTTTTTACTTAAATTGAGAACAATTTATAAACTATTTTGAAGGAAATTTTTTATTACATTTTAGTTCATGTCTTTTTTTTTTGAGTGCTTAAACCAATAATCCGAATGCAGAAAGCATAATTAAGTAACAGTGATCATGTTACAACCATGTTTTTTTCTGCGTGCTGGGGTTCTGATAGAAAAACATCTGATTTTATTTTTTCTTAAATAAAAAATTTAAAATTTATTTTGGGGATTTTTGGAAAAATGTACTCAGCCAACACATTTCTGAGCGCCTAGAAATTATGAACTCAAAAAGACTTTAATATAGGGTGTTTTTTTAAGGTGTAGAACTTGAAATTAAAATAAAACACAGATGTACGAAATAAAAGTAAAACAACTTTTCTCCAATTGAAAGAATAATTAATGGCAACTAATTATTAAACTCATTCAATATGGTGACGGTCATTTTGTTACGCGCTCTCATGTAGCTTCGAATTTTACTGAGGTTACTATTAATCCTTTACCTCAAACAATCGCCATTTTGTGCGCCAACCCCAATCTATATTTCGATAAGTTATAGAATACCAACCAACCAATAATCATTTTATTTTGTTAGTTTCTTTCATAACCATGAATTCATATTAAATGACAAAACTTTTAATTTTTTATATTTCTGCCATATTAAGTGGCCTTCTCAAATTTAAAAATAGTATATTGTATCTATTTAATCCTTGACTCAATACTTTAAATACCCTTATGTCAAATTAATGTTATAGTCAGAATGATTAATGTTTGAATATGTATGTTATTATACATATGTGCATACAAATGTATATTTCATCATCATCATTATCATCATCAACACCATTATAATCATCAGCATACATAATCTGTTTACATTACAATGGCTGCCATTAAAAATATAAAACCGCATACACAAATATTTATGTATGAACTTTACAATATTTTCACTCATAATTGACCCTTTAAAGAAGGCTAAAGTTGACGTAAACTTTTTATATTGCAAAAGCGGTAAAAAACCTTAAAAACTATAAATAACTTAATGTATTAAGTATGAATATATGTGAATGAATTATAAAAGTTTCGAAATATATAGAAGCCGTGAACGAAATAACATTTGTTACTGCTTTGGTTTTTTTTTTTTCAATTGTTTCTTTGCAACAATGCAGTAATTGCAGTCAAACACGTGTTCCGGTATACCGCACCTATGCCGTACCGATGTAAATAATTTTGGGAGAAGCTTGTATAACAATAACCTCTATCTATTTTAGTAGTAGTACCGGTCCGCTTAAACAGAAACCGCTTGTCGAGAAAAAGCTTTTTTGAATTGTTTTCTTACCATTTTTTTTTTGTTGTATTTTAAAACGTCAGCAATGTGTAAAAACATATTGTTCTAGTACACTTTACTAAGGTCAACATCTTTTAACAACCATGACCTAATTTTTGTTTTTTTGCACTACTGCTCTATTGAAATGAATTGAATAGCATATAATACCAACAATTGTCGGTTTATCTAAAGATACATACTGATGTCTTTTTTTTAATGAATAAAATTGAATACGTCATCAAATTTTTGAAGTACTCGTACATACAAGCGGGTCTAATAAATTTTACTGTTCAAACATTATTTGTTTATGTCGGTATAATAGACTGTAATATTTACATATATCGTAGTTTATGTCCTTGTCGTTAGAGAAAGTACTAGAACTTACCGCTTAACGATGTATGGGTACATACTTTGATTGCATACAGTAATAATAAAATGACATTGATAAGTCAAAAATTTTGATAAACATCATCTGTTCTATTAAATCATATTTGCTGTATGTATTTATAAAATAAAATTGATTACAACAAGGTTAGTAGTTTGATGAAACGATGACATCGATATAACGACAAGACGTATGAGTGATATTAATTATGAATCTAAATAATCCTCATACATACTGTAGTCCATTTCGCTAACACTTTAATGGCAGGCTGCGGTAATAAACTATGAAAATTTTATTATGATAACATTAAAAATAGAAATATTAAAAAAAAATGTTCCTCTTAATGCTGCTGTTGAATTATGTTGGTTGATAGGGACACACCGTGGCGCACGATATTTTGGAACAGTATGCCTCAAAACACAATTTTTAAAACTTTAAATCTCTTCCATAATCAGTAGCATTTCTTTTTTAAATCGATAAATTTACAACCTCTAAAAGAAATTTTATACCCAAGATGGTAAACTTTGAAGCCCTGCAAATCACCCTAGATTGAAAAAAGTGTCTGTATATATTATGTTCTCAATGCCCACTCCTCCCCTATTATCTCACATATCAATCGGTTTTGTTGTTTAGGAGCAAAACTACAATATGTCATTTTACATCATATGCTAACTATATATATTATATTTATTTCAGAAAATATGGGAAAAGAACTAGAAATAATCATTTACAATTTTTGTACTGACTTTTAGTAAAAAAAAAATAATTCTTTATTAAAATTTTTTTGCTGTTTACATTTTACAAAGTACAGAATATTTTACCAATTTTTTTTGCTAACTTCAGAAATCATTTTCCAAATTTTTGAATACCGATTTGCTAAAATTACCAAAAAATTTACTAATTTTAAAAAAAGGATAGTGAAGGAAATGTTATTTCTAATAATTAAAACTAATACATATAAACTTGAATTGCCTCAAAATGTTACATAGTTTGAAAAAAGGTTTCGGAAGTGAAGATACTTTTCACAACCGACTCATGTCCAAAAACAGGACATCCACTTAAAATAGCACTAAAATCTTTTTTTTTTTTTCTAAAAATCAGCCAATTCAAATTTGAGCTTAAAATCCAAAAAATTTACTAAAAATATTTTTCAAAACAAAAATTAGCAAATTAAAACAAATTGATAAATTTGTTTATGTTTTAACTATTTTTAAGACTTTGATTTTTTTTTTAATTTTTTCTAATATATTTTTTGAAAAAAAATGAATAATAAATCGAATTCGTAAGACAATTTCAAAAGAAATTAGCAGCTTTAAAGTGTCACAAGTGTATCTAAAAATAATTGAGTTAATTTGTGCCAACCATAGTCGTACTATAATATAGTTATCATTATTATAATAATAAAATAACCACAATTTTACCATAATATTGTGCCTACAGTCATATTATGATGTGAAACTAAGAAAAAGTCATTTGTAAACTCTTTTCAATCCCATTTTACTATTTTTGTACTGATTTTTAGTAAAAAAATTATGATTTAGCAAATCTTTTTGCTATTTACATTTAACAAATTACAGAATTTTTACAGAATATTTACAAATTTTTATTGATAATTTCAGAAATCATTTTGCAAATTTTTGAAAACCGATTTAATTAGCAAAAAATTACCAATTTCAAAAAAGTGAATATTGAAGGAAATGTTATTTCTAATTAAAACTTACATCTACAAACTTAAATTGTCTTAAAATGTTACATATCGATGGCTTAATATAAAAAGGCCCTAACTCGATTTTTTGTTACTTGACAGGAGAAGGAAAAAATTTAATATAAAACGTAAAATTTTAGATATAAAAAAACTTTTAATGCAATTTTTAATAAAAAGAGGCAGCACATTAAATTGCATTAAAACTTTCTTTTATCTAAAATTTTACGGATTTTTTTATTAAGTTTTTTCCTTCTCCTATCAAGTAACAAAAAATCGAGTTAGGGCCTTTTTATATTAAGCCATCGATATATTAAAAAAAGGGATCGGAAGTGAATATACCAACTCATGTCTGAAAAGAGGACATCCACTTGAAATAGCAATAAAAAGTTTTTTATCTCTAAAAATCAGCCTAAAAAACAATTAAAATTTGACCTTCAAAAAAATTTACTAAAATATTATTCAAATAGAAATTAGCAAATTAAAACAAAATGATAAATTCATTTAGGTTTTAACAATTTTTAAGATTTTTAAGCCTTTGATTTTTTTTTTAATTTTGTCTAAAATATTTTTTTCAAAAAATAAATAAAAAAATAAAATTTTGATGCTCGATAAAAAAAAATAAATTTTAAAGTTTGTACTAATATTAAAAATATTTAGTAATTTTTTTTGGGTGATTTTAGCAAACAGATTTTAAATTTCTCTTTACAAAAAGTTTACTAAAATTTAGTAGCGGCTGCTAATTTTTGTACTACACGTCAGCAGACATGTGTTGCTAAGATTAGCAAAAAATACTGCTGGGCTCAAATTGGCAAAATTTCCCGTAATAACAGCAAAATTTTCAGTTGTCATTACCGACTTTTTTTGGTGAGTGTACAGACTGCTTCTAATAAAAAATTATTTTATTAATCTGCTGATTCTTTCAAAAGAAATAATTTTAAAAACTTTAAATACTGAATGTTTTTGACAATGAATTTATTAGTGTAAATTATAATGTTATATGTATAAGACATTTTCCAAATTAAAACTCCCCAGATGAAAATTATCATATATTATCATTTTTACTGAACTGACTGAACTGATACAATTTTGTTTTTTATTGAAACGCAAGACAGAATTATGACTGTAAATGTCAGTCATGTTTTTATCATATTTTTTCATAGCCAAAATTTTTGCAACCACAGCATGGGTCCAGGCAATCATGTTATAAAATAGAAAGTGGCAATCATGAAATAATAAAATATTTACTATAATAATGATGGTTAGAACCTATTTATAAACCAATACCATGATTGTGAAAACCATACCTGAATGCAGCAGGCATAATAAAGTAGAATCATGTTGCAACCATGTTCTTCTCTGCGTGTTGTCGCAAAATTCCATAAAGTGTTACTATTTATAAATATTTTGTTTATATATGCACATTAAGACCTTATTTTTATTATATTATTTATTATATTTTTTTTGTGTCTATAATTTAAATCATAAACAACCACTTATACAATATTTTATTCTTCTGTATTCACATTTTCCAGATAAACACATTATTGGCGTTATTTTATTTTATGTACACTTACCAAAAAAACTTTGTAATGTTTAGTAAAATGAAATTAGTAGCCGCTACTAAATTTTAGTAAACTCAATGAATTGTAAAATATAGCAAAAGTTTAATTTATAACAAAAAAAAATTATTAAAATGCACAAATTAACTGAATTATTTTTAGATACACAAAGCTGCTAATTTCTTATTTATTTTATATATTTCTTTATAGAACATTTTTTTTTTAATATTTAAGACAAAATTAAAAAAAAATGTAAAGGCTTAAGGTCAAATTTTAATTGTTTTAAGGGCTAATTTTTATAACTAAAAAAGAGTTTAGTGCTATTATAAGTGGATGCCTTAATTTTGGACATGATACGGTTGTGAAAAGTATCTTCACTCCCTATACCTTTTTCAACCTATGTAACATTTGAAGGCAATTTAAGTTTGTATGAATTAGTTTTAATTAAACAGTTCAACACACGAGTGTTACGGGGTTCTAATAAACAAAGCCAAAAATGCCGTTATGAGGGGGAGTTAGAGGGTTAATATGTTCTATAAAAATATTTGCCATACCATTATCTACAAAGTTGCTGAACATAACCTACGCCTCAGATGAAAAGAAAACATAGTTTTATATACCGATATGCTGCAGGAACAGGCCATAGCTGGGAAACTTTGACCGCCCCTAAAATACAATTCCGATGTAAACTATCAAAATGCCGAAACACGTATATTTTT
Source organism: Eustalomyia histrio (assembly GCA_949748255.1). Lineage (NCBI taxonomy): Eukaryota > Metazoa > Arthropoda > Insecta > Diptera > Anthomyiidae > Eustalomyia > Eustalomyia histrio. The sequence goes on from OX456524.1 coordinate 34,742,859, forward strand.
TTTGGTCTCTTTAACAAGAATCAATCGTCGAAACCCCGTAATTTTGAAAAAAGTTTGAAATTGTTTTACAGTGTTATTAGAAACAACATTTCCCCCAATACACAGTTTTAATTTTAGAAAATCGCTTTTTAAAAATTTGTAAAATGATTTTTTAAGTTAGCAACGAAAATTTGTAAATATTCTGTAAATAGAAAAAAAATTCACTGAATATAATTGTTTTACTAAAAGTCAGTACAAAAATAGCAAAGTGGGATTGAAAACCGTTTACAAATTTTTCTACTAATTTTTTTTCTGAGTGTATGTATAAAAGATAGATACAACATTTTTCTATGCTTGATTTTTTTTTTTTGAAGACTTGAATTTTTAAGTGTTATTTTTTGTCCATTTTTTAGTACATTTTGACAAACTGTTACATTTGCCTCTTGTCAATCTGATTGTTGTTCCACTCCAAATATTACTAAAGTTTTTGCTCAAACACACAATTTCTGCAAAAAGCCATGCTGATATACAGCCTCTGTTAATAATTTTTTTACTAACTTATTTTTTTGAGTGTAGTATATTTTTTATAGAAGGTGGTCTCAAATGTATCACTCTAACGTAAAATGCTACAACTTTTCCAAATAATGGCAACTGACAGTTTTGTGTTTGAACAGGGTGACTCCAAATAAATTATTCTGAAAATTTAGATCCTTCTTACATTTTGCTTCCTATATAACAAAAGCGGACTATATTATGGCCTGGTCTTCATATAAACACACCTTCCCGGTTTTTTTACAAATAAACGGTTTTTGCAATGTTGTTCAAAATTTACTTGAGTTAGCTGCTAACTGGCAAATATATTTTTGTTCTTAAACTAAAATTTGAATTTAACTGTAAGTTAAATTTTAAAGGGACAGTAATCGCATCTTAATAGATAAGTAATTGCTAGTGATAAAAATATCATCACTAAGATAATGAATAATAAAAAAAATTTACAAGTGGCCAGATTGCATAAAATACAAAATACTCTTTCACATTGAACATACATATAATATGCATATTATCTACAATATGCATGTGTGAATTTATAATTTAAACCAGTTATTTCAAAAAAAAAAAAATAAATTCTTAACCGTTTTTTTTTCACAAATTTGCTACTTTTTTTTTTTTTAAATCTAGGTTAAGTTAAGATCAAATTTTATACAGAGAACATCTACTTATTATTACTATAGACTTTTTTTATTAAAAAAAACAAGGCCATTTATCAAATGAATATGTTTTGTATAAACTAGTTTTTTTGTTGCAGTTTAAACAATTTTAGTTTCTTTATGTTTTAATAGTGTTTCATTTATTGTCCTACTTAACCTTAATATTTAATTAAATTACAATACAACTGTGTGACAATATAAAGTGTACTTTTAAGCGTTCAGCAAACCTCAAGATATATTGCCTATTTTTAGGAAATACATTATTTGTAAAGGTAAGTAAAATTAAATTAAAAATGTTTTCTTTTTGTTGGTTATTAAAAGTTTTTAATGTCTCTCTAGCTAAAAATAGATTGCTATTTTAGGGATGATAAGTGGATGTAGAATAAGTAATTTATAAATAAAAAAAAATCCCATTAAAAATTATGTATTTATGATATTAGAAAATTTTGAAATGCGGTGTAATGTTCTTACTGAAATCTTATTTAATAGATTATTATTGGCAGCATATAATAGATTGCGATTAAAAAAAAAAAATTGTACATAAAATAAATTTTAAACTTTGGTTTAGATTTTTTGACACCATATTGAATATAATTGATCACTAAATTGACGTGCCGAAAATTTAAATTTTTTTATTATTTAAGTTTTAAGCTCAAAAATAGTAAACATTTGTAGTCCTGTGAAATTTTGTGTTTGAATTTTCCCATTTCTCAACAGTGACAAATAAAGAAAATAAAAAATTTGCTTTATCAAACTTTCGCTCTGCGGTTAAACACTGTCGACAGTGCGTATATATAGTTAGGGCTTTATAAATTCCATATTTCTATATGTAATACTATTTTTATTGACCAAAATAACTATTGACAAATATTGAAAAAAATCTTCAGTAAGTATTCTTAGTAATAAATTTTAACAAGATACAAAAAAAAAAAAATCTCAATATCTAAAAATAAAAAAAAAAAATTGATTTTATTTCACACTAAAAAATAAGTTCACTGGTGCTTGAGTGTATTTTATAAAATTGTTTAAATTTAGCTATAATCTTTTGCAAGAATATAGAAATATAAACATGATTCATAAATATGTATATATAACTCTCTATCTCACACATGATAAGGCTTAGAATGTAACGTTAAATATTTGTAATGAAAATGTGTAATATATGAAAAGTTTGTCGCGTGTGTTTAAAAATGACACAAGTATTAAACTGTTAAATATTTGTACAATGAAGGAACATTTATAAAAGAAAATCACATCACTTTAAAAATATTCTGCCGTATTTATAATTTATATTAGCGAATCGTCTTCAAAAATTAATAAGTGGTAAATAAAAAGTATGTTTTTTAATAAAAGGAATTTTTGTTTAGTAAAAGGTAATTTTTAAATTAGTACAGGGATCGTAGGTTCGATACCCACCAAAGGCTCTGAAGCCGATAGCTTTTGTTGCTAGTGTTCGGTTAGGGTATTAGGATATAATTTGTAATTATATGATTAATATTGTTGGAGATTGACGGCACCATAGATCAACTCAATTTTTCCCTTTTTTGTATCACATTTGATACTTATAGTTGCAACCCTGTAACTTTTGTGCGAGCCTTCTGTTCTGGTATACTATATACGAATCACTTTTTTTATATACTTCGGCAATGAAATAACCAAATAAAATATATTGAATAAAAACTATCAATACAGTCCATTATTAAAAGTGTAAACATTTTTTGGTCCATTCGATCCGAATTTGTCGGTAGTAAAGGAAAAGTGATTTAAAATTTCGTTTTTGTGAAAGAGAAGAAAATATACAAACGCGTCGCGCTGTACGTGTAATTTTTCTTATTAATTTTCAATCGCGAGACAAGTACATTTAAATAACATAATCATAAACAATACATGCACGTCGCGCAGTACGTTGTAGTTTTTCGATTACATATTTAAAATTACATACAAGTGTCTTCATAAATTGCCAGAGAAGTCTCAAAACAACAACAACATAGTTTGTCGCGGGAGTCTCAACTTTACAACAACTACATCTTCGTTTGCTTATGCAAAAAACAAAAAGTCAAGTGTATAAAAGAACACATAAAACATTTACATATACATATGTAGAAAATAGATCAAGTGTCAAAGTGTTAGTGAAAAAGATACCAAAAGAAATAGGAAAATCGGTTAAATTCAATTTAGTTCGAATCTAATTCGAACATAATACGATTTCAATTGGAAAAAAGAAACTCCTTTTCACACTTAAACAGTGGTACTCAAACCTGTAGTGAAAATCCAATTGGAATTAAAATATAAATTTTGATTCAGTGACACCAAAACCTAACGAGCACATTAATACAGTTTGGGAAAGTCAGTGAGTTCTCAAACCAGGTTTAAAAAATCGCTAATAAATTGAAAATATCAATCAGTGGTGTCGTAACGTTAAAAAACAGTGTAACTGATATGTATATGTACATTTTTCAAACATTGTTAGACTGAATACGGAAAATAGTGCTTTTAGTAAAGAAAAAATATATTTTACATATTTAAATTAAAATAAATTTAATATTTGATAAAAAGCTAATTTAAACAAATCAAATTTAAGAAATCAGTATGGAAGCATTAAAAAAGAGACGCACTCAAGTAAAAAGAACAATCACTAGAATTTTCAACTATGTCACTGGCCCCAATGCAACGTATGATGAGATAAAGGTACGTACATTAGAACTTGATAATATTTATACAACATATAAAGAAATTCAGGATCAGCTTGATATATTATGTGAAACTGAGGAAGAAACTCAGATTGAAAATGAGTATAGAGATCAAATTGAGGACAGCTTTTTCACAATTAAAGCTGTTTGGTCTGGCCAATCTCAGGCGAACCTAGACAACACGATCGTTGAAGGTGCTCAAGCGAGCACTCCGAACATAATTAATGATTTGAGCACTTCAATTCAGGCAATTGTTCAGCAGCAATCGACAACTACAAGAATTCTAGAAGCCGTTTCAGCTACACTGTCAAATGTAGCAAGTATGAATTCTAATTATCAAAATACGGGTACAAATAATCAGAATTCCGATCACCATTCTGAATTACGTTTGCCGTCGATACAAATTCCAGATTTTAATGGCGAACTCTCTAATTGGATAAGATTTAGAGATTTATTCATAGCTTTGATTGATTCAAAACCAAATTTGTCCAATGTTGAAAAGTTGGAATACCTTCAAACAAAACTGAAAGGGGAAGCGTCATCAATCATAAAACATCTTCCTCCAACGAACGACAATTACCAAATTGCTTGGAATTTGATAAAGGAAAATTACGACAGACCTGATTTGATAGAAAAACAATATTTTGATTTATTTTTTAAACAAAAATCAGCAAAAAACGGTACACATGCCGATCTCAAGCGTCTTTACAATAATACAGCGGAATGTTATAATGCTTTAAAGGTCATAAATGATTCAATAGATACATGGGGTTCTGTGTTATTATATCATATTGAAGACAAATTAGATTCGGATACAATTACTCTCTGGCGTAGAGAGAAAAAGGACAATGAAACCGCAACTTTTCCACAATTGTTAAAGTTTATGAAAAAACCCGTACTTGAACTAGAAGAAAGCTGTCAATCAAGTCAATCAAATCAATCAGCAAAAAATCAAATTATTCAATCATCCAAATATCAAAAGCAGAACAAATCGATAGCGATGACTGCAACAACACAATGTTGTCCGTTATGTAATAGTAATCATTTTCTGTACAATTGCCAACAGTTTAAAGCTATAAATGTGGATAAACGCAGAGAAGTGGTTGCAAAACATAAATTATGTTTCAATTGCCTTAGAGAAAAACATTTCTCTAAGGACTGTAAATCAGGCTCATGCAGAACATGCAATCTTAAACATAATACGTTACTGCACATAGCTCAACCACGTGTGAATAGTGCAACTGCTACATCAGTAAGTATTAATATCAGCCAAAAACTTCCTCGTCAAGCTACTCTTTTACCAACTGCAATTATAATGGTTCGTGACAGAGGTCACACTCTACAGCCGTGTCGAGCTCTAATTGATTCAGGAGCACAGTCAACATTAATTTCAGAATCTTGTGCTCAAAGATTACAGTTAAAACGTACTCATGACAACACAGTATTTTTCGGTGTTGGTGATAAGAAGCCAAATCCTACAAAGGGAATAGTTCAACTTGAAATATTTTCATCTAAAACAAATAAAACGATTCTTGTGCAAACATACTGCTTGTCAAGTTTAACGAAGTACCTTCCAGCGCAATCAGTGAACGACAAAGATTTGGAATTCTTCAGAAACATGGATCTTGCAGATCCAACATACAACAAAAGGAATCGAATCGACATCATCATAGGTGCTGATGTATTTGCTTACAGTATGTTGGAAGGAACCGTCTCTCATCCATCGGGATCTCCAGTTGCTGTCAACACAATATTTGGATGGATAATAATGGGAAATGTCAAAGAATCAAAACAAGACATATGTGTTGCTCACGTGTATACGGATTTGAACTCACAAATACAGAAATTTTGGGAAACAGAAGATTGTCAAATTCAAACCAAATATTTAAGTCCAGAGGAAGAAATTGCGGAACAACACTACAAGCACAACGTTCAGAGGCTGGAAGATGGCAGATATATGGTCAGATTACCTTTTAAAACCGATTCTGTTGAGTTTGGTGAATCAAAATCTGCAGCTACACAAAGGTTAGAATCAATGGAACGGAGATTCAGCAAGAATATAGATCTTAAGACTGAATTTCATAAATTTATGAAAGAATACATAAGTCTTCACCATATGCGGGCTGTTTCTGAATGTAGTTCTAAAAATGTTGCACAGAGGTATTACATGCCTCATCATGCTGTCTTGAAACCATCAAGCACAACTACTAAGTTACGTGTCGTATTTGATGCTTCATGCAAAAGCTCAAATAATTTATCTTTAAACGATCATCTACTTGTTGGACCAACGGTTCAAAACGATTTATATACAATTTTGCTAAGATTTAGAAAATTTAAAGTCGGGTTTACGGCGGACATCGAGAAAATGTACCGTCAGGTGCTGATACATCCTGATGATAGACCATTTCAAACAATTTTGTGGCGAAATTCACCAAATGAATTGGCAAAAGAATACGAACTCACAACCGTTACTTACGGAACTGCAGCAGCACCATTTTTAGCAACTCGTACGCTACAACAGGTAGCTGTTGATAATGCTACACAATTCGAAAATGAATCAAATGAAATCATTAGTAATTTCTATGTCGATGATTATATGTCAAACGCACCAGATATCGGGTCTGCAAATTCTCTTCGTACTACAATATGTTCTATTTTATCCAAGTCTGGATTTAATTTACGTAAATGGTCATCCAACTGTCAACAATTTCAAGAAAACATCAACCCCGAGAATAGAGCTTCTTCGTCAGATACAATTATCGATTACTCAGAGACCGTCAAGACGTTAGGCTTGTTGTGGAATACCACAACAGATTGTTTTCAATATAGCGTATGTTTACAAAAATCATCAGATTTAATAACGAAAAGGCAAGTGTTATCCGAGATTTCAAAAATTTACGATCCCATAGGATGGTTATCTCCTATAGTGGTAGCGCTCAAAATATTTATGCAAAAACTTTGGTTAAAAGGAATTGATTGGGGCCAACAATTGGCCAATGATTCAAAAACCGAATGGATACAACTACAGGAAAATATTCGTGATATCAAGAATCTACAAATACCAAGATGGTGTAACTTTAGCAATGGTGATCAAGTCGAACTCCACGGTTTTTCGGACTCCTCGGAGTTAGCCTACGCTGCTGCTATTTACATACGTATTACTAAACAAGATGGTAAAATTTCGACATTTCTATTAACCGCTAAATCCAGAGTATGCCCTATAAAACAAATTACTCTACCGCGATTAGAACTCTGTGCAGCACATCTGATGGTAAAACTTATGAATAAAGTAAAGTATGCGTTACGATTTGAAAATGTCGCAACATATGGTTGGACTGACTCAAATGTAGTCCTGGCATGGATAAGTGATCATCCAAGACGTTGGAAAACGTTTATTGCCAATCGCACTTCGTATATTATAAACCATTTACCTGCTAGTCAGTGGCGTCACATAACATCAAAACAAAATCCTGCCGATTTAGCCACCAGAGGCATTTCGTCTGCTAATCTCATCAACAACAATTTATGGTGGAATGGTCCACAAATTTTGCATAATCGTACTATACAACCACAAACATTAATTACTACTTCTGATGGTGCATGTCTTGAGATGAAAAGAATTCTTATTGCTACCACAACACAACTCAAGGTTACGCATATTGATTTACTTGATCGGTACTCCAGTTTTAGTAAAATTCGCCGCATTACGGCATTGTTATTACGCTTTATTCACAACTGTAGATCTAAGAGAACCAAATCTGAAAGAATAAATGGTGTCATTACATCAACAGAACATGATACAGCTACTGTGACATTAATAAAACAATCTCAACGAATATCATACACTGCTGAAATACGAATTTTGGCTTCCAACAAATCATTATCTGCAACGAACAAACTTGCAGCACTCACTCCATTCCTGGATAGCAGAGGGCTACTAAGAGTGGGAGGTCGTCTAGAAAATGCGAACGTCAGTTATGATCAAAAACATCCATACATATTACACAAGGATAATAACCTAACACAACTAATAGTCAAGGACTACCACACCAAATATCTTCATGCTGGTACACGACAAATGCAATATTTGATAAGTTTGAAATATTGGATTCCAAATATAACATTTCTTCTCAAACGAACAGTTTACAAATGCACTACATGTATGAGATTTCGTCAAATACCATATCAACAACGTATGGGAGATCTTCCAACCTACCGTGTACAACCTGGTTCTACATTTTTACACGTAGGCATCGATTTTGCAGGACCAATATCTATTCGCTCTTGGAAAGGTCGTGGTTCTAAAAAGTACAAATGCTGGATCGCCGTGTTTGTGTGTTTAAATACCAAGGCAATTCATCTCGAAGCTGTAACTGAACTGTCAACTGCGGCATTCTTAGCATCACTTCGTCGTTTTACATCAAGACGTGGCAAGCCAAGCCACATTTATACTGATAATGGTACCAATTTTATTGGATGCAACCAGAACTTAAAGGAACTATACGATTTTCTTCACACAACCAATGATGCAATCCATCGAGAAATGTCAAGTCAACAAATTCAATGGCATTTTACACCACCATCAGCTCCAAACTTTGGCGGCATCTGGGAAGCAGGTGTAAAATCCGTTAAGTTCCACTTGAATCGAGTCCTGAAAAATAGCTCAGCTACCTATGAGGAACTCAATACTTTATTATGCCAAATCGAATGCTGCCTCAACTCCCGACCACTATGCTTAAAATATGAAGGTGACATCGATCCATTAACGCCAGGTCACTTCTTAATTCTACGTCCAATGGCATCCATCCCAGATGAAACCCTATTGAATATAAACGTTAATCGCCTCACAAGATGGAAGTATATGCAACAACTCGTTCAACAATTTTGGTCAAAATGGTCAAGGGAATATCTCTCTCAGCTCCAAAAGAGACCAAAGTGGATCCAGAAACTACAAAATCTTCAAGAGGATGACTTGGTACTCATCAAAGACAACAATCTGCCTCCTACACAATGGCTTATGGGCATAATTACTGAAACACACCCTGGAAACGATGGCCTCGTTCGGGTAGCAACTGTAAAGACTAAGAATAGCTTCCTAAAACGTCCTGTGTCAAAACTATGTCCTCTCTTTACTGACTGTTGAAAGCGGGTGCTTTCAAGGTGGGCCGATATGTTGGAGATTGACGGCACCATAGATCAACTCAATTTTTCCCTTTTTTGTATCACATTTGATACTTATAGTTGCAACCCTGTAACTTTTGTGCGAGCCTTCTGTTCTGGTATACTATATACGAATCACTTTTTTTATATACTTCGGCAATGAAATAACCAAATAAAATATATTGAATAAAAACTATCAATACAGTCCATTGTTAAAAGTGTAAACAAATATAAATAAAAAAAATTAAATAAATACAAGATGCTTTTTTAATTAAAGGTACTTTTTAATAATAAATGGTTATTTTTAAATAAAAAGTAACTTTTTTAATAAAAGGTACTTTTTAAATAAAATGCGATTTTTTAATAAAAGGTACTTTTTAAATAACAGATACTTTTTTGATAAAAGGTGCTTTTTTAATAAAAGGTACTCTTTTAAGTAAAAGGTACTTTTTTAATAACAGGTACTTTTTTAAATAAAAAGCGCTTTGTAAAAAAAGGTACTTCTTTTATTAATAAAAGATGCTTTTTTAATATAGGGTACTTTTTTAATAAAAGGTGCCATTTAATAAAAAGTACTTTTTAATAAAAGTTGATTTTTAATAAAAGGTACTTTTTCAATAAAAGGTACTTTTTCAATAAAAGGTACTTTTTAAATAAAAGGTACTTTTTTAATAAAAGGTACTTTTTTAATAAAATGTACTTTTTAATAAAAGGTACTTTTTAATAAAAGGTACTTTTTTAATAAAAGGTACTTTGTTAATAAAAGGTACTTTTTTAATAAAAGGTACTTTTTTAATAAAAGGTACTTTTTTAATAAAAGTTACTTTTTTAATAAAAGTTACTTTTTTAATAAAAGGTACTTTTTTCATAAAAGGTACTTTTTTCATAAAAGGTACTTTTTTAATAAAAGGTACTTTTTTAATAAAAGGTACTTTTTAATAAAAGGTACTTCTTAATAAAAGGTACTTTTTTTTAATAATATGTTTTTTTTTAATAAAAGGTACCTTTTTAAGAAAAGGTACTTTTGTAAGAAAAGGTAGTTTTTTTTTAATAAAAGGCACTTTTTTAATAAAAGGTACTTTTTTAATAAAAGGTACTTTTTTAATAAAAGGTACTTTTTAATAAAAGGTACTTTTTTAACGAAAGGTACTTTTTTAATAAAAGGTACTTTTTTAGTAAAATGTACTTTTTTAATAAAAGGTACTTTTTTAATAAAAGGTACTTTTTTAATAAAAGGTACTTTTCTAATAAAAGGTACTTTTTTAATAAAAGGTACTTTTTTAATAAAAGGTACTTTTTAATAAAAGGTACTTTTTTAACGAAAGGTACTTTTTTAATAAAAGGTACTTTTTTAGTAAAATGTACTTTTTTAATAAAAGGTACTTTTTTAATAAAAGGTACTTTTTTAATAAAAGGTACTTTTCTAATAAAAGGTACTTTTTTAATAAAAGGTACTTTTTTAGTAAAAGGTACTTTTTTAATAAGAGATACTTTTTTAATAAAAGGTACTTTTTAAATAAAAGGTACTTTTTTACAAAAAGGTACTTTTTTAATAAAAGGTACTTTTTTAATAAAAGGTACTTTTTTAATAAAAGGAACTTTTTTAATAAAAAAATTTTTTTTAATAAAAGGTACTTTTTTAATAAAAGGTACTTTTTTAATAAAATGTACTTTTTTATTAAAATGTACTTTTTTTAATAAAATGAACTTTTTTAATAAAAGGTACTTTTTTAGTAAAAGGTACTTTTTTAATAAGAGATACTTTTTTAATAAAAGATACTTTTTTAATAAAAGGTACTTTTTTAATAAAAGATACTTTTTTAATAAAAGGAACTTTTTTAATAAAATGTACTTTTTTATTAAAAGGTACTTTTTTAATAAAAGGTACTTTTTAAATAAAAGGTACTTTTTTAATAAAAGGTACTTTTTTAAAAAAAGGTACTTTTTAAAAAAAGGTACTTTTTTAAAAAAAGGTACTTTTTTAATAAAAAGTACTTTTTTAATAAAAGGTACTTTTTAAATAAAAGGTACTTTTTTATTAAAAGGTACTTTTTATAAAAAGGTACTTTTTTAAAAAAAGGTACTTTTTTAAAAAGGTACTTTTTTAAAAAAATGTACTTTTTTAATAAAAGGTACTTTTTTAATAAAAGGTACTTTTTTAGTAAAAGGTACTTTTTTAATAAAAGGTACTTTTTTAATAAAAGGTACTTTTTTAATAAAAGGTACTTTTTTAATAAAAGGTACTTTTTTAATAAAAGGTACTTTTTTAGTAAAAGGCACTTTTTTAAGAAAACGTACTTTTTAATAAAAGGTACTTTTTAATAAAAGGTACTTTTTAATAAAATGTACTTTTTTTTAATAATATGTACTTTTTTAATAAAAGGTACTTTTTAATAAAATGTACTTTTTTTTAATAATATGTACTTTTTTATTTAAATGTACTTTTTAATAAAAGGTACTTTTTTTAATAATATGACCTTTTTTAATAATATGTACTTTTTAAACAAAACTGACGTTTTGTTTTAATCAAAATCCAGGAATTAAAAACCTGAAATGTCAACTTTTAGGTTTATGCTTGTATAGTACAGTAAAACCTTCCACTAGAGTATTGCAACTGATGTTCGCTAAATGCTAATTTTGCTGTAGAATATAAATTTTATCTCTACAAAATTATCTGTTATATAGATTTCACTCTATATAAAATATTTCTTTCGCAACAATTGATAAAAGGTTACTGTCATCGTCATCATATAATTTGTTTTATGAACAGCAGCACAAATTTGAATACAAAGCAGCTTAACTTATTGTCATTCCGATTATGTAGTACACATGATGCCTTGTTTCGTTATCATTATGTTTTTTATTTTATAAGAAATTCTAGTGCTAAACTCGTCATTTACCATTAGAAGAGTAACATGTAGTGTTTTTTTTTTTTTGTAAACAGGTTATGTATGTTTTGTTAAATTTTTCGCATTATTATGTTTATATCCTTCAACTTAACAAACAATAAAAAAAAAAAAAAAATACAAATGTCAGTGCATTATAGAATGCAAATTTATATTTATATATGTTATCCAGAAATATAACTGCACTCTTTCAGTAAACAAAAAAAGTCTTAGCATATCAAAAGGATACAATAGTGTTTACAAGGAGAAAAAAAAAATACTTTTTTTACATTAAATTATTACAGAATCGAAATCTATTCTCACTCAGAGAAAGCAGATTTATTGTGACAACCGAATTTTTTGCAAACTGAATAGTTTGGTTGCAGTAACCGAATTATTCGGTTATCAAAACCAAATGTATTCCTGATCCTGTATTTGGTGGGCCCAACCAATCTATTCGGTTGGCAAGAAATTCAGTTGTAACAATGAATCTGTTTTCTCTGTAAATGTAACATGTCTCTAAGCGGTCTGTACGATTTATCCTACTGGACAGTTTTTAAATGCTCAAGTTTTATGTTAAGGATCTATTGTTATTTTGTATAGAAGCGGACCAGCAAGTCAACAGGAACAGTGTCATGTCGCTAAGCCGTCATGAATTCGCTTTTGCGACATTTTTCGCTGGGTAGGCTCTAAGTAAAAAAAAGTCTCTTAGGCCTAACTTTTATTTTAAATTACTGAAGTGATTAAGAAGAACCTTTATAATAGATTCTTCTTGATTATCTTTTTTATTTGTATCCTTATAAAAACTAAAATCTTAAATGTTCTCGAAAAAATGTTAAGTGGGATTTTTCAACATAAAAAGCAATGAGCGCCTCGGTAGGCTACTTGGTAGCGTGCAAGCTTATCAGTGCGAGGGTCGTGGGTTCGACTCCCACCAGAAGTTCTGGTCTGTTTTCGCTACAACGAGCCGATGGTCTTTGTTGCTAGTGCTCGGTTAAGGTACAAGGATATATATATATTTATAACAATCATAATAAAATTTAATGGCTCTGAGCTAGTTTAATCTGACCTAGATATTCTTTTGTTGATTTTAAGGCTTACAAATTTTCCTAAGGATACACATAATCTTATTTTTTTAGACATTATGTAGTACACTCACTTAATATAAAAATTAACTAAATATTTACACAACATCAGTATCATCATAATCGTTATTGCCACTAACATCTTGAATGACCATTAAAATCATAGAATCATTTTTTTGTTAATTCCAAATAAAATAGATAATATACTGAAGTGATAAATTGCGGTTTTAACTTCACAATGATGACGATGTTCTAGCAGTTTATAGGTATCACATACAACGTCTGTAAGTTTTTAAGCCTTAAGTTAGATTTGATAACATTTAACAATAAACATTTACAACTTTATTAGCAAAACTATAAACACACACACATACATAAAATTTTTTTAATATTATTTTAGTGTGTATAAATCTGTATTGCATACTCGTACAGTAACAACAAGTGATTTTTGTCTAATCTTAAACAGATTTTTGAACACATATGTTATCCATATTAGCCTTTCACTTTCTTATGTGCGTTCACAATTCTATATATTTAAGTGTGTGTGTGTGTAGCATGTATTTGTGTGTTGTCTAGTGTAAATGAAAATTTATTTGTTGTTGCTACTGAAATAAATTTAGTTATATTTTAGTTTTATTGCCAACAGAATTAAAGTTTTTTTTTTTTTTTTTGTTTAAAGAATACATACAATAAATAACAATAGTTAACAAATCCTTGGTAATGTTTCTTATTCACATATAAAGGGTGTCCCAAGAAGAACGCAATTTTTAAATTTTAAATAAAACACAGATATTTAAAAAAAAATCGTGAAACTTTATTATGTCGTAAAGTAGACAGAATGAGGTTATGTATGGAACAATATATCGTGCAGATGGCCGCCGCGGCTTTGCTGGCATGCACGCGATCTTTTAATGAAATTTTCAATGACCGTTTTGCATGAATGCTGCGGTATTTCATTAATGCAGCGTCCAATTTCCTCTTTTAAGGCTTGAGTCGTCGTCGGCTTATTCGCGTAAACCATCGACTTCAAAAAACCCCAAAGAAAAAAATCTAATGGTGTTAAATCGCACGATCTAGGCGGCCAATTCTGATCTCCAAAACGCGAAATAACACGACCGGGAAATGACTGATGCAGCAATTGAATTGTTTCTCTGGCTGTATGACATGTGGCGCCGTCTTGTTGGAACCACATGCCCTCCACATACATTTCTTCAATTCTAGGCAAGAAAAAACTGGTTATCATTTCACGATACCGAACACCATTGACTGTTTGCGCTTGACCTGCCTCATTTTCATAAAAAAAAGGTCCAATGATTCCTCCAGCCCAAAAACCACACCACACAGTGACACGTTGAGGATGCATTTGCTTCTCGTGAATTACTCGAGGATTTTCCTCACCCCAAATGCGACAATTCTGCCTATTGACGAAGCCATCAAGATGAAAATGGGCCTCGTCACTGAATATGATTTTATCGGCAAAATCAGCATTTTCATGTTGTCTCTCCAATACCCAATTAACGAACTCCCTTCGCTTCAGTTCCTGGTCAGCTGGCTTCAGTTCCTGAGTCAATTGAACTTTGTATGCATGAAAATGCAAATCTTTCGTCAAAATTCGCTGCAAAGTGGATTTGGAGACACCAATTTGCTGAGCTCGGTGTCGAATTGAGGTGGATGGAGTTTGAGCGACATCATCACGTACAGCTGCGACATTTTCGGTCGATCGACCTGGTCGATGGCGCGTTGTTGTCTTTACATCACTAACAGACCCAGTTTCGGCAAATTTATAGATTAATCTCTTTACAGTTGACTCTTTTGGAGCATTATTGTGACCCCAAATTGATCGCAATTTGCGAACTGTAGCCGCAAAACTTTCACCATTTTGGTAAAACAATTTCACAATGAGAATGCGTTGTTCATTCGTGTAGCGCTCCATTTTTACTAACCTCGTACCTTCTACTAGCAAACAAAAACAATTGTTCAAATGTCAAACAATGACACTTCGAATGTTGCCAGATTTAAAAATTGCGTTCTTCTTGGGACACCCTTTACATAAATATTTATGTATGTATGTATGTATGTATGTATGTAGCCTTCAACTATCGTAGTTATGTTGTGTAGGTCAGGTATTATGAAGCATTAAAATTCATTAACTTTTTAAAAAATTCTTGTAAACTTTTGAACATGCTGATTACTCTATAGGAGTGAGAAAATATAAAAAAAGAATGTAAATGAATGCAATCACATGATGAATTTCGACAAAATAAAAATATTAGACAAGGAAAAAAGAGTGAATAAAAGGTATACATTAGAAAGTCTACGAATACATTTTGCAATGAACACAAGAGAAGACAAAGACACGAAGCTCCAATATTCAGCTGCAATAATTTAGTTAAAGTTCTGTGATACTAGGATTAATAACCTGTGATTTTATGTGTATTGTGCTGTCAACATTTATTTAATTTTTATTCTTTTACAATTATATGTAATGATGTCCAGTTTATTATTTATAAATAAAATTTTATACAATAAGCCAGACGATGTAACAAAGAATCGTAAGTTAAATTATAATACACTATATAAACTATCTGACCAAAAATTGTTAATAAGCTTTATTTGTAATTGTTGCCAGATTACAAATAAATTTGTGCTCCTGAAGAAGTTTGAATAAAGCAAACGAAACGTTGAGCGATGATATGAAATAAATTTGATTTTTATTTACAAATTAGAAGCAATAATTGACAAAAATAGCCAGTGAGATAACACCTTATACATTAATCTAAATAAATGGAAATATTAAGCACTTTGCTGAAAATTTAAGCTCAAAAGCTCTCCATGTTAGTGTCAACGGAGATTTGTATTGAAGTGATCTTTCAGAATCTATGGTGATCTTAAAAAAACCATATCAACTCCACAGTTAAGAGTTAATTTTTACTCCTTTATTTTTACGTTAAAAAATAACTGTTTTAGATGAGTTTTTTTTTTTATTTTAAAGTAACACCATAACTGTAGTGAAAAGTTACTTAAATAAAGTTTTTACTATTTATACCAAATCTTTACCTTAAATTTTAAAGTATTAAAGTTTTTGACGTGAAATTCGCTAATTTTTAATTCAATTGTTTCTACCCTGCGGGAAAAAAAAGTCAGTTGGGAATTGTGACATGACTGGACCGGTTCCGAAAATACATATCAAATGGGTTCCTAAAGTACCTACCACGTGACCGGTTTAAAAGTCATGACATGTTCTTTTAGATCAGTCCTGTGACATGTCACAAAGGGCAATTGACTCCCTCCTAGGACAAGGCCATGTTAAAGTGACCGGTCCTTATCACAATGAACCGGTCACGTGACATGTCCTGGGATAAGTCATTTTCCCGCAGGATATTTACTACTTTTATTTCATTCCATTTGAAAATAAATTAATTTTTTGCAATTCTTTTACACTTTCCATTTTTTTTTTAGAAATGTAAACAAACAGACCCATGACATTATGACATAATAAAAAATTAGTTAAAAAAATCTGTAAACGATTTTCCAATTCAATTGAAAAACAGTAATTATTTCTTAAATATAATAAGTTTGTGCTGATGTGTTTAACTTATAAGTAGTTTATAGCCTTGACCTGGAAAAAAAACTGTTAAGATTTAAAAAAAAAATTGTATTCTTATAATTTTTAAAAATTTGATTTTGAAGCAACAGTCAGAAAACTTTGGATTTTTATATAATTCATTCGTAGAGAAATACGTGAAAATTAATAAAAAAGAGGTGATTATTAATATAAGAATATTAAATTAATTCAAGAATTTATAAATTTATAAACCATCGAAAGAAAATACCAACGTTGTAATGATCTCAGTAGTATTAATTTAAAAAAATAAAAATAACCTATGTAAATACTTAACACGTAAAATATTTTTTTCTTTGGTATTACCAATTGCAATATTTATTAATAAATATGAAATTATTAATATATAAAAACAAGTAAGAGCGGCTAAATTCGGCTATGCCGAATCTTATATACCCTTCACCATGGTATTCTGAAGGAGATGAATACATCGTTGGAATCTACTACCTCATAGCTCTCCACAAACAAGCGGTATCCCCATTTATTTTTTCTTAAATGTCCAAAAATTTTAATCCAAAATAATATGTCATGTAAAATCTCAAATTTATATTTTTCCATATGTTTCAGCGCTTTTCTTGTCAAATTTGGCATTTTCTAGGCAAAAAAAAGTTGGCGACACTACTATTTATTTTTTATTTATATCATTCACAATAGTTGTGAAACGTATTTAACCTACGTATTTATCTTCACACTCTTATTAAACAAAGGGATTTTACTGGAAAAATTAGAGGTAGTCCTGGTTTTTTGCTAATATCTCAGCCATTTATTAACCGATCTGTCTGATTTTTAATAGCAAACAGAAATGGATCACATGTAACAGAAATAAAAAAGAATCAAGTCCTCATCATGTCTGGGTTCTTCGGAAAACCCATTTCAACACACAGACGGACAGACGGACAGACGGACATCGTTAAATCAACTTCGCTCTTCATATGGACCCAGAATATATATACTTTATAGGGTCTAAGATCAATATTGTAGAAATTACAAACGGAATGACAAACTTATATATACCCTTCCACCTATGGTGAAGGGTATAATTATTCATTAACTTTTTTAATTCGTGTTTGACCAAACTTTTGGTAAATTTTTGTAAAGTGAAATTTAAAACCGATTTGCTAAAATCAGCAAAAAAATTTATTTATTATTACTTATATTAGTAAAACGAAATTAGTATAAAAAATTAGTAAGTCCTACCAAATTTTAGTAAATTGCTGTTAATGAATTGTAAAATATAGCAAATTTTTATTTATAAAACAAAACATTATTTTTAGATACACGCTTTAAAGCTGCTAATTTCTTTTGAAATTTCCTTACGAGTTAGAATATACATTTTTTTATCGAGCAACATTTTTTATTTTATTTAATTTTTTCAAAAAATATTTTAGACAATATTAAAAAAATTTAAAGCTTAAAAAAAATAAAAACATAAACGATTTTATCATTTTGTTTTAATCTGCTAATTTTTATTTTGAAAAATATTTTTAGTACATTTTTTTTTAAAAACTAAAAAAGTTTTAAGTGCTATTTGAAGTGGATGTCTTATTTTTAAACATAAGTCGGTTGTGAAAGGTATCTTCAAATCCGATCCCTTTTTTCAACCTATGTAATTTTTTTATACCCTTCACCACAGGTGGAAGGGTATATATAAGTTTGTCATTCCGTTTGTAATTTCTACAATATTGATCTTAGACCCTATAAAGTATATATATTCTGGGTCCTTATAAAGAGCGAAGTTGATTTAACGATGTCCGTCTGTCCGTCTGTCCGTCTGTCCGTCTGTGTGTTGAAATGGGTTTTCCGAAGAACCCAGACGTGATGAGGACTTGATTCTTTTTTATTTCTGTTACATGTGATCCATTTCTGTTTGCTATTAAAAATCAGACAGATCGGTTAATAAATGGCTGAGATATTAGCAAAAAACCAGGACCACCTCTAATTTTTCCAGTAAAATCCCTTTGTTTAATATGTATGTAGAATTTTGAGCATTTTTTACTAACTTTGTTGTTTTTTTTTTTTTTTTCTTTCATCTCCACCATTTATACACAAACAACACACATACAAAGATTTGTCATTTAAATAAAAATAAACAAATTCCTAATGACGAAGACTTTTATATATGTACATCTATTGACGATGATTTTGTGTAAGCTTCAATAGCTCAGTTGTCTAGACGCCATGTCACAAATACTTTTTTTCTCTAAGCCCGCGGAGTTCTAGGTTCAAATCTCGGTAAGGTCAATTCACTTTTTTTTTGTACATTTTTTTTTTATTATTTTCTTAATATATTTTTTTTTTGCTTATTTTTGGTTTTTTTTTAACATTTAATAATTAATTTATATAAAATTTTATATTAATAATTAAAATTATTTTCTTTCATCTCCACCTTTTATACACAAACAACACACATACAAAGATTTGTCATTTAAATAAAAACTAAACAAATCCCTAATGAACGAAGACTTTTATATATGTACATCTATTGACGATGATTTTGTGTGAGCTTCAATAGCTCAGTTGTCTAGACGCCATGTCACAAATACGTTTTTTCTCTAAGCACGCGGAGTTCGAGGTTCAAATCTCGATGAGGTCAATTCACTTTTTTTTACATTTTTTTTTATTATTTTCTTAAGACTTTTTTTTTTTTGCTTATTTTTGGTTTTTTTTAACATTTAATAATTAATTTATATAAAATTTTATATTAATAATTAAATAATCCATAAATAGGCTAAAAACATCAACATTTTTATAAAAACCCTCTGATACAAACAAAATACAAACGTTTTTATACCTTTCACCACAGGTGAAAGGGTCGCGGGTTCGTTAAGATTTTTTTTGTTTATTTTTTGTTTTTTTTTACATTTAATAATTAATTTAAATAAAATTTTATATTAATAATTAAATAATCCATAAATAGGCTAAAAACATCAAAATTTGTATAAAAACCCTCTGATACTAACAAAATACAAACGGTTTTATTTCTATTTTTTGCTCCGATTTAAAAGAATTTATAAAAAGATTTTTAAACCATTTTATTTCTCACATATTAAGAAAATTTTATACATAATTTACCTTTGAGTGAAACTATTTTAGGTCATAACTTATAATAATTTATAAAAAAAATTATAAACTATTTTCCTTCAAATTTTTAAAATTAAGCTAAAAAAATTACAAATATTTCTAATAAAAAAGCGAAATAAAATCCTAAATGCAAATTTGCCAGCTAAATCAAACTAATTTGTAGAAATAAAACACATGCAGTTCTAGTGATTTCTTTTAACGATTTGTTGAAATTCTTTTCTTTCACCTCTTAACCTTTTATACACAAACAACAAACACTATTCTAGAGCTGTATTATGACCTATGGATACGTCTTATATAGCAAAAGATCGAAAATCTTTAGTATAACATATTTGCTGAAAAACTCGGAAATATCGGTTCAGATACAAAAAAGTTATGCCCAAAACATACATTTTTTTAAAATACATATTTTCTGGAACCATAAATCTTCCCGAGTCCAAGTTTTATCTCCAAACTAAATGGTTAATTTCCTCTTAAAGGCGTCCGTATATAAATCTGTCCATTTCATATATGCATATATAAACTTCAGTTCTTCCCAACCATGGTGAAGGGTATATAAGATTCGGCATAGCCGAATTTAGCCGCTCTTACTTGTTTATTATTAGAAATAACATTTCCTTCAATATCCACTTTTTTAAAATTAGTACATTTTTATACCCTTCACCACAGGTGGAAGGGTATATATAAGTTTGTCATTCCGTTTGTAATTTCTACAATATTGATCTTAGACCCTATAAAGTATATATATTCTGGGTCCTTATGAAGAGCGAAGTTGATTTAACGATGTCCGTCTGTCCGTCTGTCCGTCTGTCCGTCTGTGTGTTGAAATGGGTTTTCCGAAGAACCCAGACGTGATGAGGACTTGATTCTTTTTTATTTCTGTTACATGTGATCCATTTCTGTTTGCTATTAAAAATCAGACAGATCGGTTAATAAATGGCTGAGATATTAGCAAAAAACCAGGACTACCTCTAATTTTTTCCGTAAAATCCCTTTGTTTAATATTTATGTATAATTTTACGCATAACAAACACATCCATGTGTTAAAATTTTTTTTATACCCTTCACCATAGGTGGAAGGGTATATATAAGTTTGTCATTCCGTTTGTAATTTCTACAATATTGATCTTAGACCCTATAAAGTATATATATTCTGGGTCCATATGAAGAGCGAAGTTGATTTAACGATGTCCGTCTGTCCGTCTGTCCGTCTGTCCGTCTGTGTGTTGAAATGGGTTTTCCGAAGAACCCAGACATGATGAGGACTTGATTCTTTTTTATTTCTGTTACATGTGATCCATTTCTGTTTGCTATTAAAAATCAGACAGATCGGTTAATAAATGGCTGAGATATTAGCAAAAAACCAGGACTACCTCTAATTTTTCCAGTAAAATCCCTTTGTTTAATAAGAGTGTGAAGATAAATACGTATACGTTTCACAACTATTGTGAATGATATAAATAAAAAAAATAGTAGTGTCGCCAACTTATTTTTGCCTAGAAAATGCCAAATTTGACAAGAAAAGCGCTGAAACATATGGAAAAATATAAATTTGAGATTTTACATGACATATTATTTTGGATTAAAATTTTTGGACATTTAAGAAAAAATAAATGGGGATACCGCTTGTTTGTGGAGAGCTATGAGGTAGTAGATTCCAACGATGTATTCATCTCCTTCAGAATACCATGGTGAAGGGTATATAAGATTCGGCATAGCCGAATTTAGCCGCTCTTACTTGTTTTTTACTATGTTGTTTTTTTTTCTTTCATCTCCACCATTTATACACAAACAACACACATACAAAGATTTGTCATTTAAATAAAAATAAACAAATCCCTAATGACGAAGACTTTTATATATGTACATCTATTGACGATGATTTTGTGTAAGCTTCAATAGCTCAGTTGTCTAGACGCCATGTCACAAATGCTTTTTTTCTCTAAGCCCGCGGAGTTCTAGGTTCAAATCTCGGTAAGGTCAATTCACTTTTTTTTTGTACATTTTTATACCCTTCACCACAGGTGGAAGGGTATATATAAGTTTGTCATTCCGTTTGTAATTTCTACAATATTGATCTTAGACCCTATAAAGTATATATATTCTGGGTCCTTATGAAGAGCGAAGTTGATTTAACGATGTCCGTCTGTCCGTCTGTCCGTCTGTCCGTCTGTGTGTTGAAATGGGTTTTCCGAAGAACCCAGACGTGATGAGGACTTGATTCTTTTTTATTTCTGTTACATGTGATCCATTTCTGTTTGCTATTAAAAATCAGACAGATCGGTTAATAAATGGCTGAGATATTAGCAAAAAACCAGGACTACCTCTAATTTTTTCCGTAAAATCCCTTTGTTTAATATTTATGTATAATTTTACGCATAACAAACACATCCATGTGTTAAAATTTTTTTTTTTTACTATGTTGTTTTTTTTCTTTCATCTCCACCATTTATACACAAACAACACACATACAAAGATTTGTCATTTAAATAAAAATAAACAAATCCCTAATGACGAAGACTTTTATATATGTACATCTATTGACGATGATTTTGTGTAAGCTTCAATAGCTCAGTTGTCTAGACGCCATGTCACAAATGCTTTTTTTCTCTAAGCCCGCGGAGTTCTAGGTTCAAATCTCGGTAAGGTCAATTCACTTTTTTTTTGTACATTTTTTTTTATTATTTTCTTAATATTTTTTTTTTTTTGCTTATTTTTGGTTTTTTTTTAACATTTAATAATTAATTTATATAAAATTTTATATTAATAATTAAAATTATTTTCTTTCATCTCCACCTTTTATACACAAACAACACACATACAAAGATTTGTCATTTAAATAAAAACTAAAGGGCTAACTATATTATACTTTTGCTAACTTAAGCTACTGTCAAAAATCAACGAAAAGTCTGTCAAATGCTTAATCAACTTATTGAAGACTTTTGGGTGGCTACAATGTACTTTTTAAACTTAAATACTTACTACACTTAGTTGCAAATATTTGTACTTTTGCAAAAACTGTTTTCTTCTTATATTTCTAATATATATGTATCTTTTCGAAAAATATTATTTAATGTGTTCAATTTATAAATTTTTTACAATTAACAAGTAAATCTATATTAATTTTTAATAATTTAAAGAAACAAATGAAAACATAAATAAAAAAGTACTAAAAAATGCAACAGTGCTTGCATCTCAATCGAAAAACAAATACAAAACCCACCCCTTTTGTTATACATGCACGTTTAGAGCTAACTATATTATACTTTTGCTAGCTTAAGCAAATGTGCGAATACATGTAATCAAATGTGTATGACTATATTGTACTTAACAAACTTTTCGTTAAGTTTCGTCAAGTGTCATTTGCTTAAGCAAACAGCGAAACTGACCGCACTTTACTTAAGGAATCATGTGTTTTTAGAAAAACGGTTTATGTAAAAAAAAAACAAATTTCAATGTACGCGGAAAATATTTTTATAGAAAATTTAATTGAAAATCTTAAAAAACAAACGTGCATGTATAACAAAAGGGATGGGTTTTGTATTTGTTTTTCGATTGAGATGCAAGCACTGTTGCATTTTTTAGTACTTTTTTATTTATGTTTTCATTTGTTTCTTTTAATTATTTAAAATTAATATAGATTTACTTGTTAATTGTAAAATATTTGTAAATTGAACACATTAAATAATATTTTTCGAAAATATACATATATTTTGGAAATATAAGAAGAAAACAGTTTTTGCAAAAGTTCATATATTTGCAACTAAGTGTAGTAAGTATTTAAGTTTAAAAAGTACATTGTAGCCACCCAAAAGTCTCCAATAAGTTGATTAAGCATTTGACAGACTTTTCGTTAATTTTTGACAGTAGCTTAAGTTAGCAAAAGTATAATATAGTTAGCCCTTTTGTTTTTTAACATTTTCAATTAAATTTTCTATAAAAATATTTTCCGCGTACATTGCAATTTGTTTTTTTTTTTTGCATTAACAGTTTTTCTAAAAACATATGATTCCTTAAGTAAAGTGCGGTCAGTTTCGCTGTTTGCTTAAGCAATTGACACTTGACGAAACTTAACGAAAAGTTTGTTAAGTACAATATAGTCATACACATTTGATTACATGTATTCGCACATTTGCTTAAGCTAGCAAAAGTATAATATAGTTAGCTCTTAAACAAATCCCTAATGAACGAAGACTTTTATATATGTACATCTATTGACGATGATTTTGTGTGAGCTTCAATAGCTCAGTTGTCTAGACGCCATGTCACAAATACGTTTTTTCTCTAAGCACGCGGAGTTCGAGGTTCAAATCTCGATGAGGTCAATTCACTTTTTTTTACATTTTTTTTTATTATTTTCTTAAGATTTTTTTTTTTTTTTGCTTATTTTTGGTTTTTTTTTTAACATTTAATAATTAATTTATATAAAATTTTATATTAATAATTAAATAATCCATAAATAGGCTAAAAACATCAACATTTTTATAAAAACCCTCTGATACAAACAAAATACAAACGTTTTTATACCTTTCACCACAGGTGAAAGGGTCGCGGGTTCGTTAAGATTTTTTTTTGTTTATTTTTTGTTTTTTTTTTACATTTAATAATTAATTTAAATAAAATTTTATATTAATAATTAAATAATCCATAAATAGGCTAAAAACATCAAAATTTGTATAAAAACCCTCTGATACTAACAAAATACAAACGGTTTTATTTCTATTTTTTGCTCCGATTTAAAAGAATTAATAAAAAGATTTTTAAACCATTTTATTTCTCACATATTAAGAAAATTTTATACATAATTTACCTTTGAGTGAAACTATTTTAGGTCATAACTTATAATAATTTATACAAAAAATTATAAACTATTTTCCTTCAAATTTTTAAAATTAAGCTAAAAAAATTACAAATATTTCTAATAAAAAAGCGAAATAAAATCCTAAATGCAAATTTGCCAGCTAAATCAAACTATTTTGTAGAAATAAAACACATGCAGTTCTAGTGATTTCTTTTAACGATTTGTTGAAATTCTTTTCTTTCACCTCTTAACCTTTTATACACAAACAACAAACACTATTCTAGAGCTGTATTATGACCTATGGATACGTCTTATATAGCAAAAGATCGAAAATCTTTAGTATAACATATTTGCTGAAAAACTCGGAAATATCGGTTCAGATACAAAAAAGTTATGCCCAAAACATACATTTTTTTAAAATACATATTTTCTGGAACCATAAATCTTCCCGAGTCCAAGTTTTATCTCCAAACTAAATGGTTAATTTCCTCTTAAAGGCGTCCGTATATAAATCTGTCCATTTCATATATGTCCATATATAAACTTCAGTTTTTTCCCAACCA
This sequence comes from Eustalomyia histrio, assembly GCA_949748255.1. Classification (NCBI taxonomy): domain Eukaryota; kingdom Metazoa; phylum Arthropoda; class Insecta; order Diptera; family Anthomyiidae; genus Eustalomyia; species Eustalomyia histrio. Next base: position 34,767,933 of record OX456524.1, read on the forward strand.
TGGTGAAGGGTATATAAGATTCGGCATAGCCGAATTTAGCCGCTCTTACTTGTTTATTATTAGAAATAACATTTCCTTCAATATCCACTTTTTTAAAATTAGTACATTTTTATACCCTTCACCACAGGTGGAAGGGTATATATAAGTTTGTCATTCCGTTTGTAATTTCTACAATATTGATCTTAGACCCTATAAAGTATATATATTCTGGGTCCTTATGAAGAGCGAAGTTGATTTAACGATGTCCGTCTGTCCGTCTGTCCGTCTGTCCGTCTGTCCGTCTGTCCGTCTGTGTGTTGAAATGGGTTTTCCGAAGAACCCAGACGTGATGAGGACTTGATTCTTTTTTATTTCTGTTACATGTGATCCATTTCTGTTTGCTATTAAAAATCAGACAGATCGGTTAATAAATGGCTGAGATATTAGCAAAAAACCAGGACTACCTCTAATTTTTTCCGTAAAATCCCTTTGTTTAATATTTATGTATAATTTTACGCATAACAAACACATCCATGTGTTAAAATTTTTTTTTTTACTATGTTGTTTTTTTTCTTTCATCTCCACCATTTATACACAAACAACACACATACAAAGATTTGTCATTTAAATAAAAATAAACAAATCCCTAATGACGAAGACTTTTATATATGTACATCTATTGACGATGATTTTGTGTAAGCTTCAATAGCTCAGTTGTCTAGACGCCATGTCACAAATGCTTTTTTTCTCTAAGCCCGCGGAGTTCTAGGTTCAAATCTCGGTAAGGTCAATTCACTTTTTTTTTGTACATTTTTTTTTATTATTTTCTTAATATTTTTTTTTTTTGCTTATTTTTGGTTTTTTTTTTAACATTTAATAATTAATTTATATAAAATTTTATATTAATAATTAAAATTATTTTCTTTCATCTCCACCTTTTATACACAAACAACACACATACAAAGATTTGTCATTTAAATAAAAACTAAAGGGCTAACTATATTATACTTTTGCTAACTTAAGCTACTGTCAAAAATCAACGAAAAGTCTGTCAAATGCTTAATCAACTTATTGAAGACTTTTGGGTGGCTACAATGTACTTTTTAAACTTAAATACTTACTACACTTAGTTGCAAATATTTGTACTTTTGCAAAAACTGTTTTCTTCTTATATTTCTAATATATATGTATCTTTTCGAAAAATATTATTTAATGTGTTCAATTTATAAATTTTTTACAATTAACAAGTAAATCTATATTAATTTTTAATAATTTAAAGAAACAAATGAAAACATAAATAAAAAAGTACTAAAAAATGCAACAGTGCTTGCATCTCAATCGAAAAACAAATACAAAACCCACCCCTTTTGTTATACATGCACGTTTAGAGCTAACTATATTATACTTTTGCTAGCTTAAGCAAATGTGCGAATACATGTAATCAAATGTGTATGACTATATTGTACTTAACAAACTTTTCGTTAAGTTTCGTCAAGTGTCATTTGCTTAAGCAAACAGCGAAACTGACCGCACTTTACTTAAGGAATCATGTGTTTTTAGAAAAACGGTTTATGTAAAAAAAAAACAAATTTCAATGTACGCGGAAAATATTTTTATATAAAATTTAATTGAAAATGTTAAAAAACAAACGTGCATGTATAACAAAAGGGATGGGTTTTGTATTTGTTTTTCGATTGAGATGCAAGCACTGTTGCATTTTTTAGTACTTTTTTATTTATGTTTTCATTTGTTTCTTTTAATTATTTAAAATTAATATAGATTTACTTGTTAATTGTAAAATATTTGTAAATTGAACACATTAAATAATATTTTTCGAAAATATACATATATTTTGGAAATATAAGAAGAAAACAGTTTTTGCAAAAGTTCATATATTTGCAACTAAGTGTAGTAAGTATTTAAGTTTAAAAAGTACATTGTAGCCACCCAAAAGTCTCCAATAAGTTGATTAAGCATTTGACAGACTTTTCGTTAATTTTTGACAGTAGCTTAAGTTAGCAAAAGTATAATATAGTTAGCCCTTTTGTTTTTTAACATTTTCAATTAAATTTTCTATAAAAATATTTTCCGCGTACATTGCAATTTGTTTTTTTTTTTTTGCATTAACAGTTTTTCTAAAAACATATGATTCCTTAAGTAAAGTGCGGTCAGTTTCGCTGTTTGCTTAAGCAATTGACACTTGACGAAACTTAACGAAAAGTTTGTTAAGTACAATATAGTCATACACATTTGATTACATGTATTCGCACATTTGCTTAAGCTAGCAAAAGTATAATATAGTTAGCTCTTAAACAAATCCCTAATGAACGAAGACTTTTATATATGTACATCTATTGACGATGATTTTGTGTGAGCTTCAATAGCTCAGTTGTCTAGACGCCATGTCACAAATACGTTTTTTCTCTAAGCACGCGGAGTTCGAGGTTCAAATCTCGATGAGGTCAATTCACTTTTTTTTACATTTTTTTTTATTATTTTCTTAAGACTTTTTTTTTTTTGCTTATTTTTGGTTTTTTTTAACATTTAATAATTAATTTATATAAAATTTTATATTAATAATTAAATAATCCATAAATAGGCTAAAAACATCAACATTTTTATAAAAACCCTCTGATACAAACAAAATACAAACGTTTTTATACCTTTCACCACAGGTGAAAGGGTCGCGGGTTCGTTAAGATTTTTTTTTGTTTATTTTTTGTTTTTTTTTTACATTTAATAATTAATTTAAATAAAATTTTATATTAATAATTAAATAATCCATAAATAGGCTAAAAACATCAAAATTTGTATAAAAACCCTCTGATACTAACAAAATACAAACGGTTTTATTTCTATTTTTTGCTCCGATTTAAAAGAATTAATAAAAAGATTTTTAAACCATTTTATTTCTCACATATTAAGAAAATTTTATACATAATTTACCTTTGAGTGAAACTATTTTAGGTCATAACTTATAATAATTTATACAAAAAATTATAAACTATTTTCCTTCAAATTTTTAAAATTAAGCTAAAAAAATTACAAATATTTCTAATAAAAAAGCGAAATAAAATCCTAAATGCAAATTTGCCAGCTAAATCAAACTATTTTGTAGAAATAAAACACATGCAGTTCTAGTGATTTCTTTTAACGATTTGTTGAAATTCTTTTCTTTCACCTCTTAACCTTTTATACACAAACAACAAACACTATTCTAGAGCTGTATTATGACCTATGGATACGTCTTATATAGCAAAAGATCGAAAATCTTTAGTATAACATATTTGCTGAAAAACTCGGAAATATCGGTTCAGATACAAAAAAGTTATGCCCAAAACATACATTTTTTTAAAATACATATTTTCTGGAACCATAAATCTTCCCGAGTCCAAGTTTTATCTCCAAACTAAATGGTTAATTTCCTCTTAAAGGCGTCCGTATATAAATCTGTCCATTTCATATATGCATATATAAACTTCAGTTCTTCCCAACCATGGTGAAGGGTATATAAGATTCGGCATAGCCGAATTTAGCCGCTCTTACTTGTTTATTATTAGAAATAACATTTCCTTCAATATCCACTTTTTTAAAATTAGTACATTTTTATACCCTTCACCACAGGTGGAAGGGTATATATAAGTTTGTCATTCCGTTTGTAATTTCTACAATATTGATCTTAGACCCTATAAAGTATATATATTCTGGGTCCTTATGAAGAGCGAAGTTGATTTAACGATGTCCGTCTGTCCGTCTGTCCGTCTGTCCGTCTGTCCGTCTGTGTGTTGAAATGGGTTTTCCGAAGAACCCAGACGTGATGAGGACTTGATTCTTTTTTATTTCTGTTACATGTGATCCATTTCTGTTTGCTATTAAAAATCAGACAGATCGGTTAATAAATGGCTGAGATATTAGCAAAAAACCAGGACTACCTCTAATTTTTTCCGTAAAATCCCTTTGTTTAATATTTATGTATAATTTTACGCATAACAAACACATCCATGTGTTAAAATTTTTTTTTTTTACTATGTTGTTTTTTTTCTTTCATCTCCACCATTTATACACAAACAACACACATACAAAGATTTGTCATTTAAATAAAAATAAACAAATCCCTAATGAACGAAGACTTTTATATATGTACATCTATTGACGATGATTTTGTGTGAGCTTCAATAGCTCAGTTGTCTAGACGCCATGTCACAAATACGTTTTTTCTCTATGCACGCGGAGTTCGAGGTTCAAATCTCGATGAGGTCAATTCACTTTTTTTTACATTTTTTTTTATTATTTTCTTAAGACTTTTTTTTTTTTGCTTATTTTTGGTTTTTTTTAACATTTAATAATTAATTTATATAAAATTTTATATTAATAATTAAATAATCCATAAATAGGCTAAAAACATCAACATTTTTATAAAAACCCTCTGATACAAACAAAATACAAACGTTTTTATACCTTTCACCACAGGTGAAAGGGTCGCGGGTTCGTTAAGATTTTTTTTTGTTTATTTTTTGTTTTTTTTTTACATTTAATAATTAATTTAAATAAAATTTTATATTAATAATTAAATAATCCATAAATAGGCTAAAAACATCAAAATTTGTATAAAAACCCTCTGATACTAACAAAATACAAACGGTTTTATTTCTATTTTTTGCTCCGATTTAAAAGAATTAATAAAAAGATTTTTAAACCATTTTATTTCTCACATATTAAGAAAATTTTATACATAATTTACCTTTGAGTGAAACTATTTTAGGTCATAACTTATAATAATTTATACAAAAAATTATAAACTATTTTCCTTCAAATTTTTAAAATTAAGCTAAAAAAATTACAAATATTTCTAATAAAAAAGCGAAATAAAATCCTAAATGCAAATTTGCCAGCTAAATCAAACTATTTTGTAGAAATAAAACACATGCAGTTCTAGTGATTTCTTTTAACGATTTGTTGAAATTCTTTTCTTTCACCTCTTAACCTTTTATACACAAACAACAAACACTATTCTAGAGCTGTATTATGACCTATGGATACGTCTTATATAGCAAAAGATCGAAAATCTTTAGTATAACATATTTGCTGAAAAACTCGGAAATATCGGTTCAGATACAAAAAAGTTATGCCCAAAACATACATTTTTTTAAAATACATATTTTCTGGAACCATAAATCTTCCCGAGTCCAAGTTTTATCTCCAAACTAAATGGTTAATTTCCTCTTAAAGGCGTCCGTATATAAATCTGTCCATTTCATATATGTCCATATATAAACTTCAGTTTTTTCCCAACCATGGTGAAGGGTATATAAGATTCGGCATAGCCGAATTTAGCCGCTCTTACTTGTTTTTGCCAATTTTAGCAAAATGGTTTTCAAAAAGTTGTAAAATGATTTCAGAAGTTAGCAACAAAAATTTGTAAATATTTTGTAAAAATTCTGTAATTTTAGTAGAAAAATAGTAAAGTGGAATTAAAAACCGTTTACAAATTGTTCTACTAACTTTTTTTGTGTGAGTGCATGTTAGGTACTTCACTATCAAAATTCATATTTAAAATTCTTTTGCATGATGCTAACAGAAGAATTCTTCGATTCTCGCAGTTGTTTCCTAAACAAAATCTCTTTGATTCTAACCAATAATTCTCTCAACAAATTTGTAGATTTTTAGAAATTTCAAGATTCTTTGTAATACTTTTGCCATCAAAAACATCGAATGTAAAAGAACGAGGGCGGATCAATAAGTCCGTGACTTTTTGAATAAAACACAGTTTTTTTTTGCAAAAAAAAAAAAATAAAAAATATTTTTCAACATAATCGCCTTTTACAGGTTGGTTGAAAAGTTCCTGCGCTCGAAATGAAAAAATACTGTTTTTGTTACGAAATATATTTTTTTATTCAATATAATCTTCTAGAAGATCAATACACTTGTTCCAATGATCTTCCAATAATTTTATCCCATCCTTATAATGGTTTTCCGGAAGGAAGGAATTGTTTGAGATTTCTGAAGAGATAGTAGTCACTGGGAGCCAAATCTGGTAAATACGGTGGATTTTCAAGCAATTCGTACTTTAATTCTTTGAATTTAGCCATCGTCAAAACACTTTTGTGAGCAGGTGCATTGTCTTGATAAAAAATGATTTTTTTCTTCTTTAAACCAGGTCTTTTCTAACGAATTTTTTCATCCAGCTGATCCAAAAGGCTGCAATAATATTTAGAGTTGATTGTTTTACCCTTCTGAAGATAATCAATCAACAAAATTCCTTTTGCATCCCAAAAAACTGATGCCATAACCTTCTTTGCTGATCATTGTGACTTCACCTGCTTTGGAGCTGAACAACCAGCTTCAGTCCACTGTAAACGTTCTTGTTTCAATTTAGGATCATGGTGGTAGATCCAAGTCTCATCCATAGTTATAAAACGACGCAAGAAGTCGGTTTTATTCGGCTTAAAACGCTCCAAATTACGCTGAAAAATTTGTTTTCGATCCAGTTTTTGTTGAATTGTTAATGTGTGCGGCACTAACTTTTCAAACAGTTTTTTCATACGTAATTCTTTATGTAAAGTATGGAGTACTCGTTCGTCTGAGATGCCTATGGCATAAGCAATTTCACGCTTAGTCAAACTTGGATCTTCACTAACCATATTATGTACCTGCTCAACGATTTATGCTGTGGTTGCAGTTTTTGGCTCGTACGACCACGTTTTAATTCACCAGCCCAAAATTCAACGGTGCGTTTTGAAGGTGAGGACTCCTTAAACAATTGTTCATAAATTTCCTTTGCTTTTAAACCCTTCAAAACAAAGAATCTAATGACTGCACGATATTCAATTTTTTCCATATTAAAAGAAATCAATGACACGTCAACTTCAAATGGCTTTTAAACAAAAAAGAATTGACAGAATGACTTGCAACTTTGCATGTGTTCTAAGGACAGTTATACCAACTTGAGAAAAAAAAAAATTTGGAGCTAGCAGTGCCATCTATTGGTGAGCGCAGGAACTTTTCAACCAACCTGTAGCTCAATACACTTAATCCAACGTTTCTCCAATTTTTGTATCCCTTCAATTTTTCGAGGTCCATAAAATAGGCATTTGTTTTCATCGTTGGAGCTAAATTTCTTTCCACCGAGCCATTTCTTTAAGTTTGGAAATAGGATATAGTCGCTGGGGGCTAAATCCGGAGAATATGGCGGATGATGTAGCAATTCGTAGCCCAATTCATGGATTTTTGCTAATCCTTTGAAGTTGTTACACGATTACGCTTAGAGCAAACGCGGTACCCATTTTGCAGACTGCTTTCTTAAATCCAACTGATCATTTAAAATCGAGACCACACTGCCTTATGAAATGCCTATGGCATAAAAAATCTCACGCACTTTTACTCTTCGATCGGCCAACACCATATAGTGGATTTTTCGACATTTTCGAGTGTATTGAATTGAGAACGTTCTGCGTCATTTGTAAACCACTTTTTTAGCATTGAAATCGATGGTGCAGAGTCTCTATAGTATTTATCAAGCATTTCATTGGTTTATTGACGGTTTTTTTTTTTTGCAAAAAAATAATGTTTAATGAGCACTCGAAATTCACTGTTTTCCATTTTTAAAAAATCCACGAGGTTGTATGTTTTGAACAGCTGTTAAATGCAAAGTAAATGACGGAACTTGCTCAAAATTTGACAGTAATCTATTAACAGGTGGTATGCAGTGTTGCATTTCATATAACTACGAGGGAAGTTCGAAATATCACGGACTTATTGATCCGCCCTCGTAAGTAAACATTTTTTATGTTCACAAACCAATCTATGGTGAGCTTTGCAGTTTTAAGTGACTAGTACTATCATTTTCGTGATGGTACTTCATACTTGGGGAAAATTAATTGAAGCATTGATTTTTCATGTAAATGTTAAAGCCAAATATTGGCATTTATATGGAAAAAGTAATGCTTCAATGCTTTAATCACAAGTATGTGGTACTTAATATAATAGTATTTGGTCTGCGGATTTGCATTTTAATATACGTTATTATTTTGAATAGGATTTTCCTCTCAATTTAAAGCTTTAACAATATATTTATGTATGCAAGTACGCAGTAGCTATCCCCCCCTATTAAAACATTTTTATTTATGTGCCTTAAAGGCTTGTCTTTACAATACATTTATCTTTTTTATATTTTTCTAATTTCCGTTTTAGCTAATGTAAATATATAGATAACATTCTTCTTCTATTATTGTGATATTTAACAATTAATTTCGTCACCCAATTATGATATTTTCTTTACATTCATGACCACACATGTGAGATACTAAGATGTGATATACTTATAAGATGTCAATATAAAAAATTTCCACAATATTATTTATAAATATTTCGTCTGAAGAATTTGTTTCTTTAGTTTTCTTATAAGTGCGTAGTACTAGCTATTGGTAATATGCACAGACTGTGAATGTAAAGTATTTGGAATTTCGAATAAAAATTCAGAATAGTTATTGTAGTGCATCATTATAAAGGAATTTCAAGTGATAACAGAAAGGGAGGAGGTAAATTATATAATAAATAACTAGAGCTAAACATTAACCTTGCCAAACGAATGAATTTTTTGGTTGTAGCAAACTTTATTTTGTTTGAGGTAACGAAATTGTGGCAAACATTCAAAACACTGATGTCCCAATAAATGTTTGGTTGTCAAAGCCGAAATCTTCGGTAACTACAAGCCTGCCATTCGATTGGAAACAAACATAATTGTCAGCACGAATCTGTTTTCACTGTGTAAATTTATCATGGCAAAAAATTAGTTTTATTTAGTAAAAAAAATTAATTTTATAACGATCTAACAAAACTATTTAAAAAAATCTCCATTGCCCATCAGAAAATATCACACACCTAATCAAATCAGAGAAATTTAGTTGCTTGTTTTTTGGCCGTAGTGTTAACCAATGCATTCGTACTATATGTGTTTTATGTACTCTCAAAAAAAAATACATGAACTAAAAATTAATTCAAAATAATTTAAAAATTTTCTTCAAATTAAGTAAAATTTTATTAAAACTTCGAAAATTTTTCTTATTGTAAAAAGAATAAAAAATCCTTAGTTTAAGTAAAAACTATATAGTTCAAGTCTTTCCTATGTAATATATCTTGATTTTAGGGGTGTATGAGAATTAAAACTTTAACTTTTGATTTTATTTAAAATATTCCATTTTATTAGCAGCAAGGCTGTAGTTTATTGTATTGCAGCACGGCAGATTATGAATAGTACAGTTTCGACTTTTAAAACAAGAATTTATACAAAAGCATTTGTAACAAGTTAAAAGGCAGTATGTATTCAAAATGTAAAATACCGCTATGAAATTAGAGTGATTTAAATAAGCAAAGTAAATAATAAAACTCAAAATGATAATAATAAACATAACGGAGAATTTTTAACTCATAAATGGGATTAATAGATTAATAAATAAAAAAATAATAATCTCCAACATTTTCCCCCTCCAAGAACATCTGTTCTTCATTCAAGTTGATTTGAAGCGCCATCGATTTGACGCAACCTTTTATAGTCTTCATCTGACGGTAGAAATGCAATTTTACAAACTGGACGCTTGAAGACTTTACCACGAGATTGTAATGTCACTACCCTTACAATTCCGTCTTTACCAGGGTGTACATCCTTCACGCGAGCTAGTGGCCACTGCCCAGGTGGGCAACGTTCATCACAAATAAGCGCTAAGTCTCCAACTTGAGCATTTTTGATTGGATTTAACCACTTGGGTCTAGATTGTAAACGACACAACCACTCATTTTTCCACTGTAACCAAAAATGTTGCTTTATCTTTTCAATCATCATCCACCTGGTAAGACGATCAATGTTGAAGTCAATTAAATTTCGTTCGGGCACACAATTTGAAGCCTCTCCAATGAGAAAATGAGAGGGTGTTAAAGCACTTGTATCCGACGGATCATTGTTTAAGGGGCAAAGTGGCCTTGAGTTCAAACAACTCTCTATCTGCGCTAAGAGAGTGCTAAGTTCTTCATACGTAACGATTTTGCTGCCCAGCAAACGTTTTAAGTGGTACTTGGTTGACTTCACACCAGCCTCCCAGAGGCCACCAAAATTTGGAGTAGCTGGTGGTATGAAGTGCCACTGGGTTCCGTCGTTGCCCAGTATTGCCAACAATTCTTCTGGTAATGATGCTTTGTTGCGGTTATACAATATCTGAAGTTCCTTGCTCGCACCTATAAAGTTTGTACCGCAATCCGAGTACAAATCTGTACAATTACCGCGGCGTGAGACGAACCTTCTAAAAGCTGCTATGAACGCTTCCGTAGAAAGACTAGTTACTGCCTCTAGATGCAGTGCTTTACTGACCATACATATAAAAAGGCATATGTAGCCTTTTGTTGTTACAGAATTTCTGGCAGTAGATTGTTTTAATGTAATAGGTCCAGCGTAATCGACTCCACTGTGTTTGAACGGACGCGTAGGCGTTAAACGTACACTTGGCAGACTACCCATCATCTGCTGCGATGCCTTTGCATTGTATTTAAAGCATTTGACGCAACACCGTACTACCATCTTTGCAATGTTACGACCGTAGAGAATCCAATACTTTCTCGCTACGTACGATTGCATCTGTTGAAGAGAGCCATGTAAAGTTTGTGCGTGTGCATCTGCAAAAATAAGAATCGAAATTGGATTTTGCTTTTTTAGTAAAATAGGATGTTTGGAAAAATAGCTCAAATTCGAATTTTGTAACCGACCACCGACTCTCAAGATATTGTCGGAGTCAATGAAAGGGCATAAACGAGCGATGTGATTATTGGTAGATAATTTTCCGTATTTTTGCAATTGTTTGATTTCATCTTCAAAATCAACACTCTGAGATACCCTAATAAGCTTTTGAAGGGCGATTCTCATCTCATGATTAGTGAGATAACCAGTCATCTTACATTTATCAATAGCTTGATTTTGTTTGTTTTGCTTATGAATAGAAACGTTAACAGGGAATCGAAGAGCATATGCAGTGATTCGAACCAGTTTATTAAGTGATGAAAAACGCTGTAGTACATAAAAATATTTAGAAATATCGGCATCAGCTTTGGAGACCAAGGTTGTAGCAGCATTAGTACCGTCAATGCAGCTATGAGACATATTAGCTGTAGCAGTATTTATAGCGGCGTAGGATTTGGACATTTCTTCTTCGATATCGTATTTTAATGAGGGTTGTTTTGGCCAATTTTGAACGCTTTCTTTTAACCAACTAGGGCCTGACCACCATAGATCGTGGTTTACGAGTTCGGTTGATGATATGCCTCTTGATGCACAATCAGCCGGGTTTTGATCAGTACAAATGTATTTCCATTGCTTGAAATTTGAAAACCGCTGGATTTCAGCCACCCTATTACCAACATAAACTGTCCATTTTGACGACTGCCCTCGTATCCAGCTGAGGACTGTTGTACTATCAGTCCAGTAAGTTATGTTATCAATTTCACAATCTATTGATGTTTGCACTTTGTGTAGTAATTTGACTAGAAGTGTAGCTCCACATAATTCCAGTCTTGGAATAGATAACCTTTTTAAAGGACTTACTTTCGTTTTGGCTTGGAGGAGGTTTACAGCTGATGTGCCATTTTTATCCATCACCTTTGCATAAACTACAGCTGCAAACGCAGCACTAAATCCGTGTAATTCAAGTCTTGTAGTTTTTCCCATTCCAATCCACCTAGGTACACGAATCATTTCTAGCCTTTTAAGATTTTCCATATATTGTAGCCACTCAGAAACTAACTGTTGAGGAAGTTGATCATTCCAGTCTACTCCTAAAAGCCACAATTTTTGAAATATTATTTTTGCATTTATAGTACATGGAGATAGCCAGCCTAAGGGGTCATACAATTTTGCAGCATTAGAAAGTATACTTCTTTTTGTGATTTCATTGCTACGCTCAAAATTGATTTTAAATGAAAAATAATCTGCTTTCGTACACCACTCTAAGCCGAGAGCTTTAACGTTGTCTGTTTTATCTATTTCAAAAATATTAGTAACCTCCCTATATTCACTTGGTATGGCACTCATAAGCTTTTTGCAGTTAGAAGTCCACTTTCGTAACTTAAAACCCCCTTTATTTAGCATGCTGCAAAGTTGTTTTTGTAAATCGATAGCTTCGTCTGAACTATCGGCGCCAGAGATGACATCATCAACATATGTGTCTGTAAGGAGAACTTTACTAGCCTTTGGATAATTTTCTCTCTCATCTTCTGCCAGTTGGTGAAGTACCCTCATTGACAGAAATGGAGCAGAGGTCGTTCCATAGGTGACTGTAGAAAGTTTAAAAATATTGATATCACCTTCGATACTATCACGCCACAATATTTGTTGATATCTTTGGTGGTCATTAATAACATTTATTTGGCGGAACATTTTCTCTAAGTCAGATCTAAATCCAATTTTAAAGCGGCGCCAACGATTAATAACCGTGGGCAGATCATTCTGAAACGCTGGCCCTGCGGCCAATTCATCATTTAATGAATTGTGGGTCGGACGTTTAGAACTGCCATCGAATACTACCCTCAATTCGGTTGTAGAGCTTCCTTCCCTCCACACACCGTGGTGAGGCAAAATATAACAATTTTTTCCTAAATCCTTTGGGTATACGCCTACCTTCATCATATGACCCAAAGACTCGTACTCAGACATAAACTTGTAATAAGCATCACCAAATTTAGGATTCTGTCTACATTTTTGTTCAATATGTTTCAACCGAGAGAGAGCGGTATAATCAGTTTGGCTAAACATAGGGATTGATTCACCCTTTATTACGGTTTTAAAAGGTAGCGCAACAGTGTATCGACCACTACTGTTACGTGTTGTTGTTGCTTTAACATATTTCTCACACAATTCTTCTTCCTTTGTCCACGACCTTCTCTCGAAAAGCTCTTCTTGTACCCAAAACGCTTTTAGTTGTTCATCAATAGAGCACATTTATTTTATCACCATATGATAATTTGGAGGTGGGTCCAGAGACTATCCAACCAAAGTGAGTCAATTGCAAAAGAATACTATTTTCGAATTTCTTTTGATTAGGCAGAATAATATCTCCATATATATCACCACCCAGTAATAAATCAATCCCATCAGATTTTAAAAACTGAGGGTCCGCTAAATCATAATTACCAATATTCGGTAGTTTTTCTTTACTAGCCGGCAATGGTTGGTATTGCGTTATTGCAGGTATAACAAATGCGGTGCAATTTAACTCAAAATTAGATTCTGTTTTGGACCGAAGTACTAAGTTGGTATATTTATGTGTAATTATATATTTCTGTTGACCACCAACTCCACTAATCTGTGTGTATGTTTTGAACGTTTGTAGTTTTAAAGTTTGTACTGCGTTTTCAGTAATAAGGGAAGCCTGAGCACAATGGTCTAATAAAGCTCGTAAAGAGAAAACTCCATAATGTGTTTTAACATTAATACGCATTGTTGCTAGTAAAACCTGCGGTTTAGTGAGAGTGCTACAATTGCACACAACGTTAGCAGAGCTTTCTGCAGACTGCGTTGTGGCAGTTGGGTTTGATGGTATTTGAAATGTTCCATTCGCATCTTGAGACGTTTTTGGTGCTGCTTTTGACGTGTATGATGTTGGAGTTGCTTGTGAAGTTAATTCGTTATGAATTGTGGTATGATGCTTTTGTTTACATACATGGCAGCGAGCTGCTGAACGACACTCTTGGCTGAAATGACCAGTGCTCATACAATTATAACAAATTCCTTTTGTTCTTATAAATTCACGTTTAGCAGATGAGGGCATGGCAGCAAACTTAAAGCATTTATACAACAAATGACGTTTGTTACAACATAGACAATTATCATCATTTTTTGATGTTGTTATATGTATGGTTCTTCGAAATAAATTCCGTTTAGCTGGTTAAACCTTAACGTGTGGAGTGGAATAAAGGGGCTCAGAAATAGATTCAAGGGTGCGGAATGTAGTTTCCAGAAATGTATACAACCTCTTTATTTCTGGCAATTCAGTGGTATCTTTTAAGGACTGTTCCCACTCTTTTCTAGTCTGAATATCAAGCCGATTTACGGTCATATGAATTATTATATCATCATATGTTTCCTTGGTGACACCTAATGTACCAAGAAGAGCTAAACAATTACGAGTTGTGTCCAAGATTTTCTGGATGCTCTCGGCTGTACCATTAGAGTTGGGAATTGAAAACAGTTTTGTTAACATAGTGTTTATAATTTTTCTCTTGTTATGGTATCGCATATTTAAAGCATCCCATGCTAAATCGTAATTTATTTCAGATGCTGGATATTCATTTATAATATCCAATGGTATGCCGGAACAAGAATTCTTTAAGAAATAGTACTTTTGTATCTTAGATAACGATACATTACTATGTACCAATGAAATAAACATGTCCCTATATGAGACCCAAGACATGTAGTCACCAGAAAATGTAGGAATGTTAATTTTGGGTAATCTAGCATCTGCTGATATTGTCGTATTTTGTCTACTAGACAAAGCATGGAATGTACTGGAGTGAGTCATAGGGGATGGGGGCTGTGATGTTTCAGTTATAACATCAAATAATTTTCCTTTTAATGTTTGAAAATAATCTTGAAATTTGTAGAAAATTTCTTCAGAAATATACGGAACATCTCTGGAAGCAATGGACCTTTCTCGAATAGTGTGCGTAAGTTGGTAATGGGTTTCGGTAAAAACTCGAGAAATATTATCTATCGTTTCAATGACACTCTGAGCATACCCTCGTGTTTTAAGTTCCCCTGGTTTCTTATCAAACATATCACCCGCATGTTTCAAATCTTCGAATAGCTCTCGTTGGCCTTCGATTATATTTGATATATCTTCCATTTTATTAAATAATTCAAATTATATTTTATACATACGTTTTTCCGGTAATCATAAACCAAAGATTTTTTTTCAAACCTTTATCCAAAATCAAAGCAATGCAAATGTAAAGCTGGGAACTCACGTAATCCGTAGCGTTGCAAAGTCGTCAACAAGAGGTAGATTTTTTTCTCGTGGTAAAAATTAGTTCCAAAATCAAGGCTAAAGTCAGTATCAGTTCCACAGTAGTAATTCCACTTCCAAATGTCCAAATACAAAGCGAAGTCGTCACCGTTTTGTCACAATAGCATCCAATTCGAAAAGTTCCAAGATCTTTGACCAGTTTAATGAGATAATTCCCGGGTTTCGGCACCAAATTTATGTATGAGAATTAAAACTTTAACTTTTGATTTTATTTAAAATATTCAATTTTATTAGCAGCAAGGCTGTAGTTTATTGTATTGCAGCACGGCAGATTATGAATAGTACAGTTTCGACTTTTAAAACAAGAATTTATACAAAAGCATTTGTAACAAGTTAAAAGGCAGTATGTATTCAAAATGTAAAATACCGCTATGAAATTAGAGTGATTTAAATAAGCAAAGTAAATAATAAAACTCAAAATGATAATAATAAACATAACGGAGAATTTTTAACTCATAAATGGGATTAATAGATTAATAAATAAAAAAATAATAATCTCCAACAAGGGGAAAACAAGTATATTAAATAAAAATTTATCAATTTATACGAAAAACATCTTAGTTTTAAAAAATTTGCATACTAAAATATAATAAGACCTTTAATTAAAAAAAACAAATTAGAACATAAGATACTCCCATTTAGTTCAAAAAATGTGTCTAACTTAAAATGAGAAAATACTTGAACTTAATTTGATTTCATTTTTTGACGAGTATTAATTAAATTTAACAAAGCCATTACTAAATTCGTTTTTAAGTTTACCACTTTCTAATTTTTAAGAATTGTTTTCTAAAAATTAATTCAGATAATTAAAAAATAATACATATTTTCTATGTAATAATAGAAATTTATTTGGTTTTAGAAACTGATGAACTATTTCTAGGAAATATTTTCATGCACTTAGTTCAGATAAATTTTAAAAATTTGAGTAAAATATTATTTTTTTTCAAATAAAAGTTTTTTAATTTTTGGGAAATAATAAACTTAGGTTAAGGATTTTTTTCCTAAAAATGTCTTCAGTTAAATTAAAAAAAAAAAATTGAGTAAATTTTTCTTAAATCGAGGAAAATATTCAGTTTTTGTGGGAAAACGTTTCAACTTATTTTCAAGATTAAAAAAAAAAACACATAATAAATTAAAAGCAAACTAGTTAAGTTTCCTAATGTTAAAGAAAAAAATATTTTTTATGAATCAAATTAAAGTATCCATTAAAAAAATTATTGTGTAAGATTACATTCATGCTTCGTGGTCGTGCGTGAGTCAATAATCACTCACATAACCATCTCTAATGTTAGCAGTCTTAAATATTGAACTTAAAGTAGCTTAAAATATATTTTAAAAAGTTGTTAGCAAATTTAGAATTTGCGCTTTTATGTAATAATTTAGTTTGCTGACTACAAAACAAAATATCGCAAGCACATTTTATACATTACGGCATAAATGATTTTCTATAACTGACGTTGCGCCTATTAAACTTTATATTTATCGAAGGCACTAAAAATTTTTTTTTTTCACTTAATAATACAAAAAATTCAAAATTTATATTTGTCATTTAAAGTTTAAGCTAAAAATTATGTATAATTAACTTATGAAATTTTTCCATTTTCCAATAATAACAAAAAATGTAATATAACTGTGATATATTTTTTTTT
This sequence comes from Eustalomyia histrio, assembly GCA_949748255.1. Classification (NCBI taxonomy): domain Eukaryota; kingdom Metazoa; phylum Arthropoda; class Insecta; order Diptera; family Anthomyiidae; genus Eustalomyia; species Eustalomyia histrio. The sequence goes on from OX456524.1 coordinate 34,784,623, forward strand.
TTCAAAATTTTGTTAAATTAGTTAATTTAAGAAGACAAAGGACCCCCTGTGTTCCTTAGCCGTACATGCCGTGTGTCACTTAGGGTGTCCCTTTCTGTAGTTCCCTCGAGGAGAACCATTAATTAAATACAAAAAGGATCTGACTTTGTCAGCATTTATAACGTTTCGGGATATTTCAATTTTTGTAAATGGAATTTAATTTATATTGTTAAATACATGAGTTTAGTATAATTCAATTTAATAAAAAGATAAAAATGTATAGCAAAAAGCTTGTTAAAAGCAGTGTCCTCACAAAGCGGAAGTCCTCCGAAAGTGGAATAATACTTACACAATGAGTGAAAAGAAAGTAAAGAAACAGTTTCATATTTGTAAGATTTTTTTTTTGCAAATTTAAGGATAATTTTCACTTAAAAGAAATGCTTGATGTTAGAAAATATTTTCTTATTATTAGAGAATTAAGTGTTAGTTTTAAGTAAAAAGAATTATCTAATAAACTTAAATAACATACAATTTTTTTTTAAAACCAAGGAAACATTTATTTACTAAAAGTAAAATTTAAGATAATATATGAACTAATTAAGAGGAAATATTGCTATGTTTTCTAATAACAATTTCGTTCTAAATAGTAAATAACGGCCAGGACAATTTTTTTACGAATCTTTTTAATTTTTTTGTTTGTGGCGAGCATTGTTTAGCTCTGTTTCCGTATCTCAATACATAACTGTTACTTTTCAGGAGAGACAGATAAAAATTTTTTATAATAAACTTGTGGCATTTCTTAATCTTTATTTTTTTCATTTAATAAGCGATGATGAATTTGAATTAAGAAAAAAAAGATTAAAAAATGCCACAAGTTAATATTCTCTCTACTGAAAAGTAGTAGTTTTTGAATTTCAGAGTTGTATTTTTCTTTAAATATGAAAATGTATCCCTGTTTTTGGTATGAAAATATAACCCCGCTTTAGGTTAAATGTAAAATGTACTGAGTAGTATCGAATTATTACTTAAAAGTATTGATTAGTATCGAATATTCAAAAGAATGCACATTTACAAGTTTGTCTATTACCACCAATTCTAAAATATTATCAGGGTTGAAATTATAATAATAATAATAATCAAAAGAGAAGAAAATATTCACCCTTATTCTAGTTGTCGTCATTGACACAAGACAATGTTGTCCTGGGGTTTTTTTTGAAATTGGTATTCCCGTTGTCTTTATCGAAAATAATCGATAACTGTCGACAGGTATTTGGTATTCTGTAAGAAAATGTGACACCGATATTGTATTGAAACGACTCTGATTTTGTCGACACAATTTTTTGTAACGTCTTGAGGAAAAGTAATGATTAAAAAAAAACGGAAAAAATTGAAAAAATGAAGGTAACGAACGCAAACCAGTATCAAAAACTCATAGAAGAGTTGGATGAAAATTCGTCGCTTGCAATGGGATTTCGCAGAGGCACTGTTCCAAGTAATTTTAAAGAGCAATGGGAAGAAATATAAAATATATTAAATTCACTTGGCCCACCGAGAAAAATTGGAGATGGATGGCAGAAGGTGAAGAAAGCATGATCATATAAAGTGCATTAGAAAAATATAACAAAATTTATTTTTAGGTTTGGCGAGACTTAAAATTTAAAGTTAAAAAAAAAATGGTAGCCAACAAAGCCGAGTGTAATGCTACAGGTAGGGGAAAATTCGAGCAATTTATATAGAGCCCGCTGGAGGAAGCTGTGGCAAATCTGCTACAGTTTCAGAAACAGCTAAAACCTGGGTTAAAGTCGTTTCCAACACTGAGCTGGGCTAAATATCTTAATGTAGCTGCCAACTTTATTGTTTTGGAAATAAATGTGGACTTGATTCCGGTTTTCAAATTAGGTGCTATTATTTCCAGCACATCTTTGAAGGCTGTTTTATTCAGCCGAAAGTAACTTTCAAACCTTTTTAAAAAATTAGAAGATTAACATTCTTTAAAGTAACATACTTTGATTTTGCTACTCACTTGTTATCCGGCAGGTTAAAGATATTGGATTTCTGTCTGAGTAGTCTTCTTTCCAATAAAAAACATTTTTTCGCAAAAATAAAAAACAAAATAGATCTGCCGACTCAATTTTTAGAGATGTGTTTTTGTTTGAATCGATAAACTGTCAACGTCGTTACAACACTGTTATAGAATACTAATTTGGTGTCTAAGTGATGTCGACGTCGAAGCAAAGTGATGTTAAATCAAAAACGACGACGACATTGATAACGACAACTAGAATAAGGGTGATTATTAATTTTTTATACCCAAAAATCCCCTTAAATTTTGTTGTCATCCCTAACAAATCCCCGGATCCCCAAACAAAATCTATCGATGAGTGTAATTTTACTCAATACTTTTTGAGCATAATTTCAACAATTATTGTTAAGCGTGTGATGATTGGTTGTTTATGTCTGTGTTAATTTACTATTTTGTCTGTTTATATTCATCGAATGGTGGGCGTAAGAGTTTTTGTTGTTTGGATGTTTTTTGTTTGCGTTGCATGGATTTATCGCTATTGTAGTCGTATTAAACGGAAATACATTAATTTTAATTACCGTTTCTGTTAAGCCTCCATGTCTGAGTATTTTAAGAGAGCATTATTGAAAAGATGCAAATAAATAAAACAAAATTAAACAAACAATATAAAAATATAATTAAAACTGTTATTTATGATTAATTTCAGATTATCTCATTAAATTGAAACAATTTAAACGTCATTAATTGCTATTTTTACAATTTGGAATAAGTGTGATGAATGAATGCTTAAATGACAAAATACTATATTAATATTTTTTAACTTGATAAGTTAGGATTTTTCTTTTACGCTCAGAATTTTTTAACTAAATCTGTAATTACACTAGTCAACAAATTTTGTATTTTGTTTTGCATAGAATTCTTATAAAATTTTTTAAAGTATATTGGCCTCCTAAACACGAATCAGAAATCAAATAAGTTTTATTAAATGTTTACAAATTTAAATTGTAAATAAAATTACCTTTCATATGGCTATAATCAAAATGAAAACGTTTACATTTGTTCACAAAATGTGAATATTAAGACCCTATTTATAACAGACACTTCAATGAAAAAATAGAGTGATCAAGCATGCAAATTTGCTTATTTTACACACATTTTAATATACATAGATTTTTTTTGTTAATATCTCAATTTCCTACCAAAACCATACAATTTTACATACGGAACTAGTTAAATTTTATTTTGGTGTAGTAACGCCACAAAATGTCAATCTTTGGCCTGCGCACTTTTTAAAGAAGTTAGATGCGGGGGGCCAAAAATTGATGTTTGCTGATATTTTTCTGTCCAGAATATTGCAATGTTAACCAATTGAACTAAGTACAGCTTGTACACAAAACCTGAATCATTACATAAGAAAAACTAAGAGGGCCAAATGTTGTGCTTTTCTGATGTTTTCCAATCGTCAGTATTATTTAAATAGTTATTGACTTAAATTTATATTTTACACAGAAAAATCAATCTTTGGCCCCCCTAAATCATAAGAAAAAAGCTCAGGGGCCAAATGTTGGTTTTTCATCGTCATAATAAAATATTATTTAATTAGCCAGATAAAATAACAGCAGATTGTAGGAAAAAAAATCCAGATTTGGCCCGCTTAATTTTAAGATTCAAAAAGGGCGGGGCCAATGTTGGCCTTTTCTGATGTTTTACAATATAAAATATTATTGAAATAATCAATTAAACTTAATAAAAATAGTGTCCACTTTTAACTTTGGCTGCCTAAATCTTAAAAACTAAAAAGTGCTTGGACCAAAGATTGACACAGAAAAATCAAACCTTGTTCCCCCAGAAACCTAACAATAGAAAGGTGAGGAGGGGTGGGGGCGGGGGGCTAAAGGTTAGCGTTTTGTGGCATTGTATATATCAAAATACCATTCAACTAGTTTCTAAAGTAAAATTTAAAGGTTTTGCTACAAACTATATTAAAATGTTTAAGGTTGTAAAAAATGCAAATTTTGTTCAAATATTCGGAATTTTTTTTAAATATTTTATGATGAATGCGTAGTAAATATGAATGGACAATAAAAAAAACTCAATTTTTGGAAGGATTTTCTTAAAAAAACCTTTACTATTTTTCAACATGATTATATGCCTTTGATTCAAAAAAAAAACAATTTTATCTAAAATTCAAATCAATAATATTTATCTGTGTCAAGGGAAAACTCATTCGTGTTAAGGAGGAAAAAATACTTTAGAAAAGTTTTAGTAGAAGTTTGTGCAAAAACTTTGCCGAGTACACTCGAAAAAAAGTTGGTAGACAAATTTGTAAACGGCTTTCAATCCCACCCAGCAAAACTTTGGTAATGGGTGCGATATTCCCATGCGTAATGATAGGTCGTTACCTTTTTCATTATTTGCAAGCACAAAGTAATAAGTTACTCATTATTGATTACGTAATATATGATTTAAAAATGTAAAGTAATAATTGAAATGTTTTTGAAAATCTATTTTTAGATACATTACTTTGTGGTTTTTTGTAAGCAAAAGGGTAATGTATGTTTGTTTTGACAACACTAGCAAAAAAACGAAACGCAACAACTCATTTACGCTTAAAGCAATCAAATACTACATGCGTCGATAGCTCAGTGGGTAGAGTTCTTAGCTGGCAACCAGAGTTCCCTGGTTCGATTCCCATCATGACTACATTATTTTTAATTACAAATATTTTAAATAAAATGTTTGTAATTGATTTTTTAATAAAAATTTCTCTTTTTTAAAAATCTATTTTTAGACACATTACTTTTTCCATTCTCGTAACCATATTAGTAACCCCTTACATTATCATATTTGAAGTAATGGGTATATACATTACTTTGAGGCTCATCGCCTGTAAAATTCATCAATTACTTTACCCATTATTTGGTAATGTGTGGTTTTGCTGGGCAATTTACTATTTTTGTATTGATTTTTAGTAATTAGTAAATTATTTAGTAAATTTGTTTTGCTATTTACATTTTGCAAAGTGCAAAATTTTTACAGAATATTTACGGTTTTTTTTTTGCTAATTTAAGAAATCATTTTACGAATTTTTGAAAAACGATTTGTTAAAATAAGAAAAAAAAAATTTACTAATTTTAAAAAAGTGGATATTGAAGAAAATTTTATTTCAAATAATTAAAACTTAAATTGCCTTAAAATTTTACATAGGTTTAAGAAAAGGATCGGAAGTGATGATACTTTTCACAACCGACTCATGTCAAAAAAAGGACCTCCACTTTAAATAGCAGTAAAAACTTCAAAAAATCAGCCCTTAACACAATTTAAATTTGACATTTAAATCCAAAAAATTTTACGCTATAAATATTTTTTAATACAAAAATTAACAAATTAAAACAAAATAATAAATTTATGAAGTTTTTACTATTTTTAATTTTGTTTGTAGCGCGCTTGCCTATGAGGGCGGGGTTCGTGGGTTCAACTCCCATCACAGGCTCTGGTCTGTTTCCGCGAAACGAGCCGATAGCCTTTGTTGCTAGTGCTCGCTTAGGGTACAATGATATAATTTGTAATTATATGATTAATATAAAAAAAATAAATAATTAAATAAAATAAAAAATGTCGCAATTTTAAAAGAAACTAGCTGCTTTAAAGCCTAACAAGTGTATATAAAAATAATTCAGTTGATTTATGCATTTTAAATAATTTTTTTTATAAATAAAAATTTGTCTATATGTTACAATTCATTGAGTTTAGTTCACTTTAATTAATCAAATTTTTTTTAATTAGATATTTTTTATGTTAATAAATTTTGTAGATAATTTTAGCAATGTTTAGTAGCGGTTATTGATTTTCTTGCTGTTTCTATTTCACCTATACTTATTAAATTTTTTTGCTGATTTTAGCAGATCGAATTTAAATTGCATTACACAAAAGACGGAAGTAGGTGAAAATGATCGCTTTATGGATTAAAATATTTTACGCTAGTAGGCAGAACACTTACATTATTTTTTTTAAAACTTTGTTTTATTATAATTAAAACCATAGTAGTAATTTCGTATATAAAAATATAATTTATGCATGAATTATATGTTAAAACTTTATTTAATATAGACCCTAAAATAAACCGGATGATAAAACTTATACAAGACAAAGTAAAAAAAAGAAGCAAACACTCTTATATATAATTCAAAAAAATCTCAAAAGGATTTAAATTTTACCAAAATAACAGGTAAGTAAAAAATAAAAAATACCAATACTAGGAACATCATATTATATATTTTTTTATATAAACTTTGTTGTCCAATACTTGAAGGAACATCACGAATTCAATTACGTATGTATATATACACACAAGTATAATAAATGTTTTTAGTTATATTTATAGCTGAAGTTAACACATTAAGGCGGAATAATGTAAAAAATAATAAAAATAAGAATTGTTAAAAATAAGAAAATTTCTTAAAATAGTAATCTAAAGAACATAACATCTTTGACCTACTTTCTATCATATACATTAAAATCAATCATAACAAAACTGTGTTTTGTTACACTTCCTACAGCACAGAAAAAAATATTTATTTACGCATCATAATATTCAATGAAATCCTTAATCACTATTGAGAACTTTAACCATTAAAATATGCCACCGTTCTACAAAATTAAACTTTTGGCTGTAGGCAAAATCGACCAGAGATGAATTGCCTAAAAATAAAAAGGAAAAATTATCCAAATGATTTCAAATAAATGCCAAATGGCTCAAAATACGAAAATTCAAAAACAAAAAAACACGAAAATTTCCAAAAATAAATTGTATTTTGTTATACTTCCTACATATCCAGTGAATTCCTTACTATTAAAAACTTTAACCAATAAAGTATAACACCGTTCAACAAAGTTAAACTTTTGGCTGTTGTCAAAATCACTCAGAGAAAAATAGGCCAAAACTAAAAATGAAAAATCATCGAAATGAAAGATCCCCAAAAAACAAAAAAAAAAAAAAACCAAATTACAAACTATGAAATTGCGTAATTAACCCGCAATCAAAAAAAAAAAGTTTTTAACAACATTAAACGAAATCTGGCATTAAAAATGAAAAAATTAAAAGACTTTCCATACAGTTTATTAAATGTCATGTCATGTTATAATTGAGAATATAAAAGGACTATTATTTTTATCCTCATCCAAAACAGATCATTTTATGATCACTGAGGATGATTCTATGATCATATATTATTATAACTTCTAATAATATTCTTTTATGATTTTTTGATGTTATTTTAAGGAACTCCCAAAAGAATTCATATGTTAATATTTAAAATGTAGTGATGTGGATATAAGCCCGATGTATATCTTAAAAAATTACTCTTCATTGCTTTTAAACCATAAATTATAGTATATCGTATATTTTCTTAAGCTAAAGTATTTATTCAAAATATTGTCTTTTGATCACTCTAAATCAAAAATTTCAATGAGAAAATAGTTCTACTGAACTTTTATAATTTTTATCAACTGATGAACTGTAAGCAATTTTCAATAAAAGTTTAGAAAAGAAAATAAAAACAAGTAAAACAGATTTCTTTTCCAGTTTTAATTCAGAATTTATCAAAATAATTTTAAAATTGTGTAAAAATGTTTTAAAATTATTCAAAATAAATAAAAAATTGTGTAAAAATTATTTTAAATTGCCCAAAAAGATTTTAAAATAGTCCAAAAATAATTTTAAATTGTTTAAAAATATTTTAAAGTTGTCTAAAAATTTTTCAAAATTGTACACCAAACTCAGAAAAAAAAGTTAGTAGAAAAATTTGTAAACAGTTTTCAATCGCACTTTACTATTTTTGTACTGATTTTTAGTAAAAAAATTATTATTTAGCAAATCTTTTTGTTATTTACCTTGTACAAATTACAGAGTTTTTACAGAATTTTTACAAATTTTTGTTGCCAATTTCAGAAATCATTTTACAAATTTTTGAAAATCGATTTGCTAAAATTAGCAAAATAATTTACTAATTTTTAAAAAGCGGATATTGAAGGAAATGTTATTTCTAATTAAAATTTACGCCTACAAACTTAAATTGTCTTAAAATCTTACAAAGATTAAAAAAAGGGATCGAAAGTGAATATACGGCCTTATGTCTAAAAATAGAACATCCCCTTAAAATAGCACTAAAAAGTTTTTTTAGTTCTAAAAATCAGCCCTAAAAACAATTAAAATTTGAACTTAAAAGCAAAAAAAAATTACTAAAATATTTTTCAAAACAGAAATTACTATATGTATTGTTTATACACCTTTGATTTTTTTTGTCTAAAATAGTTTTTGAAAAAAAAAAAATAAAATAAAATTTTCAGTTACCATTACAAATTTTTTTTGGTGAGTGCAGTTTTTCACCATTGTTGAATTTTAAATTAGATAGGGATAAATTTAAATTAAACTTATTTAAGATTTTTAATTTACATATATACATAATTTAACAATATTTTGTTTAATTAATACATTTTGTATATAAGTCTGTAAGATGTAAATCAGTAGACCTAAATAAATAAATAAATAAATAATGAAAACTGTTGAGAATTATAATGCTGTGCATACACAATGTTGTTTTTTGATTTAAAATTTTTGGAGTCATTTCATTATGGAGTCATTTTTCATTACTTCAAACTGCACCCAGAAAACAGCTTCGTGCTGACAACTGAATTCGTTTCAAAATGGTTCAGTTGCAGCAAGCGAATTTTTCGGTTGTGACTACCGAATTGTAATTACGGCAACCGAAATACTGTTGCCACAGTCAAATTACTCATGTCTCAATTGGTTTTCAGTTTTCACAACCGAACCATTCGATTGGCTACAAATTCGGTTGTCAGCAAGAACATGTTTTCTCTGTGTGGGCTTTATTTGCATTATGAATAAAAGCCTCAAAGTAATAAATGCAAATATTCCACAAAATGCATTTTGAGGCGAACTTTCATTTGGTCGGGGTCATTTTAAATTATATTTTTGGGGTTAATTTTCATTATGAAATTTTGTCCCAATATATGGGGCTTTATTTCGTTTGAAGATTGGGGTAATATTTCTTAGGGCCACTTTGCGCAACGCCTAATTTTTATTATGAAATTGCGCCCAAAGTCGTATGAAAAAAATTTTTGGTGTTTTTTTATTTTTGTGGCATTTTTCTTTGGCCGATTTTGCCTACAGCGTTAAGGAGCAAATTTTTTCAATTATATTTATTAGATTATATTCGTTTTAAGAATTTTTGTCAAATTTGCACAAAATAACAATAAAAGAACGGTTAAAATCGAAATATGGAAATATTCTTATTAATAAATGGAAATGAATAATAATGCACAACTCTGTAAAATATGTTGGTACAACAACACCACGTATGATTAATAAAAAATCACTCATACGCTTAGGTGAACTATAAACTTGGTTGTATAAATGCAACACATTATTACCCATAACTTTGGAATTTAGGCATGAATTTTCTAAAACTATAATCTTGTTTTCTTGTAAAGTTCCAAACTAAGCAATATAATATATATCATTTACATATTTTTTAAATAACTTATTTTAAAATAACCTTGCTTAAATCTGGCCGCTGTGTTAAACGGTGTTGTTTACAATTTTAAAGAAATTTGCCTATCGTTTTTATTCTAATAAAATGAGTTGTCATAGTTAAGCACATTTGTATATTATTGTGCTAAGAATACAAGATATTATCTTTGCAATTTGTTTATCAGCATTATCATCATCAAAACCATCATAAATCAGTTATTTAAAACTTAAAATATATTTTGTTTTTTAGTTTAGACCCTTAAAATTAATAGGTAATTTTGTATAATCACATTCATAGATAGGAATACAGTTGTCAATACGTCTACATTTGTACTACATGGATGGAAAAGTCCGTGGCCTAAAAATAAACAAAAAAGGTTTTTCAATTGGAAATCAATGTTTCTTCCTAAACAAAATTCCTTTAAAATGAAATGCTATTTTTCAATGATACTGCAACATTTCGATATCATTGCCGACTTTATTAACATTTTTTAGTGTAGTTACTACTTGGTACTACTGAAAGAACAAGAACTTTTGTTCCTAAATCCACACATTGTATGCACACAAAAGAAAATATCCTTAAAATTTTTTTTTTTAATTTTTGTGTTAAATCGAAAAATCATATTTAATTTATTCTGTAAGAACATGATAAAAAAAGTTTTAAAAGTTTTATTTCTAATAATTTTTTAATTCAATCATTAAAAATTTGAATTGGAGGAGTTTAAGATATATTTTTTTTTGTGTGTGTGAGGCCAAAGACTTTGCAATCTATGTAGTATGTAACTACCAACTGTGATTTCTGTTATTATTATTAATATAAATTTTCTATTTTCTACATATAAAAGAATACACCAAAAACTCACTTAACGGCCTCTTCTTTAAAATTATATGTAAATGATTTATACACTATTATGAAGTTGTTGCAGAAATATGTTGTTTTTATCTATTTTATATTTCTATTTTAAGTGAATAAAAATTATAAAGCAGCTTGTGTCTACGCTAGGTCTCTCCTAAGGACGAATGTATGCTCAACTCAAAAAGGGGAAGTGCCCAGTCCAGGTTTCTCTGAAATCCACTATTATTTACAAATTTGGTCTGAATTGTTAAAACTAACGAAAAAGAATAAATTGTACTAAATAAAGATTCCCTTTATTAAATAGAAAACTAACCGTTTTTTTTATTTCACTCTCTGTCTATGCGAATAAAAATTTCTGCAGCGACCCGGACCACCGCGAGCTATACCCCAGCGACCGGAGGAAAACTCGTCGTCGCCGCCCTGCTCGGGCGCCACTGTAACAAATATACATAGTGGGATTATCGCGTTTAAAGAGAAGTTCCTACGCCAGGTTTCTCTATAAATTGTGTTTGCCCCGTGAATCAGAGAGAAGTGCCTTCGCCAGGTTTCTCTAGTAAGAATATACATAGTGTGATCATCGCGTTTAAAGAGAAGTTCCTACGCCAGGTTTCTCTATAAATTGTGTTTGCCCCGTGAATCAGAGAGAAGTGCCTTCGCCAGGTTTCTCTAGTAAGAATATACATAGTGTGATCATCGCGTTTAAAGAGAAGTTCCTACGCCAGGTTTCTCTATAAATTGTGTTTGCCCCGTGAATCAGAGAGAAGTGCCTTCGCCAGGTTTCTCTAGTAAGAATATACATAGTGTGATCATCGCGTTTAAAGAGAAGTTTAAGATATATTTTTTTTTGTGTGTGTGAGGCCAAAGACTTTGCAATCTATGTAGTATGTAACTACCAACTGTGATTTCTGTTATTATTATTAATATAGGTTTCTCGATAAATTGTGTTTGCCCCGTGAAGTAGAGAGAAGTGCCTACGCCAGGTTTCTCTAGTAAGGGTATAAATTGTGTTTGCTCCGTGAATTAGAGAGAGGTGCCTACGCTAGGTCTCTCCTAAGGACGAATATATGCTCAACTCAAAAGGGGGAAGTGCCTAGTCCAGGTTTCTCTGAAATCCACTATTATTTACAAATTTGGTCTGAATTGTTAAAATTAAAGAAAAAGAATGAATTGTACTAAATAAAGATTCCCTTTATTTAATAGAAAACTAACCGTTTTTTTTATTTCACTCTCTGTCTATGCGAATAAAAATTTCTGCAGCGACCCGGACCACCGCGAGCTATACCCCAGCGACCGGAGGAAAACTCGTCGTTTTTCTATGATTTTGAACTGGACTAAAAATGTATATTTTTATACATAAGTACTAAAAAGATCAACTTTAAAATAAAAACTTCACTTTTAAATATAACTTGGTAAGGTTAAAAGAATTGTTTGAATATATGTAGAAACAATTTAAACACATGTATTTTAGCTAATTGCTGATTTGGACATACGGTAATAAAAGGAGAATGTAAAAAAACACAAAATGTATATTTCATCTAAGCTTAATAATAAAAAAATCAACTGTAAGTTCGCATAAATAGCTTTTTCCTTTAATTTGTGAGTTAAATAGAGATATTTATAATTGGTACTTTCAAGGGCACGAAGAATGTTGATGAAGGTCGTAGTGGAGCACAAAATGCATTCCTTGTGTCTAATAACTATTTCTGTGTATTCTCCATGATTACTAAATAAAAATTAGAAAATTTAATGCATTTCAAAAAAAAAAAAAAAATTTCTATGATCTCGAATTAGACTAAAAATATATTTTCATACATATGAGTATTAAAAAGATCAACTATAAAATAAAAACTTTACTATTGCATGGAATATTTATATAAAATTCGAAAAAAAACAAACCTAGTGAAGCGACATGAAAATGATATACGCAATGGTTGTTGTTGCTTTTTTTTATTTAACGGTGTTAAATGAGGCACTGAAGTATTGTGGAAAAATACACCAATCAATTTAGTACCCCGTTGTTTTAAGTGCATATAATAACAAGCGCTGTACAATATATTTGTTGCTCTACATATAATATTATCATCAAAATACTGCGTATTGTTAAGTGGAATACATATTGGGCGTAACAAAAATTTAACAAACACTTTGTGCTTAGTATGATTAACAATCATTGATTATATTTTCTCGAAGGTCAAACAAAAATTTATTTAAATGTTTATAAATTTCTAAGGAAATTAGTATTGAAAATAGATTAAACGATATTCACAAAGGTTTTTTTTTTGCCGAACCTCTTTTCTTTACCAATTAGAATTTTTAGATTTGATAAATTTTAATTGATAGGTTAAAGCTACTCTGTCTGTATATACATGAGAAAAATTAGTAGAAACCGTTGCCCTATAAAATTAAAAATTCTTCAAATTTATCGTAAATGTTGTTCTACCTAATAAAAATTTTTCATATAAATACATTTTAAGTGAAAAATGAGCGTAGTGGGTGTGTTAAAATATACCAGAATAAATCAATTTACATTTTTTCCACTGTCCCAATTTTAAAATTCAACTATAAATAACAACTTTTATTTTAAATATTGAAAAAATTCTGCTCATAGTCATAATTGACTAGTTGCAGAATAAACAAAGAGAAAAAATAATATCCAGCCCATTCTACACTACGATGTGGAAATTGAAAAACTTTTTATGTTTTTTTTTTTTGAACTGTCATTAATTTAGTTTTAATGCTAAAGAAACTATTTGATATTTCTATAAAAACAACTGACCTAAATATGGTCTAAAAATAAACAAAATCATTCGATGAAATGAAATATAAAAAAATAAATGTCATATAAGAAAATATTCATAAAAATAAATATATTTAAAAAAAAGAACGTGAATAATTTGCAATATGTGATATACTACACAACGTTGGTGTAAGGAACGAAGAGATAAAAGGTGGTTAAATTTTAAGGGCCGATGTTTATTTTGAATAAAACACAAATTATTTAGGAAATTATTGTCATTTCTTTTTATAATGATAATATGGTATGGTTCAATTATGTATGGAACAAAATATCGGCCAAATGGCCGCCGTGACCTCGGCGGCACACCTCCATCCGATGGTGCAAATTTTCGATGATGCTAAGGCATAATTGAGGTTCTATGCCGTTAATGTGCCGAATTATTTCATGCTTTAGCTCTTGAATTGTTACTGGCTTATCAACGTACACCTTTTCTTTCAAATAAGCCCAAAGAAAGAAGTCCAACGGTGTCAAATGACATGATCTTGGCGGCCAATTAACATCGCCAGCACGCGAGATAACACGGCCATTGAATTTGTCGCGCAAAATAGCCATTGTTTCGTTAGATGTGTGGCAAGTGGCACCGTCCTGTTGAAACCACATTTCGTCCAGGGTCATATCCTTAATTCCTGGCCACAATAAGTTCGTTATCATCTCGCGATAGCGAACACCATACACGGTAAATGCTTGGCCGACCTCATGACACACTATCGCGACCAACAGCAATGTTTTCTGCAGAACGAACTGGGCGAGCTTACATACACAGGTGTTTTCACAGACCCGGTTTGCTGAAATTTGCCCACGATTCTGCTGACCAAAAAAAATCACGAAGTGCATGGAAATCGAGCAATGAAAATTATCGTTCAAATTAAAATGCATTAATTTGAACGATAATTTTCATTGCTCGATTTCCATGGTTCAAATTGAGTTAGTCTGAAATTGAGAAATGTCAATTAAATGCAGAAAAAAACTTGACGTTTAGGTGTGGTTCACATTCAACGGCCCTTAAAATTTAACCCTTTAAATATTTTCCAATCTTAGAATTTATTGGCATTAACATATTTTTAAATATGAAAAAGGTGGTACAAGGAAAGTCCCCCATTCTTGTAGCCACTGTTCTGGATAAAATACACATATGTACTCGTATCCTATAGAGCACGCAGAGAAATAAGATGGTTGAAACATGATTACTGCAACTATATTATGCTTGCTGAATTCGGGTATGGTTGTCAAAATCAAGTCTTTGATTTCTAAATAGGTTATAACCATCCATTTTATAACATGTTTCGCTGTAACAATACTGTGGTAACAAAAATTCTGACTATGAAAAAAATATGATAATTATGGAACATTTTTCTTTTGTTTATAAAAAACTAATTATAAATATTTACTTATCCCAGGGGAAATTATTTTTTATAATTAATTATAAAAATTATTAATTATAAAAAACAATTTACCCTGAAGAAGTCACCCAATGAGGTGGCGAAATATTGGGATAAATAAATATTTATAATTAATTATTTATAAATAAATAGTCTTTAGCTCAATAAAAAATATTACACAAATCAAGAGGATCGAAGAAAACTAAAAGAATAATAATGGAACTATAAAATGATGACAACAATTAATAAATAATTTTAAATCAAATAAAACATGACTTGTTCTATAAAAAAAAAATTGCATCAGTTTAGTTACTCATGTAAAAATGATAATATATGATCATTTTTAACTGGGACATTTTATATTCGAAAATGCCTTACACATATAACATTATAATTTACACTATTCAATTTATTGTCAAAAAATTTCAATGTCAAAAAGATTATATATAGGGTCCGCCATCAAACGTTTTTTTTCAACTAGTGCTTATTTCGTGAATGGTAACACTTGGCTCCTGTCTGATTTGACAGATAATTTGTTTTATCCTTCCGATCAACGAATATGGTTGTGTATACGATGGGAAATATTGCGACATTACTTTGAAAATCATGGTAATGTTGCAGAATGTCATCTTTTCAATGTCATCTTTTCAGATGAAGCTCATTTTGATCTTGGCGGTTATGTAAACAAGCAAAATGGTCGCATTTGGGACACAAAAAACCTGCACGCATACATTGAAAAGCCGATGCACCCAAAACGAGTCACTGTTTGGTGCGGATTTTGGTCCAGAGGCATAATTGGGCCATTTTTCTTCGAAAATGAGCAAGGAGTGGCCGTTACAGTCAATGCCGATCGTTATCGGGCCATGTTGAACGAATTTTTGTTTACAAAATTGAAGAGGAGAATATTGGCAACATTTGGTTTCAACAGGACGGCGCTACGTGGCCGAAGCTACACTCGATGTTTTGCGCCCTGTTTTTGAAGATCGAATTATCAGCCGCAGAGCTGATGTCGTTTGGCCACCTCGGAGCTGCGATTTGACACCGTTGGACTATTATTTGTGGGGTGCCGTCAAAGATAAGTGTTACGCCGACAAGCCAGAGACAATTGACGCTTTAAAGGACAATATTCGTGAAGCCATTGGTGAAATACAGCTGCACACAATCGATAATGTGCTTAAAAATTGGACCGATCGTGTAGGCTACTGCATGGCCAGCCGAGGCAGCCATTTGAATGAAATTATTTTCCATTATTGACCGGAAGGATTTTACTTTCAAATAAAAAAAGAAATTTGAGAAAATATTCAGTAGTTTTTTTTATAGCATTTTCAAAAAAAAGTTATTTGGCGGACCCTGTATAAAGATTTTATATTTTTTATTTTTTTCCAACAAAAACAATAATAAATTAAAAAAAATATCTTATATTCCTTATTGAGCCAAAGATCCTTTATTTATAAAAATTTAATTATAAATCTTTATTTATTTCAATATTTCGTCACCACATTGGGTGACTTCTTCAAAAAAAAAAGACAATTTCCCCTGAAGAAGTCACCCTATGTGGTGACGAAATATTGGAATAAATAAAGATTTATAATTAAATTTTTATAAATAAAGGATCTTTGGCTCAATAAGGAATATTATATGAATAGAGAAGATCGAAGAAAACTAATAATTAAAAAAATATGGTTATTAATTAATTTCTTGTAAAATAAAGACTTTCTTGTGGGAGAGGTACTCAGAATATTAACAAATATTAAGGAAAAGTCTGTACAACACAAGAGGTGTTTGTACGAAAAGGTTTCTTATACAAAATACAAAATTTTTAGAAATTTTTCTCACAGACAAATTTTTTGATTCTATGAACTTTTTCTTAAAGTGAAATTCTTAGATTCTTCAAACAGTTTTTTGGAAAAAAAATTCATATATGCTTAAAAAACTTAGATTCTAAAGCCTTTCTTTGAATAAGATTCCGAGGACTTTTCATCATGAAAAATTCTTAGATTCTAAGGGCTTTTTGTAGTAGAAATATTCATAGATTTATCTAAAACAAAAATTCTGTGACTCTAAGGTCTAGCTAAAAAAAACCTTAGAAGTGTCTTTAGAATCCAAGAAGTGTCCTTAGAATCATAGAATATATGTTTTTTTTTTATTAAAAAAGTCCTTAGAATTTAAAGATATTTTGAAGCATTTTTCTTTTAAAAAGTCGATTCTATGCAGTTTTCTCGAAAAAGTCCATAACATCAAAATTTTTCTTTAGGAAAACATTTCTTAAAGAAATATTTTTAAATATAAAAAATTTTTTCATAGTTTCGAATCATTTTGTACTTGTAATGACCATATTATGATAAATTATGGTTATTTTATTATTATAATAACTGTGAAAGGGAATTTTGCATAGTAATTTTCCTTAGAGTGTGTGATATATAAGCCTGCTCAAACCATGTTTGTGAATGGTACGAATAGGGTTGGCATAATCATAATTCCAAAAATATATAATGCTCTTTGAATATGATTGCCACAACCATGTTTTTTCCTCTGCGTGAGGAGACAAAATAACATCTTCTTTATTTTGGCTGTTCAGTGGGAAATTTCCTTGTTAAATGTCTGTTTATTTTGAAAGTTTAGGAATACAATTTATTTTAAATTTGTTTGGTTTAACCAAAGATTTTATCCCTTTAGCAGATTTTCTAAAAAAAAAATTAAAATAACTGTTAAATAATATGCAAAAACTGTAATTAGTATGAATATTTCGTATGTATTTAAAACGATAATTGGATACCATACCCATCGTAGCAGAGGTTTTATTTATATTAACAAATATTTATATTGTGAAATGTTATTTATATTTATATTTACTTAACAAAAATATCAATTAGACTTTTGAGAATATAAAGTAAAACTTGTCATTATAATAAAATAAGTATACAAACCCGACGAAAAATAAATAATTATTAGTCTATATAATTACATATTACATCCGAAAAATCTGATTGAATTTAATTTGTTATAATTTAATCCGAAAAAGTGTTTATCATCATTCATCTAATGTATAAAAATTAATCGATTTTGTTATAATTCATAAAATAAATTTCTAAAATAAAAATAAGTTAGCTGCTAAAATTTGGTCTAGCTAAATGGCGGCAGAGCCGCCCTGCTTATAAGTAATATTATAAAGTTTTTTTGTTTTTTTTAGGTGGCGTATAAGTAATATTTGGCTGAATTGAATAACACTCATACGCAACGAATTCCTAATCATATTAAATCATTAGAGAAGAGAAATAAAACTAAAAAAGTGGTTAAACTTATGCCGGGTTTTCATTATGCCATATGAACTGACAACAAAAAATTACTCAAATGAATTCTCGTCATTTTGTGTCAAATGCGTTTTCATTACATCTTAAAAACTGACAATAAATCGATAAAGCAGAGCGTGTCAAACAAAGACTTATGTCAAATTTTGGTGTCAGTTGACTGACACGCCGTTTTCATTACAAAGGTCAAATGTGATGCATAAACTTTTGGCGAGCGAACCGGCTGATTAGAAAATATTAATTTGAGTTAAATAAAAAGTGGACAAAAATTAAAAATAATAAAAAAGAAACAAATGGCTGTAGCTAGTGCGGCGCTTTGAGTTATTAAAACACTAAAGGGCTTGGAAAAGTAAAAGGAAGCATTAAAATGTATTTTTCCAGCAAATAAAAAAAAAAAAAAAAAAAAATAACAGCTTTGCGATCACCAAACAAAAAAAAAATTGACAACTTGTTGTCAATTTTATTTTAGATAAAAAATGCTGCCATATCTGCTGACAAACGGAAATTTGACGTTTTCACTTGTATGTCATTTTAGAAGGCAGTTCGTGTGCATAACTAACTGCAAATTCATATGACAACCCGTTTTCATACAATTGGCAACAATTTGGACAAATTGACATTAAAAATGACATAGTGAAAACCATGCATTAGGTATGTCGGCTATATTATAATTTACATCCTGCTTCGGAAAGCGATGGAAATTCCGGAAAGAGCGTTGATCCTTTTTTATGAACAGGGCAGAAAATAAATCTGAACGAAATATGTGAAAAAGTTAATTTATTACATATAATTATATTCAGTTATATCTATATTATTATAATTTATAATCATAAAAAGATTAATAAATATTCTTTAGAAGCTCTCAATCGTTAGTGTACGATCTTAAAGGAAATAACACCCTGTTCGGTGGTGGTGATGGTTTTGTTGTCAGGTGACTTGAGACAAATATTATCTGTTATTCCACGATTCACTTACGCTGATGAAGTACATGCCTTTTATGCCTATTATGACGAAGAGTAAATAAATTAAAATTGAAAATAAATATAAGAGACCAAATTCTGAACAATCCATCAGCAGCCCAATTTTCTGCTCAATTATTGAAAATTGGCAACGGAACTATGAATGTAAATCCCTTAAGTCAAACACTGAAACTTCCAGATAATTTCAAAATCCAGGTTACATAGAAAGACGATTCAATTGTCAATATTTTCCAAAATT
Organism: Eustalomyia histrio; assembly: GCA_949748255.1. Lineage (NCBI taxonomy): Eukaryota > Metazoa > Arthropoda > Insecta > Diptera > Anthomyiidae > Eustalomyia > Eustalomyia histrio. The sequence continues at coordinate 34,803,735 of OX456524.1, forward strand.
TATACGAGAATAGCAACAATCATGACTGGCTGAGCAATATTGGCCGCCAAAAATTCAAATCCAGGACATGCTTTACACTGACACGATTTCCTTTAAATCCGTCGGTACTGTAATTGATGAAAATGAAAGCGTGTATTACATAACAAAGTTCGTTGGACATACCTGGAATATCGCCTCAATACCGCTTTTGCTACAAACCTGAAATTTAAAATATAAGGTTGGTCATTTAAAATTTAAAACTTGAATTAGCTATAATAAAAAGTAATGATTATTTTTTCAAATTTCTGGTTTTATTGGAAAGGTTAAACTTTGTCATTTAAGAATGGAACACATATGAGTACCACGACTTGGCCATTTTTCTTCGAAAATGAGCAAGGAGCCGCCGTTACCGTCAACGGGGAGCGTTACTGTGCCATGCTCAACGAATTTTTGTTTCCAAAAATTCAAGATTCCAATTCAACAAGACGGGGCCACATGTCTCACAGCCAACGCAACCATCTATATTTTACGCACTGTTTTTGAAAATCGAATAATTAGCCGAAATTGTGATGTCAGTTCGCCGCCCTGGAGCTGTGATTTTAGCCCTTTGGATTATTTTCTGTGGGGAGCCATTAAGGATAGTTGTTACTCAAACCATCCAGGCACAACTGAAGCGTTGAAACATAAAATCGAAGTTGTCATTGAAAAGATTCGAGGAAGAACGTGTAACATTGAAACACTTAAAATGGGAAACAAAATGAAACAGAACGGAAAACCATTGGAATTGAAATACTACACTCAGACGAAAAGGTTAGTAAAAAAATCTGTAAACGGTTTTCAATCCCACTTTACTTTTTTTGTACTGATTTCTAGTAAAAAAATATTATTTAGCAAATCTTTTTGATATTTACATTTTACAAATTACAGAGCTTTTACAGAATATTTACAAATTTTAGAAATCATTTTACAAATTTTTGAAAGCCGATTTGCTAAAATTAGCTAAAAAAATTACTAATTTTAAAAAGTGGATGTTAAAGGAAATGTTATTTTTAATTAAAACTTACACCTACAAACATAAATTGCCTTAAAATGTAACAAAGATTAAAAAAGGGATCGAAAGTGAATATACCGACTCATGTCTAAAAATAAAACATTCCCATAAAATAGCACTAAAAAGTTTTTTTAGTTCCAAAAATCAGCCCTAAAAACAATTAAAATTTGACCTTAAAAGTAAAAAAATATTGACGAAAATATTTTTCAAAATGAAAATTACCAAATAAAACAAAATGATTAATTCGTTTATGTTTTAACAATTTTTAATATTTTTAAGTCTTTGATTTTGTTTTTAATTTTGTATTAAATATAATTTTTGAAAAAATAAATAAAATAAAAAAATTGATGCTCGATAAAATAATAAATTTAAAATTTTGTACTTATATTCACAATATTTAGTAATTTTTTTTTTTTGCTGATTTTAGCAAACCGGTTTTAAATTCCGCTTTACAAAAGGTTTCTAAAATTTAGTAGCGGCTACTAATTTTTCTTCTAATTTCATTCTACTACACGTCAGCAGATATTAAGATTAGCAAAAAATACCGCTGGGCTCAAATTAGCTAAATTTCTCGTAATAATAGCAAAATTTTCAGTTGCCATTACAGACTTTTTTTGGTAAGTGTAGTAAACGTTTCATTTTTTATCGTTATATGGAATGGAACTGCAACATAAAAGGCGAACGAAATGATATAAAACGGTGGTGAGGGGAATTCAAATACAAGACCAGGGGGAACAAAATGGAATGGAACTGGGAACAAGTGGAATTGAAACAATAAGCGCAGGGAACTAAATGTAATAAAATGAGCCAGGATTTTAGATACATATGTCCTGTTTCACCGATTTTTTAACTTTTTCTTTTTGCGAAAACTTATCTGTCGATGATAATAATTTTAAATAATTAGTGCTTTAGTCTTTACCTTAACGACCTACTAAAACTGGTCTGAGCTAATAACCAGTAATTTAAAATATATGTTTCCTTAATTAGCCTGTTGTATCTTAGTGGAAGAATAATGCACGTCTTGTGTATAATAAATTAGAATATATTTATTCTTCACCTTACAATATATAATTATAATTAACAAAGGTTTTGTATAAAAATGGTGTCAAACGTTGATAGCAAGAAGAATACAGAAAAATAGGATATTTACAACTAGAACAATAACAAAAAGAATGGTGGTGAATATTCCAGAGCAGCTGTTGCTGGTGATGCCATATTCGCACCTGGGGAAGTATGATATGCGAAATATTCCAACCCGGCTATAACAATTCTCCCTCACTTAAACTTAATGTCGCATATAGTTACTATGATAACTGGGCGGTTTTCGTTGTCGACCAGATGTACGAATGCTAGGTGTTGCAGCAGCCGAGGTGGACGGCTGTGACTGTTCTTGCGATGGTTCTGTGGTTGCAGGAGTACTAGGCACTGCAGAGTCGTCGAAAAATATCTGAGATGGAATGTGGGGCAGTAAAGCCTGATGTTGATACGCGTCTGGTCGGTTCTCTGAATCAGTTTCAGGGAACAGGCTTGTTGATGTGTCAGGTAATTGTACATTAGTGGGGCGTAATTGGTTTATGTGACGTTTGAATATGAACCCATTATCAAGGCGAACAAGGTAATGAAGAATACCAAGTTTTTTTATTATGGTACCAAGTTTCCATGTAGGCTTATTTACGGTGTAATATCTGGCTTGAACGCGATCTCCCTCACTTAGCTGCCTGACTGTTATATAAGGAACAATACTTTTAGAAAATGTTGAAGGTTTTAGGGCATCCAGTTTGGTTCTTATTTGCCTTCCAAGGTACTGCTCAGATGGCGATTTCCCATTTCGTAGCGGGGTCGCCCTGTATCGAAAAAGTATCTCTCGAACTTTTTTAGGTATGGGTGATACGTCGTCTGACATGGCCGCGAGGCGTCTCTTTAACGTCTGAACATTCCTTTCGGCCAAGCCATTTGTAGCCGGATGACCCGGAGAAATAAATTTTTGGAAAATACCAGATTTGTGACAAAATTGTATAAATTCGCTGCTTTTAAAAATGGTTGCGTTATCAGATACCATAACATCTGGATATCCATTTCTAGCGAAAATGTTAGATAACATTTCTATGGTTGAATCCGATGTTGGTGCAGATGAACACACGCCTACTTCTGCCCATTTAGATTTAGCATCGATAACTACCAGGAATTGATAACCCTGATAGGGTCCTGCATAATCAATGTGAATACGTTGCCAATTCTGTTGTGGTTCATTCCAAGGGTGTAAAATAGCTTTTGGAGGATTATTCTGGACAGAGGCACAAGCAGCACATGAACGAACATAGTTCTCAATATCTTTGTCTATCGAAGACCAGTATACGTACCTCCTTGCCAGTTGCTTCATTTTGGTTATACCAATGTGAGTATAATGAAGTTCGCTGAGTACAGCTTTTTGAAGTAAACTAGGAACCATGATTCTTTTCCCTCTGAATAGAATATCGGAATCAATGGTATATTTTATATCGGCTACGTTTGAACTGCGTAATTCCGCTATAATTTTTGAAAGTTGTGCATCTCTTTTTGTGGCATTTCGAATTGAATTGTAATTTAATTGTAATGAATTTATTTGTAACAAGGTTGAGTCACAAAGAGAGTGTACTTCTTCGTCCATAAAATTGATGGAAGTTGTACCGGTGGTTAAAGAAGCTCTTGACAAACAGTCAGCATTAATATTTTCCTCGCTTTTTTTTGTAATAACTTCGTAATTGTAGCCGGTCAAAAAAGCAGCGTACCTTTGCAGTCTAGACGATGTCATTTGCGGTAATTTTGAGTTTTGGTGGAAAATGCGGGATAATGGCTGGTTGTCCGTAATAAGTCTGAAAAGTCTACCATATACATATTCATGAAAATGTTGCACAGAATACACTATTGCTAAAGCTTCACGGTCTAACTGAGAATAATTCTGTTCTGCCGGGGTTAACGACCTCGATGTAAAAGCAATTGGCCTTTCCACACCTTCAACTACGTGAGACAAAACGCCCGCTATTCCTGTAGGACTAGCGTCACATGCAAGTTGAACCTTTAACTTCGGATTGAACGGCATTAGAACTCGATCACTGGCAATTTCATTTTTCAGTTCATTGAATGATTTCCTGCAGCTATAATTCCATTTAAAGACGGAATTTTTACGTAATAATAAACGTAACGGTGTAGTTAATGTGGAAGCTTTGAGTATAAACCTGGAGTAGTATGTCACCATGCCAAGAAATCGACTGACGTCCTCCACACATTTTGGCTGTGGCATCTCAACAATGGCCTTTACTTTGGAAATGGATTTTCGAACTTTGTTGTACTCCACGGTGTGACCCAAAAATTCAATTTGTTTTTGAAAGAAGGAACATTTTGAAAGATTTAAATGAAGATCGTACTTTTTAAGCTGAGACAAACAAGATTTTAAATTAGCCTTGCACTCAGCTAAAGATTCACCATGTACCACAATGTCATCGAAATATGATTCTGTCTTTGGAACTTCACGTAATATTTGATCCACGATTCTATTAAATTCAGCAGGTGCAGTTTTAATACCAAAAGACAGGCGGTTCATACGAAATGTACCTCGATGCGTTGAAATTGTTTGAATTTCAGATGAAAATTCATCAACGGGGACGTGTAAATATGCTTTGTAAAGATCAAGGCGGCAGTAGTATCTCGAGTCCTTAAGGCTATTAAAAATTTGGTCTATTTTGCGTATCGGATAGTGTGCGTCTACCAATCTTTGATTTACGCCTACTTTATAGTCGACGCAAAGTCGCACCCCACCGTCAGCTTTCGGAATTACCACTAATGGTGACCCCCAGTCACTGTTGGCTACTTTGGTGATTATTCCCCCTTTTTCCAAATCGTCGATCTCCTTATAAACACGTTCTGCCAACGCATAGGGAATTTGACGCTCTTTGGTGTAACTAGGTTTGACATTTTCACGTAACTGCAACGAAACCTTGTAGTTAGGGATACACCCAATTTTCTGTTCAAAAACAGATGCAAATTCGGTCATTAAATCTCCGATTTGGTTCGAATAAGAAATGGAATTGATCGCAGCTATGTTCGAATTAATTTCATCCAATTCATTAAGGTTAATATCTAGGCGACGTATCCAGGTTCTGCCCATTAGAGCCGTACACTCGTCTGGTACAACATAAATATCATCAAAAATCGAAACGTTGTTGAATTTAGCATGCACTCGTACTTTGCAGTCTGCAGTAAATGTGTTTTGGGTGTATGAGCGGAAAACTATATTTGTAGGGGTTATTTCGTTTGATAACTTTAATGACTTGAACAAATAGCGGGGCAGAAATGAATAACCCGAGCCGGTACTACTTCAAATTTGACAATTTCGCCTTCTATCGAAATGTTTGCATAGTAGCGTTCAGAATTTGTATTTGTAAAATCATTGCGGTAAACATCAACAATTTTGTAAATTCCGTAGTCAGAATTATTGTTCTGCACTTGATTTGTTGAAGTACCCGGTGTACTGTTTCTATTTTTAGGTCCGGCATTAGGACTATCCGCCAAAAGAGAAGCAATGCAGACTTTTGCCACATGCCCTAGCTTTGCACACAAATTGCATTTTAATTTTGTGCTTGAACGACATTCCTTTGCAAAATGGTCGTTTTTACCACATCGTAAACATAACCCAGCAATACCTAATTGCTCATAATTGATTTTCCGTTTATGTTGTGTTTGTTGAAATTTGAGACGATTTGTAATTTTTTTCTTATTGAAAATTTTATTTATAGTTGCACTGGATGCGTTTGTCGCAGCATGGGACAATTCCTTCGAATCAAACTTCGCTGCCTCAAGTGCCAAGGCTTTTAAAACAATTTCTTCAAATTTAGATGACTCTGATTGGAGCAGCTGCTCACGCATTCCGTTGTCATTAATGCCTCGAATAAACTGTGCCCTCAACAACACATCAGCAATAGAACTTTTGCACTCGCACTCTGACACAAATTGACAATCGATAATATCAGTGCGAAGAACTGCCACAAAATCTGCCACTGACTGTCCTTCAATCTGGTATTTTGATAAAAATCTATGCTGTGCAACCAACACATTTCTTTTTGGGGCCAAATAATTTTCTAACAGCTTCAACAAGTCATCGTACTGCAGCTCTGTTGCTATTTTTGGTGCCGCTAATGCTGTCACCCTATCAAAATGCTTAGCACCAATCGAATTTAAGAGGAGCTTTGTACAATACTCCTTATTACCATCAACGCCTTTCATGTTTATGTAATTCTTGAACCGCTGTATGTAATTACGGTACGTCTCCTTAGCCGGATCAAAAGCTTCGAAATTAGGAACCAATGCCGTGTTGACAATGTTGCTATTGCCCTGCAATGCCGTAGAAGAAGCAGCACCAACAGCCAACTTAGATATTTGTTTGACCAAATCCTGTTGGGTTTTCATAAACATGGCGAATTGTTCGGCATCCATTTTGTTTCCTTGTAAGCTCGCACTTGCTTATAATAAAGAAAAAAAGAAACACAATATTAACTGCACAAAAATTAATAATTGAAACGAATTTTTACGTCGTCGCCAAACTGTTGTATCTTAGTGGAAGAATAATGCACGTCTTGTGTATAATAAATTAGAGTATATTTATTCTTCACCTTACAATATATAATTATAATTAACAAAGGTTTTGTATAAAAATGGTGTCAAACGTTGATAGCAAGAAGAATACAGAAAAATAGGATATTTACAACTAGAACAATAACAAAAAGAATGGTGGTGAATATTCCAGAGCAGCTGTTGCTGGTGATGCCATATTCGCACCTGGGGAAGTATGATATGCGAAATATTCCAACCCGGCTATAACATAGCCCATGCTTCACTTAGAGGAATGTGGTAATAATGGTCAATGAAAAGGGACATAATTCGACACTTAATAGCCTGAATAAACTATTTTGGTTAGAAACAAATTCACTGATAAAAGTGAGTTTTGGAATTTGTGTCAGGAAGGTGGAAAATGGGTGGGGGGGGAGGGGAGAAGGTGTTTGGGTTTCAAAGAGGAAATGTTTACCCTGCACAAACCGTTTTGGCTAGAAATCAAAAACTTTAAGTGTGTGAAAATTGCCTAATTTACGTGGTAACAAACGGGGTTAAAAAGGCAAAAATAGATCTCTTAATCACCCAGCCTAAACCGCTGAACAAGCAACTTGATATTTGGAATTATGTTTCATGTTCTGTCGTTGACAAAAGAGGAAACATATCGTTGGAGCTAGGATTTTAAAATTCATTCACTTTTATTCCAATGTAGATACCCACTACACGGGGGTCTGAAATTTTTTTCGGGGAGAAGTAAACAGTCCTCCTCTCCTGTTAGAAATATAAAATCTAAAAATGTTTTGCCAGGGGTATGGACAAACTAACTGATAAATTACTTTTCGGAAAATCCAATAATATGTGATAAAATTTGATTAAAGGAAGAAAGAGACGCTACACTAAAAAAAATTAACTTAAATTTTGAAAAATTAACTTATTGAAATGAAAACGGCGCCAAAGACACTTTTTACCAATATTTAATCAAATTTTTCTTGAAATTAAGAAACAAATTTTACTTAAAAATTGGGTAAAATTTCTAAATTATAGATAAATGTTACTACTGAGAAGTAAAATTTTATTAAAATACAGTAAAATTTCCTCCTAATTAGTTCATACATTATCTACAAATTTTACTGTTAGTTAGGAAATGTTTCCTTGGTTTTAAGAAAAATTTTATTTTATTTAAGTTCATTAATATTTTTTTTTAACTAAAAACTAGGACTTAACTCCCTAAAAATAAGAAAATATTTTCTAACATCAAGTTAAATAGCACTTCTTTTAAGTGAAAATCATCCTTATCCTGCTTTCTATGGTAAAGGTAATATATTTTACCATATATATTTTAAAGTACTTTACAGTCATTGAGTAGGTATTTTCCCACTTTCGGGGGACTTCCGCTTTGTGAGGACACTGCTCTTAACAAGCTTTTTGCTATACAATTTTGTCTTAAAACTAAATTGAATTATACTAAATTCATGTATATAAATATAAATTAACTTTCATTAGCAAAAAGGTAAACAAATTAAAAAAATGCACTGCAGGATATTCTGAAACGTAATAAATTGTGACAGTCAGATCCTTTTCGTAGTTAATTAACGATTCTGCTTCAGAGAACTACAAAAAGGGACGCCCTACGTGACACACGTCATCTATGGCTAAGAAACGCTTGGGGTCCTTGGTCTTCTTAAATTAACTAATTTAAGGAAATTGTTGCAAAAATACAAAATATCACAGTTACATTTCTTGTTATTATTGGAAAATGGAAAAGTCAAAAGTTTATTTTATGGGATTTTTAGCTTAAACTTTATTTGACATATACAAATTTAAACATTTTTATTATTAAGTGAAAAAAATAATTCGTTAAATAAGCGCAACGTCAATTATAGGAAAGCCATTATGCCGTAATGTATAAATTGTGCTTGCGATATTTTGTATTGTAGTCAACAAACAAATTTATTACATAATAGCGCAAATTCGAAATTTTTTACCCTTTGCTAACAAAATTTTAAAATATATTTTAAGCTACTTTAAGTTCAATATTTAAGACTGTTAAGATTAGAGATGGGGACGCTCACGCACGATCACGAAGCATAAATTACAATCATGCACGATAGTTTTTTTAAATGGTTACTTTAATTTCTTTTATTTAATAATCGTTTTTCTTGAAAATAAAGAAAACCAAATGGTTTGTTTTGAATTGATTGTGTTTTTTTGGAATAAAATATTAAAAATAATTTAAACGTTTTCCAACAAAAAAAATCCTATACTTAATTTTATTATTTTTTAAAAATTAGAAAATTTTTACTTGAAAAAAAAAAATATTTTATTAAAATTTTTTAAATTTATTTGAACTAAGTTGCATAAAAATTTTCCTTAGAAATAGTTAACAGTTTCTAAAATTAAGTAAATTTTTATAATGACATAGGAAAAATCTTATTACTTTTTGTTTTTAATTGTCTGAACTAATTTTTAGAAAACAATTATTCAAAATTAGAAAGTGGTATACTTAAAATCTGAATTTGGAAATGAATTTCTAAAATTTAGTAAATTTTAATACTCGCAAACAAAAACTGAACACACATTAAGTTCAAATACTTTCTTGATTTAAGTTAGACACATTTTTTGAACTAAATGGCAGTAAATTATGTATAATTTTTTTTTAACTAAATTTAATTTTATTACATTTGAGTATGCAAATTTCTTAAAACTAAGATGTTTTTTCTTAAAATTAATAAATTTTTATTTAATTGACTTGGTTTTTTCCTAAAATCAAGAAGTATTACTTAGGAAAAATATGAACTATTTCTGAGTATATAAACTATTTCGTTTTTTCTCAAACTTAAGAATTTTTATTCTTTTTAAGAAAATTTTTCTAAGTTTTAATAAAATTTTACTTAAATTGAGGACAATTTATAAACTATTTTGAAGGAAATTTTGTATTACATTTTAGTTCATGTCTTTTTTTTGAGTGTAAAAGTCTGGCATTTAAAATATATGTTCCCTGGGTTTTTCATTGAACAGATATTTTTTTTTGATTTTTCAGTTAAAGGGTCTTAAAAAATGGACAAAAGTGCCCCTCCAATGTACGGCCAAAAAATACAAGCAAAAAAATCTAAAACTTGAAATAAAAACATCCATTACAAAAAGGTTAAACAAATTTATTTAAAGTGGAAAATGATTAGAAAAAATAATTTAGTTTTGTTCTAATATATTACGATATTTAAAACTACTTACATTTATAATTATATCAAGTTATATCAAATTGTGTATAATACTTTTTTCGTCGGGAAATTGAAAGGGATGAATATGATGATGATGCTGCTGACAGATAACAATGAAATGTATTTATTTGGGAATTGTAAATAAATACACTTACAAATAACATAAGAGTATTTGTAAAAGTAGGACATATTTCCGCCCATGTTACTATTAATATGACGGCACAATACATATTGTAGGTTTTCGATTTCAAAGTACTTTTGAAAAAGGACATTAAGCATACATAACGTATTTTATTCTCATTAAGATAAATAAATTGACAAATTTCCGAAGAAATAGTCATCATAATAAATACGGAAAATGCATTTACATTTTGTAATGTAAGTCGGTTTGCCAGTACTGTGTTCACCAATATTTCAACCAATCAGCATTATTATCTTTTCATAGTATATTTAGCGCAGTCCCCAGATGAAAATGGTCCCCACGTGAAATGGATTTTTTTTTCATGTTTCTAGTCAAAAGAAGGGCAGACCGCCAAAACGGAAACATTCCTAATTCTCTAATGCCGGACTGTATTATAAGTGCCACGTCCTAACACAATTACTTTTCTCACATGGCTTAAAATTTTGTTAACAACAGGAGCCGAAGTAAAGAAATTTTGAAAAAAATGCGTTTGTCAGAAGCTGGTAAAGAAGACTTTGAGTTGTTTAGGATATGCCACGCCCACTTATTTTATAAAGCCCACATTTAATGTAGAGTTTAAATACATTTTTGAAAATTGCTGAAATATGCGTTACTGGAGCCGAAATACTTCTTCCGTCCCGTATTTGACCCCATAATGAGTTGTTATCAGATGCAGTTGAAAAATTATAGTTATATAAAATTTTTTCAATAGGTGCGGAGGAATATAAGTATTAAAAACTTGGGTTACATTGAGTACTCCGCCCCGTTTTTCCCATCCGCCCAATGCTTAAAAATGTTGTGTAAATTCTTAACTTAAAATTTAACTCAAATTGGCCTAACATGAGGTGAGGCAAACTGATATAAAGCTTTGAGTTGTATGAGAGGTGACACGCCCTTCATATTATTTCACCCACATGGGCTCGGAGCTTGCGGAGCAGACCAACTTGCTCATATACGTTAAGTAGAAGCCTCGATAAAGAAATTAAAAATCTAGGGTTGTATGGAATGTGCTACGCCATCTTTTCTATTTCTATCCATATTTCATTCAGTGTTTAAGGAATTGCTATAAGATAATGTACACAATTTTGTTCGAAAATGTTCAGCATGAGCATAGATTAAATGTATGGTTATATGGAATGTGACACGCCCCATTTTTTTAGTCTCGCTAACATTTTGGCCAGGGCTTAAGAATTTTGTTAAAAAACGACATGACAACCTCTTCTCAAATACTATGTTGCTAGTTGTACTGTATGCGCTACGCCTTTTCATCCTATCGCGCCCACTCTTGGGTAAGTCACTAAAAATGTTGCAATTCACCATACAAAATTTTGCTGCAATACGTTTTACATGAGCAAAAATAAACAAATTTAAAATATTTGATTATTTAAGAGATGCCACGCCAACTGCTTCTATGACGCCCACATTTGGTGCAGAGTTAAAAATCATTATTATAAAATTTGGGTCAAAATTTTGCTCAAATATATTTTAAACGAGCCGATAAAAAGATATTTCAAATGTTTGGTTGTATAGGAGTTTCCAAACCCCTATGACTTAACTCCAGAGAAGAATGCGGGTTCGATCCCCAGCAACGACAACATAAATTTAAAATAAAAATATATATGAGTTTCTATATCTCATACGTATCGCAACATTCAATATTTGAAGCCCTTCATCTTCACCATTTCTCTCATCTCTTCTGTATCCCCTTTCCAAAGAAAGCAACCCATTAGAAGAATTCCATGTGTTGCTTCTCTAAAATAAATTGAAAAAATAAAAAATTAATTAAAAAAGTTAAATAAAAAAAATACAAAAAATAAAAAAATAAAAGTAAAAAAAATTAAAAAATATATAAAAAAAATGCAAAAAAAAATTGGAGTTTTATGAATTGTTGATCTGTTATTTTGTAAATGAATAGTATTAGTAGGATTTTAGATCATATAATCATATTTTTTTTATAAATTATTTTATTGTAAAGAAACTGTAAAATATAGAGGATATATATAAATTGTTAAATTTCATTGCTGTTAGTCTAATTGTGTGTTGTTTTCGAGTTTGATAAGGTTGATAAGGTTGGGTAGCGTCAACCGAAAATACTCCTGCTGGCTCTGTAGAATTTCATAATTTTTATTCTCTATAATTTACTAATAAAAATTTTCATGTTTCTTTACAATAAAATAATTTATAAAAAAAATATGATTATAAAGGGTGTCCCAAGAAGAACGCAATTTTTAAATCTGGCAACATTCGAAGTGTCATTGTTTGACATTTGAACAATTGTTATTGTTTGCTAGTAGAAGGTACGAGGTTAGTAAAAATGGAGCGCTACACGAATGAACAACGCATTCTCATTGTGAAATTGTTTTACCAAAATGGTGAAAGTTTTGCGGCTACAGTTCGCAAATTGCGATCAATTTGGGGTCACAATAATGCTCCAAAAGAGTCAACTGTAAAGAGATTAATGGATAAATTTGCCGAAACTGGGTCTGTTAGTGATGTAAAGACAACAACGCGCCATCGACCAGGTCGATCGACCGAAAATGTCGCAGCTGTACGTGATGATGTCGCTCAAACTCCATCCACCTCAATTCGACACCGAGCTCAGCAAATTGGTGTCTCCAAATCCACTTTGCAGCGAATTTTGACGAAAGATTTGCATCTTCATGCATACAAAGTTCAATTGACTCAGGAACTGAAGCCAGCTGACCATGGACAGCGAAGGGAGTTCGTTAATTGGGTATTGGAGAGACAACATGAAAATGCTGATTTTGCCGATAAAATCATCTTCAGTGACGAGGCCCATTTTCATCTTGATGGCTTCGTCAATAGGCAGAATTGTCGCATTGGGGTGAGGAAAATCCTCGAGTGATTCACGAGAAGCAAATGCATCATCAACGTGTCACTGTGTGGTGTGGTTTTTGGGCTGGAGGAATCATTGGACCTTTTTTTTATGAAAATGAGGCAGGTCAAGCGCAAACAGTCAATGGTGTTCGGTATCGTGAAATGATAACCAGTTTTTTCTTGCCTAGAATTGAAGAAATGAATGTGGAGGGCATGTGGTTCCAACAAGACGGCGCCACATGTCATACAGCCAGAGAAACAATTCAATTGCTGCATCAGTCTTTTCTCGGTCGTGTTATTTCGCGTTTTGGAGATCAGAATTGGCCGCCTAGATCGTGCGATTTAACACCATTAGATTTTTTTCTTTGGGGTTTTTTGAAGTCGATGGTTTACGCGAATAAGCCGACGAAGCCGTGAAACTCGATTTGTTTCTGGTTTTTGTTTTATGTTTTTATTTAATAGACAGCATAACTGTCTTGTTGCACACTTTGATTAACTCTACCCTATTCCTAATTTTACAACGACTTATATACTAAATTTATTTGTACTATGACAAAGGGGAAACGTCAAAACAAAATTAACATTGACCCACTTCAAACATCTGCGTGCCAGATTTACTGCAGTCGCAATGTTTCAAAGTGTCAAGTGGCATTTGTTGCACTTGAACTGTGTGAGGTCTAGTATCAACAGTCACATTACTTGACAATGGTCAGTACTACAAACAATGTAATGTGAAACCCTTTAGTACGTTTTTACTCATGGGTATTCATAATTGTTTTATGAATTTTATTTAGTTTTATTAGTTCTGACTAATTCAACTTAAGGTTGAAATACAAACTGTTGTTTTCCCTTTGTACACTATGTACCGTAAGTATGCACACTACACCCTTACCCTCAAGAGAAATCATCAAATTTCTGTAAAAAGAAAATCAACAGAAATTGGAGGATTTAAACAAGTGTGTTGTTTACTGTGCATACCCATAATATTACATTTATTATTTAATTACTTGTCATTTGAGCAACTTTATAATTTTATATACACGTATTTATTTATATATTCTTCTTTATAGTTTTTATTTTGGTTTGTTTACAATACTTCGGTTTTTTGTTAATTAATTAGTTTTGTATAAAAATTTCTTTTGATTTATTTACAATATTTTGCTTATGAATTATATTTCTTTAATAAGTTCTTATGGTATGTCTTAATATTATTTCCTATCTTAACCGATATGTTCACATCATCAATTGATACTATCGTATAAGGACCTTTATATGGTGTTTCATTTTTTCTTCTATTTCCAATTCTAACTAATACTAATTCTCCTATCTCTAATTTTATACTATTTGCCTTATCCCTAGATTCTACTTGTCTATTTTCCTTTACTTTCATAGTCAGTTTTCTTGCATAGTCTAGTGAATATTTTAATCTAGCCTTAAGTTCGTTTGCATAATTTTCTAGATTGTATACCTTCGGATGATTCATGACTTCATCACCTGGTAAACTCGGTAATCTTTCAAATAGCAGTTCGAATGGAGAGTACTCAGTGTCCACATGAGGAGTTATATTGTATGCAAATGCATAATATGGAATCCATTGCTCCCAACTATCACCTTCTACAAAAGACAAAAAATATTCATTTAGAACCCTATGATTCCTTTCTACTATGCCTAATGTCTCATGATGATAAGGAGTCGAAAACCGTTGTTCAATCTTCAATAATTCGCATATCTCCGTCATTAATTCGTTTGTAAATTCTGTCCCTCTGTCAGATTTCAAAGTTTTGAATATTCCATACCTCAATATAAGGTTTTCAGTCAATGCCTTAGCTACAGACTTTGCTTCTTTCGTTTCTATGGGACATGCTATAACATATTTTGTTAACTCGCATTGCATAGTCAATATATATCGATAGTTCATCGAAGGACGTAACGGTCCAACTGTATCGATTACAACCGTTTCAAAACTCCGTGTAGGTGTGTCCGTAACACAAAGTGGTTCTCTGGTGTGTCTTATCTGCTTGTTTCTCTGGCAGCGATCACACTTAGACATATAATTTTTTACCATTATACACATGTTTTTCCATATGTACCGTTGTTTCAATTTCAGTATAGTCTTTCGAACTCCAAAATGACCTCCCTGGGGGGTGTTGTGAAATAACTCTATAAGTTCTAACTGTTTACTCTCGCTTAGTATTTTCTGAGGTTTATTATATAACATTATTGTTACGTCATCTTCATTCGATTTATTCGATTCATTATATCTGGCCTTAAACTCTTCTGCAGGAATTATTCTAAATATTGCATCATCTCTGGCGATGGCAAATTTTCTATTTTTACTTTTCTTCAAATAAGATGAAAGCTTCTCCAATAGAGTACCTAAGCACTTTGGATTATCACTACATCTATTGCGCATTTCATTTCTATACTTATCATTCTCTGTTATATATCTATATATATCTTCTATTGGCCTGTTTTCTACTATAAACTTTAATGTACATGCATGCTTTATATCATTGATGGAAGTGCAATCCCACATATGGAGTTGATCAGACTCACTATGAGACTTGCTATTGATATTTTCATTCACTGATGACTTCTTTTTCATACCTCTCGTTACTACTAGCGTTTTCTTTATATTTTCATCATTTTCCAATGGTATCATATTCTTTAATATTGTTGAGTCTAATTGTATTCGTGATAATGCATCCGCATTTGTATTGTTGGATCCTTTCTTATATACGATATCGAAATCATAATCAGAAAGTTCCAACCGTATTCGTGTTAGTTTCGAACTAGGATTCTTATGAGAAAACAACGATACTAACGGTCGATGGTCAGTTACGACTGTGAATCTTCTACCATACAAATATGGTCTAAAAAATTGTATGCCCCAATAAATACCTAGTAGTTCCTTCTCAATTACGGGTTTATTCTTCTCGTGCTTGTTAAGGGATCTACTCGCGTATGATATGGGTAAATCTTCACCTATTGGACCTTGAGACAAAACTGCACCCAGCGCAAAATCCGATGCGTCCGTTGTTAATACAAACGGTCTATCAAAATCCGGATATTGCAAAACTGGAGGGCTTATTAAACTGTCCTTTAAAGCCTCAAATGCCAATTGGCATTTTTCAGTCCACTCAAATTTCGTGTTCTTTTTCAATAGGTCATTTAGACAGTTTGCAGTTTCTGCAAAATTTTTTATGAGTCTGCGATAGTAGTTACAAAAAGCTACAAATCTTCTGACGTCGTCGGAGTTTCTTGGAATAGGATATTTGGAAATTGCTTCATACTTGCTTGGGTCTGGCTTGATACCGTTTGCTGTGATCAAGTGCCCTAAGTACACAACTTCAGGTCTTAAAAAACAACATTTACCCGCATTTAACTTAAGATTATACTTGGATAATCTAGTAAAAGCGTTCATTAAATTTTCATTATGATGTTTCAAACTACATCCAAAAACAATTATATCGTCAACATATAAAAATGCTTCAGATTCTAATCCAGACAGTGCTATAGTTAGCATTCTTTGGAAACTATTCGAAGATATTTTCAAACCAAATGGTAATCTAGCGTATTGATAATGACCATTAGGAGTCGAAAAGGCTGTAAAAGGTCTTGAGTTGTTATCAAGTTCTATCTGATGGAATGAACTTGTCATATCCAATGTAGAAAAATATTTTGCCCTTCCTAACTTATCCAAAATGTCGTCAATTCGCGTTAATGGAAATTTATCATTAACTATCCTGTCATTAAGTTTTCTGAAATCTACTACTAACCTCCATTTGCTCAAATCACTCTGTCCCTTTTTAGGAACTAACAAGAGTGGAGCATTATAAGGACTTATGGATGGTTCTATGATTTTCTGTTCTAATAGTCCCTTCACTTGTCTATTTATCTCTTCCGTATGTGTTTGCGGCAAGCGATAATTCTTTATGTACACTGGACTAGTGTCGTTTAATTGTATAGTTTGATTATAAAAATTATTTGTTGTCAAATGTTCATTTTTCAAATGAAAAATGGATTGGTATTTCCTCAGAATTCCAATTAATTCATTTTTTGCCATATCGTCATCGACGTCTAATTTAAGCTCATTTAATAGTCTACTGAATCGCTCATCATTATATTTCGTATGAGTTGTCGTGTTGTTAGTTCTATAAATCTCATAATTCCGCAGCGGTACTGTTTCTATGCATAAATTCTTTATTATTGTGGTTTTGTCCAATACATTTAATAATCTGACGTGTTTATTCCCTTTCTTTGGTACTATGGCGTTTGCCAAGAACACGCCCTTCGCAATCTCACGACTGCATATTACACCATCTTCTTCAATGTTTAAATCGAATGGTACAATCACCTCACTTCTTGGTGGAATTTTCACGAAATTTACATTGAATTTATTATCGTGTATTGGTAGTGCTATTTTGTCATCTCCGGTATTTACCATCAATATGAATTTGTCATAATCTATGTTGCAATTATATTTACAAAGGAAATCTCTTCCCAATATACCATCGGTATGAATTGGAAAATTATATTTGACCAGTTGTATTTTGTGATCAATTACCGTTTCACCAAATTGTATTGTTATGTTAGTGGAACCCAAAGATTTTATTTCTTCTTTCGAAATACCCGTTAGGTAACAATAATCATCTGCATCTTCTTTATGGTTATGTAATAAATCTTCTTTGCACAAAGAGACATCGGCTCCTGTGTCAATTAAAAATGTTAAAATGCTATCTGTACCCTGTACATTTAATTTTACATAATTTCTAAGATCAGACGAGATGCTAAATACTCGTTTGGTGTTTACTGGTTCTGTTCCGAAGATTCCTGGTACTCTAAAATCTCCGGATACTGGGAGTTTCCTGTTCCTGTATATGACGTACATTATGGTTTCTATTATTATTAGAATTTCCATTATTAGAACGGTTATTATTTCCATTATTGTTCCTAAAATTTCCGTTATTCCGGTTATTACTCCTTTCACGATTATTACCCCAATTATTTTGATTATTGTTGTAACCATTGTTGTTATTTCGGTTATTGCTATTATTATTATTATTACTTTGGTTATTATTTCTTCCCGATCTGCACATTTTAGCAAGATGGTTCAACTTACCACAATTGTTGCAATTCTTACCATCTGCATAGCATCTATTGCCATGTCTACCACCACATTTCCCACATGTGTTGCCATTAGTATTCCAGTTTCGTCCGGATGCGTTTCCTGTTTGTGCAGTTTGAAACATAATCTGGCTTTGTCTAATGTCAGATGAAGCCTCTAAAGCTATTTCGATAGCTTCGTGAAGCGTCTTAGTTCTACTTGCTTCAATCGTTCTGACTATTTCTCTATTCTTTAGACCGTTTTTGAATGCATTAAACGCTATCATAGCATTCGTGTTGCTAATGGTTTCCCTACTAGTTTCACCAAGTGCGTTTACTTGAAGTTCGTTCAACTCCATTGTCAGTGTCTCTATTTTGTCAGCGAATTTTCTTATCGTTTCTGACTGTACTACACCAGTCAGTTCGTTTAGGATTACATTTGGAGATTTCTTTATGGAATATGCCTTTTTGAGTGAACTCAGAAGAGTCTCGATGTTAGTTGGCACTGATATTTGTCGTACTCTGTTCTGAACCTTAGTCGTTAGCTTTGTCCTAAAGACAAAGTTGAAAAATGAGGTATGTTTTTCCTGGGAAATAGTCTCCTTTATTATTTCCAAATTAGCAATGAACGGCTCTAGCTCATCTCTTGCACCACTGAAAGATGGTAATAGTTTCGAGATAGATGCTAGTTCAGACGTGTCCAAAATACTATTGGCCATCGTGTCGGTTTCACTAGATTCTTCTTCTGTATTACTAGATTCTTCTTCTATACTATTACTACTTGTCTGTTGCGCTTTGTCTTCGTGAAATTGAAGAATATTCAAAGCTTCTCTTCTCAATGTAGTGAATTTTTCTAATTGTGTATTCTTTTCTACTTCTGTTAGTTTCAAACTATTCAATGTCGTACTTGCATCTACTTGCAATGTCTCAAGTTCCTCTTTTTTGAATTTTACCGTCTCTAATGAATAAGGTCTGCCTGATGATTTCCTTGCATTTGTTAATATAGTTTCTACCTGTTTATATATTTTATCCATTAGTCTTTAATTTCAATTAAAAAATTCTTCTTTCATGACAGTATCATCATAAAATTTTTATTCATTATTTTCAATCAAAACCTATTCATAGTTTCATTAATTTCTTAGCTTATTTAAATAATCTTTGATGGAGGTGAATCTTTCCATCACTCCTGAGTTCTCTAATTTTTCTACTATAGAGTCGACCTTATCTTCTATTTGTAAATCGTTAGCATTTTCTAAGATGTATTCTTTTACATTATTTATTTGTTCGCAAGTTGTATTCACTAAACAATTTTTTATATATATAAACAATAATGCTATACTTGTTATTATAATTATTGTTATTGTTGTTATTAATAATGTAGCTTTTAACATATTTTTTTTTTTTTTTATTTATTGAGTTCACCAGCTTTCAATTTTTTCTTGGCTACTTCTATTTCCCTGAGAATCTCGTTTAAACTTCTCTTATCCATTAAAGTAATATGTATAACAAAAAAAATATATTGTTTGTACAGTAGTATTTATGCAGAGCACTTAATACACTGTAATTTTGGAAAAAAAAAATTTTCTTTCTTTCTTCTGAATTATTTAATACTTTTTTAATACTTAAGTGCAGCTGTAGTATTACCAACGGCAGGATTCTTTGTTTGGGCTGGGCTGGATTATCTCAGTTTAGCAGGATTTCGTTAGCATCACAGGATTTCGGCAGCGTCAGATGATTTCGGTATCGATGGTGTCTGGAAACATCACAGGATTTCTGCAGCGTCACAGGTTTTCGTCAGCGTGGCAGGTTTTCGGCAGCGTGGCAGGATCGCCATGAAGTGAAACTCGATTTGTTTCTGGTTTTTGTTTTATGTTTTTATTTAATAGACAGCATAACTGCCTTGTTGCACACTTTGATTAACTCTACCCTATTCCTAATTTTACAACGACTTATATACTAAATTTATTTGTACTATGACAAAGGGGAAACGTCAAAACAAAATTAACATTGACCCACTTCAAACATCTGCGTGCCAGATTTACTGCAGTCGCAATGTTTCAAAGTGTCAAGTGGCATTTGTTGCACTTGAACTGTGTGAGGTCTAGTATCAACAGTCACATTACTTGACAATGGTCAGTACTACAAACAATGTAATGTGAAACCCTTTAGTACGTTTTTACTCATGGGTATTCATAATTGTTTTATGAATTTTATTTAGTTTTATTAGTTCTGACTAATTCAACTTAAGGTTGAAATACAAACTGTTGTTTTCCCTTTGTACACTATGTACCGTAAGTATGCACACTACACAGAATTGTCGCATTGGGGTGAGGAAAATCCTCGAGTGATTCACGAGAAGCAAATGCATCATCAACGTGTCACTGTGTGGTGTGGTTTTTGGGCTGGAGGAATCATTGGACCTTTTTTTTATGAAAATGAGGCAGGTCAAGCGCAAACAGTCAATGGTGTTCGGTATCGTGAAATGATAACCAGTTTTTTCTTGCCTAGAATTGAAGAAATGAATGTGGAGGGCATGTGGTTACAACAAGACGGCGCCACATGTCATACAGCCAGAGAAATAATTCAATTGCTGCATCAGTCATTTCTCGGTCGTGTTATTTCGCGTTTTGGAGATCAGAATTGGCCGCCTAGATCGTGCGATTTAACACCATTAGATTTTTTTCTTTGGGGTTTTTTGAAGTCGATGGTTTACGCGAATAAGCCGACGACGACTCAAGCCTTATAAGAGGAAATTGGACGCTGCATTAATGAAATACCGCAGCATTCATGCAAAACGGTAATTGAAAATTTCATTAAAAGATCGCGTGCATGCCAGCAAAGCCGCGGCGGCCATCTGCACGATATATTGTTCCATACATAACCTCATTCTGTCTACTTTACGATATAATAAAGTTTCACGATTTTTTTTTAAATATCTGTGTTTTATTTAAAATTTAAAAATTGCGTTCTTCTTGGGACACCCTTTACATATGATCCAAAATCCTACTAATACTATTCATTTAAAAAAAAAAATTAAAAAAAATAAAAATAAATTAAAAAATTTTATATAAAAAATTAAAAAAAAAAAATAAAAATACAACAAATTTAAAAATTAACATGGGAGGTACTACTCCCCTTTGTCCAATCTCGATTAAATATGGCCTATAGTGATTTACTGGGTTAGGTAGAATATGGTAAAAAAATTTCAGGAAAATCGGATTGGCCGTTTAGTTCTGATAATGGAACAAAATACAGCGGACACGAAATTTACAATATTAATAGGATTGCGTTATATTAAAAATATTTTTAATAAACAATTTTTTAATTTTTTTTTGTTTAGGGATCTGAGATGCAATTTAAAAATTTTATTAATATGAATAAACTTTTAATTGAAAATGAAAATAAAAAAAATAATAAAATTTTTTTTGGCAATAATTTTGTCTGTGGGGAAGAACAATATACTATTCTTAATTCCTAAGCCCCATTATCTCAATGATCCATTAGCTACTAATTGCAACTTTAACTGGTACATTTGTGGTTGTTATACCCTCTACCATATTTGGCGAGGGTGTATATCAGTTTGTCATTCCGTTTGTAACATGTCGAAATATAGGTTTAAGACCTTATGCAATTTTAAGTCGATTTAGCGATGTCCGTCTGTCTGTTGAAATGGCGATCACGACGCGGGAAGACGCGAGCGGGGTGCCTGTTTTTACCCAGATTATTGAACATCCTCCCAAGCAGTTTGGTATTGAAAATGATCAAAATCGGTCCAGCGGTTCAAAAGTTATGAGTGAAAATGTGAAGGTACCTCTAAATTGTCCATACAAATTGGTACAATTTTTCTATCTATTTTTTTCTGTAAAGCAAAATACATAATTGCTTTAGTGCCGCTACTTCTGAATAGGTGGTGTAGAATTTCATTAAAACAATACCCTGCCCCAAGTTATTCTAACACCTAAAAAAGTTTTTCATCTTAAAAAATTTTTTCACCTACATAATTTTACTTCAAAAGTTTTTTTATTTGACACTATGCAGCAAATTTTGGGTCGTCGAAAATTGCCTCTATGATTTGAACACAGGATAAAAGTAGACCGTAACAAAGACAAAATTGCCAAAGGGGTTTGTCAAAGTTGGTTCGAAAAAAAAGTTATGACTTCTTGAATTTGCTAATTTTTGACCATACTTTTACCATGAGTTAATATTAAAATATATTTTTTTTTTGCTTCCATTGCTTCAAAATATATTTTTGTTTTTTTTTTACAAAATAGCACAATTAAAACTTTTTTTTATTATACACTCAAATAAAATTTTATTAAAAAAATTAAAATTTTTATTTTTTTCGTTGTTATACAAAAACACGTTTTTCGATGAAAAAAAAGAAATGTTATGAAAAAAAGTTTGAAGTTTAAAGTTATATTAAAATAAATACTTAAAGTTTTAGAGACGATTTTAAATTAGATTAATTTTATAATAATATTGAAGCTTAAGCACTTCTTAAGTTTTTAAGATTTGGATTCAATTGAGCTGAAATTTTGTTGTTGACATATTGCTAAAAAAAAACTAAAATAAAAAAAAATTAAAATTGAAATAAATTTTTCTAGAATTTCTTAAAAGTCGAAGAGACAAATAAAATATAACTCGATTACTTAGATACAATAACAAATTTTTCTAAAGTTAAAAAATATATAGTTTTTCCAGCGAATTTAAGAAAAATACATATAAAATATACTTAGTTAACTATAAAACCGAAACAAGGAAACACATTAAAAGAATGTTGTAACTTTAAGGCAGTCAATTCCGAAAAAACAAAAGTCAAGCTTAGGTTTGTTTTATACAAACATTTTAGTGCTTTAACTAACAACGCTTTCACAATTGGAGGTAGTGAATTTCATAAATAATGTTATTGCTTTTTTGTACTAAAACCAAAGAGTATTTGTGACAAAATAATGATAATAAATTTTATTTAAAAAACCAGCAACGGTACTCTGGATTAAGTGAAAAAATTTGCCTATTAACCCTGAAATTTTACTAAAATTAATATATAAAAAAATAAAATATTCAGATGGTCTATATGAATGATTCCTTTATAAGAATTTGCTTAAGAATTTTAAAAATTGCTCTAAAATATACCTACATACAAATAATCACTTAAGTTAAAACAAATTTACACTCAAAATAAATTGTTGGTAAAAATTACATAAAAACAAAAAAAAAAAAAAAAAATAAAAATTTTAATTTTTTTACAAATTTTTTTTTGAGTGTATAATTAAAAAATATATATTAATAGTGCTCTTTTTTTAAAAGAAAACACAAAAAACAAATTAAAAAAAAGATCAATAAAGAAAAAATTAAATTTTTAATATACCCATTTTAAATAACTCATAGAAAAAATGGTACAAAATGACAAACTTCAAGCAGCCATAACTTTGTTTTTCGAACCAGCTTCACCAAACCCCTTGGGGAATTTGTTTTTCAAATGGTATACTTTCATACTGCGTTCAAACCATTGAGGCAATTTTTTCTTGTTGCACAGTGTTATTTGTATTAAAAACAGTAGAGAACATCTTTTAAGGATATTGGTGGAGGGTATTCAAAGATTCGGCACAGCCGAATGTAGCCTTTTTTACTTGTTTTCCATAAAAGATTGAAATTTCACTGGAGGTTATATTTCAACGGGATATTCAATAATCGGGCATAAATCACATTTTATAATAATGAATGTGTCCAACCAAACAGTTTGGCCAAAAAAACCTATTTTTTCGCTTTTTTCTTTCTTGGAGCCATTGTAGGCAAGTTTTTTTCTTTACCTCTGACTTTTTGATAAATTTCCTTTTCATTTTTTAAATTTTACACTTAAAGGCGAATCAAAGCCGAATGTAGCCTTTTTTACTTGTTTTCCATAAAAGATTGAAATTTCACTGGAGGTTATATTTCAACGGGATATTCAATAATCGGGCATAAATCACATTTTATAATAATGAATGTGTCCAACCAAACAGTTTGGCCAAAAAAACCTATTTTTTCGCTTTTTTCTTTCTTGGAGCCATTGAAGGCAAGTTTTTTTCTTTACCTCTGACTTTTTGTTAAATTTTTTTTTCATTTTTTAAATTTTACACTTAAAGGCGAATCAAATCGGCTCAACAAATATTTTTGTTAGCAAAATTTGTCCATAATGCTTCGAAATACCGAATACAGACCAAGTAATACGGGTTTTTAAAATCTCTACTATTATGTTTTAAAAATCGTTGGATTTAAGGAAAAAATAGTTTTATTTAAAATTTCAAAAATAAAAGTTATATTTAAAATTTCTAGTATTGAAAGGAATGAACATTTTTTGATGCTGCTCCTACACAATTTTGGGTGTTGCAACTAAAAGTCAGTTGCATTAATCGTTCATTAAATATTTACAAAAATTAAAAAAAGGTAAGTCAGCTTACATTGTAGCCCACCCCTGATATATATATATATATAAATATACAATATAAATTCTGCCCTTCATAATAAAACTCAATGTTTAAATTTTGCAAATAATTTTATTGTATTATTTTTGAAGAATTTGAATTGCATTTTTTATTATAGGCGTATGAATGCAACTAAATTTGTTTTTAATATGAATGTATAATAAAATGCTTGTATTTATTTGAAATTTTGTTATTATAATTAGTAAATGCTTGTAATATTTTTGTAATAATAAATATTTGATGCTATTGAATAATACATATGGCTTAGCGTAGTTTTTTTCTTATTTGGTTTGGTTTAATTATTGTTTTTCTTTGGTAGTGTGTATTTGGTGTGTTTGAGTAATATTTTTTTTTAGTTTTTATTCAACTATTAATATATAAAATGCCAAAATAATAATATATAAATGCAGCTAGTTTAAGTACAATTTGTATGTTAAGTCATAAGGTATATATTTATATATTTTAATACCCTACACCATGTTTGACCGTACGTGAAATTGTCTGTTCGAAAGAATAATACAATAATAAAATTGTTGAAAAAATTTCGACCTGTTATGGATGCTAGATCTTTTTCAAAACCTATATATATTTTTTAATATACCGAGATTAAAAGCTAGCTGGAAAAATATTAAAAAAATAATCTCGATGTATATAAAAACAAAAACAAAATAATAAAGGAATAAAAATATAACTTGAGCCACTAAAAATAGTTTGTAAATTAAAATAACTGGAAATACCATTTAAAAGAAATGACTTTCTTTTAAAAACCGGTCTATTTACTTATCATTTAAATCAAATGGTTTTTGTTATTTATTTTTAAGCGTGGTTTAAATAACTAACACATCAGTAAAAACAAAAAAAAAATTTACCAGTTAAAAAATAAATGTTTAAATGTTAAATAGCAATTATTTGAAATTGTTTCCAGTTTTTGTATTTTTGCTTGTTTTTAATATACAATATGTATACTCACTCAGTCTATTGACATATTTTGTGTGAATGACCATATGTGTTTGTGTGTGTGTGAAATAATTTTGCATATAAACAAACAATTTAAACAAAAAATAAATTGGCATTTTTTAATTTTTTTATTTTTTTTAAACAAACAGCAAACAAAATTCAAATTTTGTAATAACTGTAATGGAAACAAATAAACCACCATTTTGTGGGTAAAATTTTATTAAATTTCAAACATATGAAAAAAAATAAATGAAACTGAAAAAAAATCCGTAAAGGACAGTAAATCATTTTGGACAAATGTATAAAAAAGTTGAAATAAATATTTCTTTAACTGAATTGAAAACTTTTTCATTAAACTATAATTAGTAAGCTACAGAATATTCTAAGTGTTGTTATTCACTCTAAATTTTGCACATATTTACTTCAGGAATGTCAAAACCAAACTGACAATAGATGCAATTTGCAAAAATTACAGCAATTTCAAAAGGGGTGAAATTGTATCAATCTAACTAAAAATGGTTAATTTTTGTTGATCTTTGTAAATATATAAATTTTGAAATGTCCTTATAAACAAACAAAAAAAAAAAAATATATATATAATTTCTGGTTCGTCTCATTTTTTTAATTTTTGTCAATTGTCCTTTTTGTATACTTTTATTGAAATTAAAAACTTCCTAAAACAGTGGTGTAGGGAATAAAGAATTTCACAGGGCCAAATGTAATATTCTTAGGGCCAGCGTTATCGTGAGCACTTAGTGTACTTTTTTTTTAATCCTAACTAATGCCAAAATCTCTAACGAAATTTTTAGATTTTAGATTTTACTTAAATGTTCACTAAAATAATTATAAATTGATTTGAATTTATATTAATTATATTATTATATATTTGTTGTATATCTTTTAATATTGAGAGTATTGTTAATGTTAAATTTTATTTTTCTTTTTAAATAAAATATGAAATATTATATTTTGACGTTTATTTCTTAAAGGAAGTTATGTTTTCATAAGTAATTTATTTAGGTTGGTAATAAAAAATCAAATTTATTTAGACTTTTTTTATGCTTTAAATTTCCTGATACTGAAAAAATTTATTTAAAATGTTTAACTAAATGTTCATTCATGTCATTATATAGTTAAAAAAAACTACATCTAAATTAAGTGCATTTTTATGAATTTAAAAATTTTTTGGTGTTATAAAAGTTTTTACAAAAAGGCACCTTATCTTGAAAAAAAAAATGTTGTAATTAATTACTAAAATTTTATGGAAGATAAGGTAAAAATATTATTTCAATTTTTTAATATTTATACATTTTTGTTTTTGTTTTTTTTTATTTCAATTTAACAGTCTTTTTTTCTAATAAATCCTGTTTTATAAAATAAGAACTGTTAATAAAGTTTTTCTTATGCGTTTTTTGAATTATAAAAAAATTTAAGCTTTTGTTTAATATATTTATATTTGTAAGCAAAGTGCAAAATCTTAATAATATTTTGTTGGTTTTTACTACTTATTTTTATAAAATTAATGTAAAATGAAGTTTATTATTGTTACAGTTTTCAAATCTAAAAATTATTTTAATTAAAATGAGAGTTTGTAATTTAAATATGGTCCAATTATAGTCAAAATTACCGATATGAATATATTTGTTATTTTTGTTGTTGTCATAACGTTTTAAATATCACAGTTTTGTAAATGATGTTTTTTTTTTGAATGAATTATATTAACAAAAATAATTGTTACTTTAATTTGAAAACTATAACAATAATGTGGTGTTAATATACATTGTACATACATATATATTTGGACGAGGAAAAGTTACCCAGACTCGTATTAACTTAAACTATAGATAAAATATTTTATTTAGTGTAAAATCGATCAAACTTATTTTTCTAAGCCTTATGAAATCCACACGTTAAAAGGAATATATAGAAACTTTTAAAAACATTTCAATCTGATGATCTTTTTCAATCAATTTCATATGTTAGTGCGTTACTCTACGGGGGGAATGTATGCGAAGTATTACCTTGATGCTGTAGCCTGGTATTTTTTTAGTGTACCAAATTTCATCAATTGCTACAGTAAAACTGGTTTAAAACGAACTCAGTTATGACGAATTTTTGTTTAATACGCACTATTTTTAAAGCTTCCATATTTTGAAAATAATTTTCAAAAAAAAAACATCTGTTAATTCTTCATTTTTAAAACAAACTTCCCATAATTTGGAAATTTTTTTATTTATGAACGAATTTTTAAAATTGTTTTTAGAATATTTAATTATTTTTTATAGATAATTAAAATTTATATAGATAATTAAAATTCAATTGATCTGGACAAATAATATCTAATCAGATTACATAGATAACAGATTCATTGTGACAACCGAATTTATTGCCAAATAAAAAGTTGTAACCGAATTATTCAGTTTTCCCAACCAAATATATTTTAGACCCGATTGAAATATATGGTGTCAACCAAAATTTTGTTGTATTAACCGAATTTCAGTCGCCACAAACAAATAAATCGGTGGCTCCAATGAAATTATTCGGTTGGCGAAACATTCGGTTGTCACAATGAATCTGTTTTCTCTGTGATTTAATAAGAAATTAAAAGAACACTTTTTTTCTATAAATATTTTATTTTCTTATTTTGAAAACGGATTATTCAAATCTCTTCTTACTAGACCTTACTTCAGAAATGGTACTAGATATGATCCTATATGACCAGATATGTCTATATCTGGCCACGAAAATCAAGAAATTTTCAAGATCCATTTATATATGAACACATCTGGCCATCAAGAGTGTTCATATGTGACACTCTTGATGGCCAGATATCTTGTAAACAGATCTGATCAGATATTATCTTTTTTACACGTGTTAGGCTCCTAAGTTCCATATTTCTGCAGAGTGTTTGAAAACTTCGGGGGTATAAAAATTTTGCCCGAGGTCTTCCGACGCGGACATTAGTATCTTAATGAAATTCGGATGCCTTATAGAACACGTTTTTTCGCAGCCCAATCTCAAGCAGGGCTGACAACCCATTCATGGGCGATAACAATACCAGGAAGATATCGTTTTACTTAGGGATTGTCCAAATTTTTGTCCGTTTATACTTTTTCGTTTTCAAGTTATGGAATGGGGAGAGGGAAAAAGTGTCCTCAAAATTTTGAATATAAGTATGGCGTTATGCCATATGCGATCATTAAATTCTAAGTTTTTATTAAAATTTTTTTTAAAAATTAGAAAATTCAAGAAAAAATTCCATGTATCTTATGAGTGTGAGTTTATAATTCTTAGCTCACTGGTAAGGTCTTCCAAACTTATATTTTTATTCCGATGTACTGATTAAGATGATATATATGGAAAAAAATTGTATTAGTGAAGTAAATAAATGTGAATTAAATCGTTGGTCTAACAAACACTCTACTTTTCCAATAAAACTATCCTTAATCAATCGTTTTTACAGTTTTTTGCTGTAGATACTTTTGCGGTATTATTATTAAAACATTTAACCGGGCCCTACGAATGCTTATACATACATATTGATATGGACTGTATGTAAATAACGTTGTATGTATGTAAATATGAACTTTAAACTTTTTACTGCATTCATTGCACATCCTTGATTCATTTGCCTCTGGATTTTTATCAACTTAACGTCTGGCATACTGACAACATACGGAATTGCGTGGCACCCTTTGGGTTGGTACACCTGAAATGCCCTTCAGATATGTATATGAGACTGGCTGACGTAAGATCCGCTGTGGCGGCGGCTTTATTTTATTTTTTGTCGACGATGATGATGAAGAAAAAGATAATTTACAAGATGAGGATGAACAAGAAGAGGAATGCTGTGCTGAAGATTGTGATTTTTTATTGAGTTCTAGGTTAGAGGAAGATTTTAGAGCAGATTTAATGGGTGTGTCACTCTTGGTAGACGATGCTGATGACGTTGGTAAAATGGGTGGCGGTGTGGCACCACTGCATGATAGAGAACGTGATGAAAGAGAAAATGCTTCAAAGGCTCGTCGTATGGAAAAAGTAGAACGGTGATGTAGGCGCGAAAAACTAGAACGTGTTAAAGATTTACGGTCTTTGTCGTGTGTATTGGTAACATCTGCACCAACATGACCATCACCATCATTATCCACATTATTTTCTACATCATTATCATCAGCCACATCTATATGATGTTGCTGCTGCCGTTGTTCATCTATATCCACTGTACTACTTGTTTCACTAGATGCACATGATATATATTCTGTTACTCCTGCTACTGCCGTTGTTGCTGCTGCTCTTTCTTTGCCAGCTGCATTTATATGTGAAGAACAGGAATCGGTCGATGAACTTTGATTGTCATCCTCATTGCTGCCAGCAAAAACTAGGTTATCATTTGACCTCAAACCAAAACGTCGACTCAGTTGACGAAAAAAACCCACATTGCGTTCATAACGAGGTATTGGCGATATACTACTATTGGATGATACACTGCGGCTGTCTTTGGCACTGCATTGATGTATTATTGCGTCATCGTTTAAAGAGTTTAAAGTAGAACGTCCTTCTCGGCTTATAAATGCCAAAGGCATATCGGCAAAATATACATGTGTAGTACTCATTTTATGTTCATATGCTTTGCGTTTAGAATTTTTGGATAAAAATATCTTCAATTGTATCCTCCTTGTTAATGCAAAATGTTTGCCCTTTCTCTGTCAATGTTCTACTTTTTTAACTGCATTTTATTTTGTTATTACCGGCTTTTTTGGTCTACTTTTGTTTACAGACTCTCTAATTTACACACACAAAATTGTTAAATCTTTATAATGTATTTCAACTCAAATTTACCGTTATTTTCTTTCACTATTTTATTTTGTTACTTAACAACCATTCACAACTACTGTCCTTAATGTACTGAAAGAAATTTCTGTAAGCGGCTTCTTTTTATACCAAAAGCTCTCTTTAGTGTTTGCAGTCATGCAAAATTTTCTGCACATTATATTTTCAGTATCCTGCAAAATTTCTCTGTTTCTATATTTTTCTTTATGGTGTACAACTAACTTTAGATAGTGATGCTAATGGAGGGATTTTGTTACTACATTAAAAAGTTTACTACATTTATATCCATACTTTAAGTTAAAAAACATTATAAGAAATATTTTTCATAAAACATTATTTTGTATAAAAATAACTCTGTAGTAAATGGTACTTTTTAATGAAAGGCACTTTTTAGTAAAAGGTACTTCTAGGTATTCTAAAATATAATTGTGTACTTGCTTTCATACGTTGTTATGTATTATTTAAAATTGCGTTTAATTTTATGAATTTGGATTTTAAAATTCAGTCTTCAAATATTTATTCTCTGTATATAATTTCAACATATACATATATTGATATTAATTTTGTCTTTGATAAACCGTTAAAACTGAAGATGCACTTTATTTAATAAAATTAAACTTATTAATAAGAGGTACTTTTTTAATACGAGGTAC
Organism: Eustalomyia histrio; assembly: GCA_949748255.1. NCBI lineage: Eukaryota > Metazoa > Arthropoda > Insecta > Diptera > Anthomyiidae > Eustalomyia > Eustalomyia histrio. Next base: position 34,834,595 of record OX456524.1, read on the forward strand.
TTTTTAATAAAAGGTTCTTGTTAATAAAATGTACTTTTTAATACAAGGTACTTTTTAATAAAAGGTACTTTTTAATAAAATGTACATTTTAATAAAAGGTACTTTTTATAAAAGGTACTTTTTAATGAAAGGTAATTTTTAATAAAAGATACTTTTTAATAAAATGTACTTTTTATTAAAAGGTACTTTTTAATAAAAGATACTTGTTAATAAAAGTACCTTTTTAATAAAAGGTACTTTTTAATAAAAGGTACTTTTTAATAAAAGGTACTTTTTAATAAAAGGTACTTTTTAATAAAAGGTACTTTTTAATAAAAGGTACTTTTTAATAAAAGGTACTTTTTAATAAAAGGTACTTTTTAATAAAAGGTACTTTTTAATAAAAGGTACTTTTTAATAAAAGGTACTTTTTAATAAAAGGTACCTCTTATTAAATGGTACTTTTTAATAAAAGGTACTTTTTAATAAAAGGTACTTTTTAATAAAAGGTACTTTTTAATAAAAGGTACTTTTTAATAAAAGATACTTTTTAATAAAAGGTATTTTTTAATAAAAAGTACTTTTTAATAAAAGGTACTTTTTAATAAAAGGTACTTTTTTATAAAAGGTACTTTTTATAAAAGGTACTTTTTAATAAAAGGTACTTTTTAATAAAAGGTACTTACTAATTAAAGGTATTTTTTTATAAATGGTACTTTTTAATAAAAGGTAATTTTTAATAAAGGGTACTTTTTAATAAAAGGTGCTTTTTAATAAAAGGTACTTTTTAATAAAAGGTACTTTTTAATAAAAGTTACTTTTTAATAAAAGTTACTTTTTAATAAAAGGTACTTTTTAATAAAAGGTACTTTTTAATAAAAGGTACTTTTTAATAAAAGGTACTTTTTAATAAAAGGTACTTTTTAATAAAAGCTACTTTTTAATAAAAGATACTTTTTAATTTAAGGTACTTTTTAATAAAAGGTACTTTTTAATAAAAGGTACTTTTTAATAAAATGTACTTTTTAATAAAAGGTACTTTTTAATAAAAGGTACTTTTTAATAAAAGGTACTTTTTAATAAAAGGTACTTTTTAATAAAAGGTACTTTTTAATAAAAGGTATTTTTTAATAAAAGGTACTTTTTAATAAAAGGTACTTTTTAATAAAAGGTACTTTTTAATAAAAGGTACTTTTTAATAAAAGGTACTTACTAATAAGAGGTATTTTTTAATAAATGGTACTTATTAATAAAATATATTTTTTAATAAAATGTACTCTTTAACAAAAGATACTTTTTAATAAGAGACTTAATAATAAAATGATCGTTTTGGTAACGGGTACTTTATTAAAACAGGTCATTTTTTAAAAAAGGTACTTCTTTAAAAAAGTTACTTTTTTTAAAAAAGTTACTTTATTAAAATAGGTATTTTTTAAAAAGGTTTTTTCTAAATGCAATCTTTTTTAAAAATGTTTTTAAAATAGATACTTTTTTAATAAAAGGTACATTTTATTTAATAGTACGTTTTTGGTAAAAAGTACTTATTAAAAGGGGAATTTTTTAAAAACAGGTCCTTTGCTAATAAAGAATATTGTTTTTTTTATAAAATGTATTTTTTGAAGAAAAGTACTAATAATAGTAGATATATAACTTTTCTTTTACATTTTCTCAATATTTTTATTGACGATTTTTTAACAAACAAATTAACACCACTGATTCTGCAATATATTTCGGTAGCACTTTTAAATTTTTGTGTACAATGTCTATATAAATATTCATGATGTTTACTTCCGTTTTATAATTGTTGACCGACCATTCCACAAATCTTTATATTTTTGTCTTTCCTTTTATAATGAAGTCATTGTCCTACGTTTTAAACATACAATAATATTTCAATATTATTTTCTTCTTCAAATATTTGTATTTTCAATTAATTGGCCTTTGAAGGATCCGTATTGTAATAATAAATATAGGAAAAGGAGTATTAGTTATATTGCCCAGCAAAAAATATGCATGCATTGCAGAATAACAAGCGTTTTTTAGAAGTTATTTTTCCTCTTCCTTCCAAAAAATAATAAAAAAATACGCTAAAAAAGGCATATTATGTGCTTTTGTTAGAATTTATTGCATTCGAATGAGAAATAGCCAACAAATCTCATTTTTAGTAGCACTTTTTTTTATTTCGGGACATATTTTTATTCACGATGTCCCACTTGAATGCAATAAATTAAAAAAATAATACAGCAGCATCACAAACTTTGACTCTTTTTGGTAGATTTTTGTAGCTTAGAGGGGGGAAAAAGCACTGAAGAACTTTTCTGGTTTTCCAGTGCTTTTAAAATCAGGTACAATTTTTGCTGGGTAGTTTTAGCTACATAAAGGAAACAAAAGATTTTCGTAATATGATAGACAACAATGAAACAAAGTTTATGACAAAAGCGATATATTGTTAGCAGGGAAGCAACTTGTAGATCTTAATTTGTAATTGAAAATCTTAAAACCATAAGAAAGCTTAAAATTAATGAACTTTTGTTTATTTAAAATAAAAACAATATCTGAAATGAACTTTAGTCAGCCTTACGATTTTTTGTTAGGCAAGACAAAACATATGGGAATTTTTAGTTGTCAATCTAAAAATAACAGACTTGAATATTTTGTACATACAAAATTTTGTTTCTTTAAGATCGAAATTGCATTCCAACCCTATTTCTATTGCAACAACTCTATTGCAATTCGGTTGCAACAACCGAACTATTCAATTGGACCAAATTCAGTTGGGACCACAAATATTTTTTCTGGGATTATTTTATTTGCTTTTGAATTAGATTTATGAATTAACATTTTTTAAAAATATATCATAGCAATCCGAGAGCAAATTTGCATAGAAAACTTCTTTAAGTCTAAAGGGGTTTTAAAAAGTGATTTGATGCTAACAACACACAATTGAATCAAATTCATTGGTTCATTGGTTTCTCGATCCGCGAGTTCGATGAAAAGATCTTTAAAATGATCACTCACTGACAGTTGTCGATGTTTATGCGTGTTAATATAAAATTTGTTAAAATTATCAAATAAAATATTTTATGGAAAATTATTTTTTTTTCATTTGGACAATTTATTCGTTAAGTATACAAAAACAACAAATACAGGTTGGTTGAAAAGTTCCTGCGCTCACCAAGAGATGGCACTGCTAGCTCCAAACTTTTTTTCTCAAGTTGGTATAACTGTCCTGAGAACACATGCAAAGTTGCAAGTCATTTTGTCAATTCTTTCTTTGTTTACACGCCATTTGAAGACGTGTCATTGATTTTTTTTAATATGGAAAAAATTGATATCATGCAGTCATTAGATTCTTTGTTTTGAATGGTGAATTTAAACGTGGTCGTACCAGCCTTAAAGACGATCCACGCGAAGGACGACCAAAAACTGCAACCACGGCAGAAATCATTGAGCAGGTACATAATATGGTTAGTGAAGATCCAAGTGTGACTAAGCGTGAAATTGCTAATGCCATAGGCATCTCAGACGCACGAGTACTCCATATTTTACATGAAGAATTACGTATGAAAAAACTGTTTTAGAGCGTTTTAAGACGAATAAAACCGACTTCTTGCGTCGTTTTATAACTATGGATGAGGATTGGATCTACCACCATGATCCTAAATTAAAACAAGAACGTTTACAGTGGACTGATTGTTCAGCTCCAAAACAGGTGAAGTCACAACGATCAGCAAAGAAGGTCATGGCATCAGTTTTTTGGGATGCAAAAGGAATTTTGTTGATTGATTATCTTCAGAAAGGTAAAACAATCAACTCTGAATATTATTGCAGCCTTTTGGATCAGCTGGATGAAAAAATTCGTGAAAAAAGACCTGGTTTAAAGAAGAAACAAATCATTTTTCATCAAGACAATGCACCTGCTCACAAAAGTGTTTTGACGATGGCTAAATTCAAAGAATTAAAGTACGAATTGCTTGAACATCCACCGTATTCACCAGATTTGGCTCCCAGTGACTACTATCTCTTCAGAAATCTCAAACAATTCCTTCGTGGAAAGCATTTTTCGTCGAATGAAGAGGCCATAGCAGCCGTAGACGGTTATTTTGCAGAGCTTCCGGAAAACCTTTATAAGGATGGGATAAAATTATTGGAAGATCATTGGAACAAGTGTATTGAGCTTCTAGGAAATTATATTGAATAAAAAAATATATTTCGTAACAAAAACAGTATTCTTTCATTTCGAGCGCAGGAACTTTTCAACCAACCTGTACAACAACTTTGAGCATCATGGCATATGATTTATAAATATTTTTGAAAGCTAAATTGACAAAAAATTTTGACTACCTTTATCTCATTCCGCATGAAAAGGTTAAATACATATTGTACACAAAAAAATTTAAAATTGGCCCATCATTATTTCAACCATATAAGAATAGGCCAAATATTGGCCCTTTATGATCCTTTGCAAACTATAACTTTATAAAATTTATTAATTTAAATGCAAGTTGTACACAAAAAATTTAACCTCAATCAAACCTTCGCGTTTTATAATATTATCAAAGCTAAAATCCATTAAAATATAATTCTGCAGTTTTATGAAAATATTTATAATTTTCGGTTTAAAAGAAAATTTGTTAACTTTAACAACATTTACTAATTTTTAAAACAAAATGTTGCTAATTTTAACACATGATCTTGTTATTTTTAACCAATAGGATTTTAAGACGAAAATTTGAAATACATCTGTGAAATTACAAGCTTATTATTTCAAATGTGTAATAATTTTTTCTGCAAACCTCATTGCAATAAAGACTTTTAAAATGACAATTTTCGAAATGCTTACGGAGTCTGTAAAATACCCTTCAATGTTTCCGGAAATAATTTTATATTAAAATGATAGGTTAGTTTATGTATAGATATAATTCAATGCCATAAAAGTAGACTTTAAAGTACCTTTTAGCAATACTGACCCATAAAGTGTCTTCCCTTTACTAAAAAAAGAAATGGCCATTTATTGTCGCGGATATATTTTGTTGCTCTAAAATTAATCAGTTCAATGTAATTAAATTTAAAATACCGCCTTATAATTACAGGTTCATGCATTTTAACTTAATATTCATTAACATTTTTAATTAATGTATTTACGAGTATTTGTTTACATTAACTTTCTTAAAGATAAAAATTATTTTGTTCATTGAATCAACAGCATTTACAACCTACACATACTTAACACAGGGTGCCCGCCGGGAAGGTATACTACTTTGTTTGGCCGCCATTTTGGTAAACATTAGTCTTGACAGTTCATATTTGGCAGTCGTGAAGTAGACAGGTGGCAAATTTATTATGGAAAAATATTCGATAAACCAACGTGTTTTAATCGTTAAAACATTTTTTCAGAATTAATCATCGATTACTGTGACGATGAGAAAGTTACGTGAAATTTTTGGAAGAAACAACGTGTCAACAAAACGCACTATTTATCGTGTAGTGAATGATTTCGAAGAAAGAGGGTCTGTAGATGATAGGCCCAAGCATGGACCACAACGTACTGCAAGATCGGCTGATAACATTTATGCTGCTCAAGAAAGTGTTCAAAACAATCCATCAACCTCAATTCGACGACGTGCTCAGGAGCTTGGTCTTAAAAGAACAACTTTGGCCACAATTTTGCACAAGGATTTGCATTTGTTTCCATGCCAATAGAATGTTACAACTCAGATTTTCATGAAAAAATCATGATGAGTGACGAGGTACATTTTTATTTGAATGGATATGTGAATAAACAGAATAGTCGGTTCTAGGCAATGGAAAACCCTCAAAATATTCATCAGTTACCTTTGCATCCATCAAAAGTGACAGTCTGCTTTGCAATTTGGTCAGGAGGAACCATTGGACCTTACTTTATTTGAAAACGAAAACGGCGTAACGGTAACTGTGAATAGGGAGCGATATCGTGATATGATTGTAAACTTTTTAACGCCACAACTGCATGGTTTGGCCTTGATTAACATGTGGTATCAACAAGACGGTGCCACATCGCATACAGCCAGGATTACAATGGGATTACTGCGAGACCTCTTTCCACAACAAGTTATTTCATGAAATGATGATATTGATTGGCCTCCACGGTCGCCTGATTTGACTGCTCCGGACTTCTTTTTGTGGGGATATCTGAAAAGCAAGGTTTATACAAACAAACTGGAAACGCTTGAGCAACTCAAACAAAATATTCGTGATGAAAGTAATGAAATTTCGCGTGAAATGTATGAGAATGTAATGAAAAATGTGCTCAAAAGGGCTCGCATTTGTGAGGCAAACAGAGGCGGACATTTATCTCATATTGTATTCCATACACAATTAACGACATTAAATAAAACATTTATTAATTTAAGATCCATTCTCTTTCATTTAATCAAAAATTATAAACAAACAAAATAGTATACCTTCCTAGCGGACACCCTGTACATGCATGTATTAATGGATTAATTCAATTTATCAGTCTTCCACAAACTGAATTTTAGTATTGATAGCAATGATGACGTTATTCTACCAATAACATCGAAAAGTCATTAACCTTTGTCTACTAAACACAAAAAAAGGGAGAACAAACAGGACAATATGTAATTTTTTTACTGGACAACTATATCAAACACTATGGTTTGAATTAAAACAATGACAATGATCAATTTCTTTTTAAAAAAGTTAGTTAAAATGTTTAGATTTTATTTAATGACATAAGCAGTTTTGGTTTTTTTTTGTAACGATTAATAAATTTAATAAATTTTATATCTTCTATCCCATTCTACAAAATATTTTGGAGGCTTTTAGTTTGTCTTTATTGAAAAGTATCATTTACATAGAAAAAATAGATTCTACTGACACCCAAATTTGTTGCCAATCGTATGGTTCTTTCGTGACAACAGAATATTCTGGACATAAACATATTCTGCACATATATTATAAAATAATTGACCATTAAAACTAAGCACGTCATAAATTTGAATATATTAAAATGTTGCAATCATTAGTTAATAAATATACATGCACATGTAGAATAGAGTGGCCCGAAGTTGAACAAAATTTTGATTCTGATGTACCATTTCCAAAAAATTTACAAGTTAATTTTAGCATTTTTTAACATAAAGGGTGGTTAAATTTTAAGGGCCGATGTTGAATGTGAACCACACCTAAACGTCAAGTTTTTTCTGCATTTCATTTGACATTTCGCAATTTCAGACTAACTCAATTTGAACCATAGAAAGATACACAATCGAGCAACGCGTTAAAGTTATTCAGGCTTATTATAAAAATGGGCGTTCAAATAAAAATGAATATCGTGCACTTCGTGATTTTTCGGTCAATTTAATCGTCCAAATGTGCGTACAATGGGAAAAATTGTACAAAAAGTTGAGCAAACGGGGTCTGTATGAGATGTGAAAACACACAGCTCGTACTGCAGAAAATATTGCTGCTGTTCGCGATAGTGTGGCTGAAGAGCCGTCCACCTCAACTCGTCGTCGTGCCCAACAATTGCAATTTTTGATGAACATTATGCATAAAGACTTGCATTTACACGCTAACAAGGTGCACTTGACTCAAAAACTAAAGCCTCTTGACCATTCCAAACGTCGTCAATGGTCAGAATGGTGGCAATAAATGGCAACAGTGGATGATCAATTTTCGAAGAAAATCATCTTCAGTGATGAGGCACACTTTCACCTCAGTGGATTCGTCAAAAAGCAGAATTGCCGCATTTGGGCGAATGATAATCCAAGAGTGATTGTCGAAAAACCAATGCACCCACAAAGAGAGACTGTTTGGTGCGGTTTATGGGCTGGCGGCATCATCGGGCCGTATTTTTTTTCAAAATGAGGCCGGTCAGGCAGTTACTGTGAATGGCGTTCACTATCGTGAGACGATAACGAACTTTTTATGGCCCGAATTGGAAGACATGGATGTGCACCATATGTGGTTTCAACAGGACGGTGCCACTTGCCACACAGCTAACGAAACAATGGCTCTTTTAAGCAACAAATTGAATGGCCGTGTTATCTCACGTGGTGGCGATGTCAATTGGCCGCCAAGATCATGTGATTTGACACCGTTGGACTTCTTTCTTTGGGGTTATTTGAAAAAAAAGGTGTAAGTCGATAAGCCAGCAACAATTTTAGAGCTAAAGGATGAGATAATTCGGCACATTAATGGCATAGAACCTCAATCATGCCTCAGCGTCATCGAAAATTTGGATCATCGGATGGAGGTGTGCCGCAGAGGTCGCGGCGGCCATTTGGCCGATATTTTGTTCCATACATAATTGAGCCATACCATATTATCATAATAAAAAGAAATGACAATAATTTCCTAATATTTATCTTCAGCGTTTCCCTTTATTTATCTTCAGCGTTCCAATATTAACTAAGAACTAAGAAATTTAGGTGATTTTTTTTGAAATTCGAAAACTTCGATCGTTTGTCAAAGACAGAACACAGTATACGATTTTCAAAATTTTATTATTTCCTGTTTTAAAAATATTTATCCACAACTTCCCCGCAATGTTTCAACTTCAGTACCAACAATTTTTCAATTTTGGCCCACTCTAATCTATAAGTTTTACTTATTTATCTTATGGAATCGTGTAAGAATAGTTATAAATAAATTTTATGATCGTATAAGACATATATTTATAGCCATTGGAACAAGTAACAACCAGGCATTATTTATAATTTAGTATATTTAATATATCAAATTGTTCTAGAATCTGATATGTGTAAGAATTGTACTAATGCTAATGTGGGATCTTTTTCACAATTAAGGAGTGTGAACAACCTTTGCACAAAGGAGGGTGGGATCGCCAACACTAACACGCTTTACAGTATTTAAAATGTACCTGGGTGCCATAATGGCACTGGGTGCCATACTTATACTTGCATACTTATTATTGCAAACACCACAAGTATACCACTTACAGTCAAAGAGATATCCCAGCAAAACCTTGGTAATCTTTTCATAATAACGGTAGTCGGCTACCACAGCTACTTAAAGACCGATATGAAAATTTTAAAATGGCGATTCCATTAAAGGCAAGTGTCATTTGGTATAACCACGTTTGTTCCGCTATTTTACCGGTTCAATTTCTTAAACCACCGTTATAATAACGCTGAACTACCGAAACACCGATTTATAAAGGTATTTTGCAGATATAGCAAAATTTTGCAGGTATTATTATGAAATAAATCCCGTTATATTAAAAGACACATATCACTATTGCAATCGCAGTTTTAATTAATCAGAGCGTGATAGACAACTACCGTTATAATGTAAAGTTTTTGCTTGCCAACCATGTTAAAAATACATAATTAATATATTTTTAAAAACTTATTTTTAGACTGATTACTTTGTGTTTCTTTGTAAGCAAGAGGGTAATGTATTGTTACAATTTTACCTCTTAAAATCGTTAACTTATTTCCTTTAAATAAATCGAGTTCTTTTAATATTGCAAATAATGACTACAATTGAAATTTTCTTTAGCAAATCTTTATTTACACAAAAGCTTAAAAACAATTACACAAGAGATTTTATTGAAACTCTATGAACAGACTGAACTGAAATGTGTGGCAAATGTGTTATTTTCTATGCCGAAGTTGCCATTTGCCATCATTGATGGCAGCTGTTTTACAATTCAGGGCTGGAATATGGGAATTTATGTTTCTAGGAGTAAATGTAAATTAGTGAATCGAATTTCCGTAACAATATGTACGTTTTGACATCACGGACGAAAACATAAAGCACATCTATTCATTTATGTTTAAAGCAATCAAATATTATATACGTTGTTAGCTCAGTGGGTAGCGTTCTCTGCTAGCAACCTGAGTCCCAGGGTTGATTGACTCCCATCATGACCACGTTATATTTAATAAAGTTTGAAATATTTCTAATAACTTTTTTATGATTTTTTTTTATGAAATCTATTTTTAGACACATTACTTTTTCCATTCCCGTAGCCATGTAAGTACACCCAGATAAAAGATTGGTTGCAATTCGATCAAAACTATTAACATTTATTTGTGAGGATTTAATTTTATTTGGAATAATCTAAAATTCATTAATAAAGCAAAAATGTTGTATTGGGAATTAAAAAAAGGGAAAAGAAACTAAAAATCAATCCTATTATTCAAGTATTGGTATTTCCAATTATCTTTAAAAATAAAATTCGTTTAGTATTTGTATGCGGTGGAAGCAACCATTTACTTAGTGAATATATTAGAAATTTGGTACAATCAATCAAATTTATTAAAAACTAGTCGATACTCAAAAGTGGTAACTACAAGTACAGTTATTCTGATCAAATATATCATTTAATTAGGGTTTCTGTAGAAGCAACCGAATTGTGGATTGTATTGATAATAGACGTCACTAATGATTGATATTGATAAAAAAAATTTTATACTAATATGTGCTTCTTTACAAATTGTTTAAATTCAAAATTAGCCATCAAAATTTATAGGTGTTTGTGGTGTGATGGTTAGAGAGGGAGCTCAGTACTTCGAATTTCAGAGTTCAAATAACGGAAAAGGCAAACATTTAAAAAATTATTTTTTTAATTAAAATAAAATATTCAAAAGTTTAAATGGCAAATATATCAAAGAAAATAAAAATAAATTAAAATAGCTGTGGTGCAGTAAGCAAGAGTGTGAACTATGAATCTGATTGCCCAGGTTCGATACCGGCAAAATCTAAAAACAAATTTTTTTTTAAATTTTTATTTTTTTTTTCATATTGCATATTATTTATTGGATCTTCAATCTTAAAGAACTGTGAACTAACAATAATTATCGAAATCTTAAATCTAAATATTAATTATTAAGTCCAGCCAGTGCCTGACTGATGCTATGTGATTTAGTAGAGATGATTACTGCTCCTTATTATTAGCGGACCAGATCCGCAGTGACCCTCCTTCTAACACGCTGGTGGCCGTGATTATTAGTTAAGTTACGGGCTAGTATGTTAGAATGTGTTTCCAGTTTTGTTAGATAGCGTTGACAGTGTCTAATAATTTCATCTTTGACCAGGGGTACATTCAGATCTTTATGTATGTTGTAATTCCTAACATATCAGGGTGCGTTCGTGATCGTCTTCAAGTATTTATTTTGCATTCTCTGTATTTTTTCTATATTGGACGCAGAGGCAGTACCCCAGAGCTGAATTCCGTAACACCATTATGGGTTTTTAAAATGAATTTTTTTTTAAATAAAATTTTGTGGAATGTAATAACTTCTGTGGAATATAAATATTAAATGGAACAACTGAATATTGTCTTTCACAACTAAAAATATAATTCAATATGATAACAGTTGTCGTAACCACCAGAATTCGATTGGCAACAAATTCGGTGGCCACAACTGATACTGTTTTCTGGGTGTAACCTCCTATTTTATCAACTCTAAAGTGTGACTCAATCCTTGTAAAATTCATCAATGATAAATTACTTTACACATTATTGGTAATGTGGGGTTTTGCTGGAAAGTATTTTATGTCGATGACTCGATATAAAAAAAGTTTTAATATAAAAGTTTGCGACGTGGTTCAGATCGATTTTGATGAATTTCCGCACACATTAAGAATTCAACAAAAACTGGATCGAAAACAAATTTCTCAGCGTAATTTGGAGCGTTTTAAGCCGAATAAAACCGACTTCTTGCGTCGTTTTATAACTATGGATGAGACTTGGATCTACCATCATGATCCTTAATTGAAACATGAACGTTTACAGTGGACTGAAGCTGGTTGTTCAGCTCCAAAGCAGGTGAAGTCACAACGATCAGCAAATAAGGTTATGTCATCAGTTTTTTGGGATGCAAAAGGAATTTTGTTGATTGATTATCTTCAGAAGGGTAAAACAGTCAACCCTGAATATTATTGCAGCCTTTTGGATCAGCTGGATGAAAAAATTCGTGAGAAAAGACCTGGTTTAAAGAAGAAAAAAATCATTTTTCATCAAGACAATGCACCTGCTCACAAAAGTGTTTTGACGATAGCTAAATTGAAAGAATTAAAGTACGAATTGCTTGAACATCCACCATATTCACCAGATTTGGCTCCCAGTGACTACTATCTCTTCAGAAATCTCAAACAATTCATTCGTGGAAAGCATTTTTCGTCGAATGAAGAGGCCATAGCAGCCGTAGACGGTTATTTTGCAGCGCTTCCGGAAAACCATTATAAGGATGGGATAAAATTATTGGAAAATCATTGGAACAAGTGTATTGAGCTTCTAGGAGATTGTATTGAATTAAAAAAATATATTTCCTAACAGTATTCTTTCATTTCGAGTGCAGGAACTTTTCAACCAACCTGTATATTCTGCTACAAGGAGCAGATATATTTGCTAAAAAATTGGTGATTGCTGATTTCTTAAAGGTAAATTTTTATTTGCATTATAAAACAAAGCTTTAAAAATTTGAAATTTTTCATGATTTTTTTGATCTAGTAATATTTAGCAATTTTTTTGCAGAATTTAGCAGCGTAAACTGTAATTTTTAATTTACAAAAATTTAACTCAAGTTTAAGAAAAGATTTGTATATAATTATATCAGTTTGTATTGCTATTATCTTTATACTAATATTTTATTTTATTTATTTTATTGATTTTCCATTTCCTGTACAACAAGAATAAATCTTATAGTTAAAGTACAGGAACATATTTTTTTTACAGGTTAGTTTACTGAATTTTTTAAATAACTATAAGTACATACAAAAAATTAAAATATCAATTAAATTTAATCCAATACAAAACAAGAAAAATTACACATTTAAACAATTAAGGAAAAAAATTTAATAAAAATTGTTTAAAGCTAATTGCGTTGCTATTGCGTTGTTGGTTGTGTGGAAGAATATTCCAAAGACGTGAGTCATTTATATAAAAGTGCAACTTTGATACGAGGGAGCTATGACGAGGAATTATGATTTTTTTTACCTCTTCAGGATCTGGCAAACCTAATTTTGGCATAACAATTTAACAATAACAATTTCCTAATTTCAGTAGTTTTTTCCGACGGGCTTTTTATAACAAATTTTTAGTAATTTTAGTAGACATTTTTGCATAATATATTCTTTTAGTAAAGGATGACTTATTTGTATTTTTTTTATATCAATTTATGTGATAATACCAATTAATTCACTCCGTTCCATTCCATTATGTTCCCCGTGTTTAGTGTTTCTATGTCACTGGTTTCTTGTTTCATTCAATATCATTCCACTTAACCTGATTTCAAACCAGATTCAAGTAAGTCTATATTTAAATAAATATTTTAAATCTACATATAATATTGCGGACTCACTGAGCTTTTTAAAATAATGATGAGTCCTGGCGAAGATTTTCCATAGCTGATTTAAGAAATGTGTATCTCTAATTTAACATTTTTCTAATCATTAACTATCAACATAGATTCAGTTGTAGATTTAATATGGATTAGGACAAACATTTGAAATTAAATGCTTCATATAAGCTTTGTTGTTTAAGAATTAAAGTTCATAACAAAAACTGTAAAATATAGAGGATAAATTGTTAAAATTGATAAATTTCGTTGATGTTAGTGTAATTGTGTGTTGTTTTCAAGTTTGTTAATTTGCTTCCAAACACTCAATATAAAATAGACAATCATCAACAAGCAATGACCAAAAGGTAGAAGAAGAGCATGGATATCGACAAGGTTGGGTAGCGTCAACCGAAAATACTAAGTATTCTATCCTGCTGGCTCTGTGGAATTTCTAAATTTTTATTCTCTATAATTTACTAATAAAAATGTTCATGTTTCTTTACAAAAAATTATTTATAAAAAGAATATGATTATATGATCTAGAATCCTACTTTACTATTCACTTACAATAGTAACTTCATTTATGATCAATTAAGCAGTTTACTCAATTAATTAGTTTCATGTGTGTACATGGTGCTCCAAATACAGGTATTTTGAGTCATATTATTTTGACACTGATACTTCACAAAATTTCAGACAACGGCGAGCACTTCAGAGCCAAGATTACGGACTTTTTATGGGCTTGTATGGAAGATATGAATTTGGATAATCATTGGTTTCAGCGGGATGGTGGACCATGTTTCACAGCTCATCAAGCAATCGATCTTTTGCGTATTAAGTTCGGTAATCGTGTTATCAGCCGTCGTGGCGATGTCAATTTTAAAACAAAAATTAGGAAATTAAAACAAAATGATAAATTCGTGTTTTATTTTTTTTTTAATTTTGTCTAAAATATTTTTTGAAAAACAAAAAATAAAAAAAATTTCGATAAAAAATAAAAATTTTTTTATTTGAATTGGTAAGGCAATTTCAAAAGTTTAACAAGTGTATCTAACAACAATTGAGTTAATTTGTGCATTTTAATATTTTTTTTTATTATAAATTTAAATTTTGCTATATTTTACAATTCATTGAGTTTACAGCAATTTACTAAAATTTAGTAACCCTTACTTGTTTTTTATACTAATTTGATTGTACTAATATTAATAAAATTTGTTACATTTTTTTGCTTTTAGCAAGCAAATTTTAAATTCCACTTTACAAAAAGTTTACTAAAATATAGTAGCGGCTACAAATTATTTCTACTAATTTCTTTGTACAACACGTCAGCAGACATCTCTTGCTAAGATTAGCAAAAAATACCGCTGGGCTCAAATAAGCAAAATTTCCCGTCAAAATTTTTAATTGCCATTATAGACTTTTTTTTTGGTGAGTGTAGGATGAGCTACTAAGAAGCCAGCAGCGGCAGCCGCCACATGAATGAAATCGGTTTTCCATAAATAATTTATATATTTTTTATTTATAATAAAGCCATAATGTACCAATTGAATTTAAGTTTTGTTCATAATAAATAATTTTCAAAAAGATGCTTGTATTTGGCCACCCTTTATGTGCCCTTATGCGTAAATATTTGTAAAATGTATAGTATTTTTATAAAAGCGATTTTATGAAAAATTTAACAAGTTTAGAAATTATTATATACACACATACATACATTTATGCTATTTAATATATATTCTTAAAAACTGTTAAATATTCTTTGTATTGAATTTTTCAAACATATTTATAAATAAACTGCGTTTCTTAAAATTTTTATATTTATACTGGAGGTTTTTCTTATTTATTTTATATAGGCCTAAAAAGTTCATTACCGTTATGCTAAACCCAGCTGACGGGTTATAAGTAAATTTATGCTATATGTATAAGTTTTGTATGTACAGTGGAACACGTTGATAACGAGCACGATTAAAACAACTACATTTATAATTAATAGCTTTTCCTGGTCAAATTTATTTTTGTATAACTTTTTATACAAAATACAGCGCTTATAACTAACACGGCTAAAACAAACAATTTTTATAACGAATACATATTAGGAAAACAAAATTTTGTATATAAATATTAACTTTTTTTTGTTATTTTTTACTAAATTAAAGGTACAATTTAGTAAAAAAAATAACGAAAAAAGTTTTTAAAAAATAAAATTTACTGTTTGCAACTAATAATATAATATTTCTTAAATTTATAAATATATTTGTACTGCTTTTATAATAAACTACGTCTTTAAAAAACAAGTTTTTTAAACTCCCTTTGAGTTCATTATAACCATGTTCCACTGTGTTCTTCTTCAAGTTTTAAAACATTTTAAAACAACAATCTATATGGTTTATTTGTTTAACTGTTTTGCGTTGCAAAAAATATTTTGTTCATTCGAATCTTTTGTGGCATTATTCTTAATTTTCTTTACAATAGATTCATCATATTTACACTCACCAAAAAAAGTCTGTAATAGCAACTAAAAATTTTGCTGTTGCAAATTTGAGCTCGTGTCTGCTGACGTGTAGTACAATGAAATTAGTAACCGCCACTAGTTTAATAAACTTTTTGTAAAGTGGAAATTAAAATCAATTTGCTGAAATCAGCAAAAAAAAATTTACTAAACATTATTAATATTAGTACAATGAAATTGGTATAAAAAAATAAGTGAGCGTTACTAAATTTTAGTAAATTGCTTTTTTTTATCGGACATTTTTTTATTTATTTTTTTCCAAAAACTATTTTAGACAAATTTAATAATCAAAGGCTTAAAAAATAGTTGAAACATAAGCGATCATCACTTGTTTTAATTTTCTTCTTTTTGTTTTGAATTAAGGATTTTAAGGTCAAATCTTAATTATTTTAAGGTCTGATTTTTAGAACTAAAAAAGTTTTTAGTGCTTGCCTAAGTGGATGTCATATTTTTGGACATGAGTCGGTTGTGGAAAGTGTCTTCACTTCCGATCCCCTTTTTCAACCTATGTAATATTTTAAGGCAATTTAAGTTTGTATGTATTAGTTTAAATTATTAAAATAACATTTCCTTCAATGTTCAATTTTTTCTAAAATTAGTTAATTTTTTCGATAATTTTAGCAAATCGGTTTTCAAAAATTTGTAAAACGATTTCTGAAGTTAGCAAAACTAAAATTTGTATATATTCTGTAAAAGTTCTGTAATTTGAAAATAGCAAAAAAATTTACTAAATAATAATTTTTTTTAACTAAAAATCAGTACAAAAATAGTTTAAAAATTTTTCCACTAACTTTTTTCTCTGAGTGTAGCATGAGCGTACATAAAATATTTTACAAATTTAGAGAATTGAACAAAAACAGTAGAAACATTGAACTTTGAGTTACGTTACGTGCTTATTTTTATTTTGTTTTTATTTCAAAGTACAGTCAAAGCCCGGTAAAACGAATGATATATTGTTAGGCCCATTCGTAAGAATCTTACTAAATTGTTAGCATTTTTAAAATTTTTGAGATAACTAAAATTGGACTGCAATAAATATTCGCGAATTATTTTCTTATTATTTTTTCTATATTTTTTTTACGAATCGTTCGTTATATCGTGTATAAATTTTCAGAAATAATCGTTATATAAGGTAATTAAGGCAAACAATTAGGTCGTAGGTTATATGGAATTCTCGTTATTCCGAGTAAATGTTATACCTGGCTTTGACTGTATTATTTTTGGAATAAAGCTAAAATTAATCAATATAGAATTGTATGTTTGCAATTGTAAACGTAACCAGATACTTCATTATTTTGTTTCAATAGTAAACCGATGCAGCGCACAGTGGGGATAGAATTAATATACTTTCGAAATACTTCAGGAATTTTTTACTGGCTGGTCAGATTGTTGTTAAATTTATATAGTGACACACCCAAGTTGTTCGATCTTACTTTTTGACCATCGACGCCTGTCTGTTTTGAGACTTTCTGGATATTTAAGTAAGCCAAAAGTTTTCTTGAGAAACCTTGTCTTGACTTAATTTAGCCGGTTGCAAGCCCAAGAAAAATGGTAAGTGTTTGAGATAAAGAAGTGGTCAGATCCTCGGCAAAATTAGAGTCTACATAAGAGCGCACAACAAGCCGACTTTTGGGACTTATTTGACAATGAATTGGTTGTAATAAACCATTATAATAACTAACGAACATTTGAATTTAACATCATGTCGGTTTAAAATGGCTTACTTTCAAAGTAAAATGATGAAGAAAAAAAACGAAATTCAGATAGTCAGATTCTGATCTGGATGACTATTTGAGAGCACATATGAACTTATATTTTTTGGAAAACCCAATTCATTGGAATTAATCTGATGAAAAAACAATTCCATTTCAGTTCATAAATAGAGAATTGGTAAGACTTAATATTTTTTCATGCCCATAATGCCCTATTTTGGGACCTAATGGCAAAGCTCCTGGTAGGTATTTGCAATCTGTGTTTAAAACTTAAGCTGCAATTTACCTTACTAAGGGCTATGTTAATCCAACCACTGAAACATTTTCAGAAACTTGGATTCTGCCCCACTGTAGCACTTAGATTATGATATATTTGTTAAGAGACACAAATGTAATTGTAAAACCTCTCGATAACATTTCAAACATCTCCAGGCTATTATAAGTATAAAATGATAGAAATAAATTTCAAGTTAAATAATTTATAAACTGCAGAAAATCATGTAATTCTAATTAGTGTGGGCATATTTCATTATAAAAACAAAAATAATAAAAAAAATGAAGTTGGGTATGACGAAGATATAGTAACCTACACCAAGTGTAATTTAGGTAAAATTTTGGGAAGGATTCCTTTTTTATAGCAGGTGGAAAATATAAAACGAAATTGCCCAAAAAGTTAATTTAAACAAATATCTGGAAATTGGGTTCAAATAAGGTATAATTTTCTATAAATTTGAGGGCATGGTTCTCAGTCTCATACAACATTCATAAAATAAGTTCCAAACACATTTCTATGTTTTTGTGGGTCTAAAGACTATTTAAGCCTAATTCAGATAGGACCATTCTATGGAAGGTAGGTCTGAATTCGAATCGATTCTAACCAAATTTATTAAGATTGCTCCTTGGTTAAATGGAAACTTATGTACCAAATTTAATTTAAAATATTTGCCATCTGTAGTTTGATGACAAGATTTACATGGACACTAGGAGGGGCGGACAGCGTTAAATCGAGTCAGGAAGTTTGACTCGACCCACGTAGTGTTATAGGGTACAAATATTTTTGACTTTAGGTAATACACTCAAAAATATATGTCTGTTGGCTCAACAGAAATATTTTTTAATTTAAATAAATTTATTCTTGTTTTTTTTTTTTGGCTTACCATCAGATTTGTGAATTTTGATGTAATTTTTGTTAAATTTGATAAAAAAGAAAAAAAGGGATTGGAAAATTTTTTCAAATAACTTGGTGTCCATAGATTCCAATAGGAGCAAACATTTTGTTCGTTTAGTTTTAGAGATATTGGCCATAGTATTAAATGGTCCAATATCCCACACGGAAATGCTAGCATCTACTGGGAAATAATTAAAAGAAAAATAAAAATATTATATTTTAACAATAAGTTGTGTAAATTTTAACATATTAAAAACTGTTGCTTAAATCAGTGGTTCAACAAAAAAAAATGTTAAAAATTAGTCAAATATATTTAAAAAACGTTTGACAGATTTTTTACTGACGTATTATATTAGGTGCGCCAATAAGTTTCTACATTGAGAAATTTATAAACTAAATAACATCACATAATTATGATTAGTGTGGGCTTATTTTATACAAAAAAAATATTTTTAATTTCATGTAGTACCATTGAAAAATTATGTTAAGCAATTGATGACATTATAAGCATTATTACCAAAGTTTTAAAGTTAGAAACTGAATAATAGTCTAGATTTATTTTTTGGTTTGGTATTGTTATCAGTATCAGTATTTCATTCGTTTACAATAAATTATGTGTTGTTGTACTGTAACCATCCTTAGGGGAAAAATGGTGGTCAGTTGAGAATCGGGACGTGTCCCGTGAGAGGTGAAATCTGGACAGGTTACGAAAATACATATCAAGAGATAGGTGAAAATAGGACCTCCTAGGACAAGCCCATATTAAAGTGACCAGTCTCGTAACAGGTCGCTATCACAATGAACCGGTCACGTGACGTGTCCTGGGATAGATCCTATTTCCGCAGGGCAACTCAAAAGCAAAAAAAAAAATATTAACCGTAGGATAAATTAATTTACAATTAAACTAAAAATTTTAAATCATAATCAAGCGAAATTTACCAAAATTATGAAAAATATCATAATAAATAACACTGTGCAACAATTTCAAACTATTTCCAAAATTACGATGTTCCGACGATTGATTCTTGTTAAGGAAACAAAAAAAAATTGCGTATGTCGGCGTTTTGATAGATCGCATCGGAATTTCATTTCAGAGGCGGTGAAAGTTTATGACCAACATAGTATGTAAGTGATCCCAAAAACTGACTAGAAATCTGATAAACAATCTTGATTTTGACTGCTTCTAGGTTCTTGGTGTTTGTGTTAAGTTTGTGTGTTCATCACCGGGTGTTTTTTTACAATTTCTAAGAATAAAGCCAAAAATGCCGTTATGAGGGGGAGTTAGAGGGTTAATATGTTCTACAAAAATATTTGTCATACCATTATCTACAAAGTTGCTGAACATAACCTACAAACATAGTTTTATATACCGATATGCTGCAAGAACAGGCCAGAACTGGGAAAGTTAAACCGCTTCTAAAATAAAAACGCGGGCACACAAATATTCTTTTTGGGTCTCCTTAACGAGAATGAATCGTCGGAATCCCGTAATTTTTTTTGTGTTGAACTGTGTTTTAAAATATGAAATAACTGCTTGTAAATTATTTAAGTAACTATTTTTTTAGAATGATTTTTGCAGGATATTTTGTAATGAAAAAAAAAAAATCATTCGTTACGTTGACTACCCGAGTAAAAAAGTTTATATATAATCATATGTGGCTTCATCAAATTATATAATATCATATATATAATTATATATTTTTTAAAATTATTTTATATTGTACCATATATAACCACATCTAGTCATACGAGGGCGGGTCAAGAAGTCCGTGACTTTTTGAATTTTCCGCTTCTTAACTAAACAGGCATCTGCCAGTTGATTTCTGTAAAAACTTGAACAAGCTGCGTCTTTTAGTTTGTGTTTGATAGCCATTGATAGCAGACCACCGGGTGATGTGATTTGAGGATTGCTCCTTATATTTCGGAAACTAGAGTAATTACCCAGCAAAAACAGGGTTTCAACTACTTTCCAGTCATTATCTTCTCACTTACAAAAACCACAAAGTAATGGGTCATCGTTACCCTCTCGCTTACGAACAGCTAAAAAAATAATGAGTACCCGTTACTTTTTGGACATCGCGAACAAAAGAAATTAAGCGAGTAAATAGGATGGTAGGTGATACCATGTTTTTGCTGGGTACAAGTACTAAATTTTTTGAAAGTATTTCTTTTTTTTATAATGCAACATTCATTTAAATTTTCATCAAAATCATTGAGGGTGATGTCAAAAATGTTTATTTTATTTTTAAGTTTTTTGACATGGTTAGGTTAAAAAGAGTAATCGAAGATACTTTTCACAACCGATTAATATCCAAAACTAGCACATGCACTTAAGCTCAAAAGTCGGCTTGTTTGTTCTCTTCCCTAACTTTTCCAGATTTCCTCCTCTTGACGAAGTTTCTTAGTCTTCTCTAGCCCATTCCACTAAGGTTACCTAAAGCTGAAATATTGTCGCGATATAAGTGTTAATACGACCGCATAGAAAGCGATATAATCCTTTGCAAAGGTTGGACAGCCACAAAACTAGTATTTTAAGGTCTCGTCATCCTCCCTATAGGACCTGTCAGGTGATAATACCTACAGTCTTATCAAGTTCCTTTTTCCCGAGTTCTAAAATTCCCTTAGTTTCCCCCCTATCCGAATCTTTCCATAAAATTCTAGTGGTTTCACCTACACCCGCACTGTCCCGTATTATTCAATGAGCAATTACAGCGTGTTCACATAGCGTTTTTCAAGTTGACTGCGCTCAATTCATTTTCTGTATTGTGTAACGTCCCGGAACCCATACTATTGAGAGTTCACCTGGTTGAGATGTTACTGATTTTTACCTTGTACCAAAACATGGTTGCTGATCCGAAGAGATTGCCGAGATATCCATGATTCTATTAACATTAATAAATTTAATGCATTTCTTGATTGCCCTAACCTCAGTTTGAAAGACGGTATTATGATTCGGGAGGCGGAAGCATTTTCCAACAGAGAGGTCACCGCACACAGACCTTTCTTCCATTCTGAAACTATCCGTATAGGAGTGTATGCCTAGATTATACCTCATAAAGATACATTCTAACAAAAGTTCTCTGCTCGAAATTCATGTTCTGCAACTTACAGTTTTTGACCTCCCGAAGATCCTATCACAATTCAGTTTTGTGATGTGTCATCTAAAATCTTCTGTCTAGGAAATGAGGCTCATCAGAGCTTATGATACTCGTCTTCCGAGTGAAAAGTATATCTCAGTTTTGTGCGGATACACGTTGAGTCTTCGCAATCTGAGTGTTTCTGAAGCCCTTCTACTACCAAGCAGACAGGCTAAAACCCCTTATTGGCTAAAATCCTTAGGAGAATGTTCATGGTGGGGATAGCAAAAATTCTGACTATGAAAACTATATAATAATTATGGAACTATAAAATGCAGACAACAATCAAAAAATAATTATAAATCAAATAAAACAATAAAATTTGTAACAGTTCAATCAATTCATTGTCGAAAAAATTTATTGTAAAAAATATTCTAAGATTTTATTCTTTGCAATAAAAACAATAATAATGATTTTTTTAAATATGTGTATTATTTCATTGCTTGTAAAATAACGGTTTTTTGTGGAAAAAGTACTCAAAATATAAAAAATTCATCTTTTTTTAAGTTTATTTTATAGTTGATCTTTTTAATACTTAATGTATAAAAATGTATTATTAGTTTGTAAAATGAATTATTTGGTTTTATAAGAAAAAGTCTGTAGAACCCAAGAGTTGTTTTGTACGAAAAAGTTTCTTATACAAAGTACTAGATTTTGAGAAATTTTTCTAATATGGATTTAAGAAAAAATTGTTAGATTCTTCAAAATGTTTCTTAGATAAAAATTCATATATTCTTGAAAAAACTAAGATTCTAAAAAAATCTGTCTAAAAAAATAAAAAAAAAAAGTGTTAGAAATTAAGAATATTTTTTGAAATATTCTTCTTTAAAATAATTTATAGAATCAAAAAAAATAGGGACTATATTACGGTAAAATGATGGTTATTTTATTACTATAATTAGATAACTATATTATGTATAGTATGTCTATACTCGGCACAGTCATATTCCTAAATGATTTTTGAATATGATTTCCCCAACCATGTAGTTTCTCTGCTTGTGGTGCCAGGCTTATACGAGGGCGGATCAATAAGCCCCTCACTTTTCGAACTTCCCTAGTTATATGAAATGCAACACTGTTCCCATCAAGTACCACCTGTCATTTACATTGCGTCATTTACTTTGCGTTTACCAGCTGTTTAAAACATACAACCTCGTGGATTTTTTTAAATGGAAAAAATTTAATTTCGAATGCTCATTAAACATTATTTTTTTGCGAAAAAAACCGTCAATCAAACCAAGGAAAGGCTGGATAAAAACTATGGGGACTTTGCACTATCGATTTCAATGGAAAAAAGTGGTTTACTGACTTTCGTTGTAGTCGCACAAGTACAAATGCCGCTGAACGTTCTGAACGGCCAATTGAGGTCAATACACCCGAGTTAAGAATACACGCGAGTTAAAAAAGCTGTCTGCAAGATGGGTGCTGTCTTTGCTCTCAATTGGCCATAATGCACGGGTGCACACGTGTGTAGTCTCAATGGAAAAATTTCATGAATTGGGCTACGAATTGGTACCTCATCCGCCATATTCTCTGGATTTAGCCCCCAGTGACCATTTCCTATTTCCAAACCTAAGGAAATGGCTTGGTGGAAAGAGATTTAGCTCCAACGATGAAATAATTGATCAAACAAATGTCTATTTTATGGACCTCGAAAAATCCTATTTTGTGGAAGGGAAAATTGGAGAAACGTTGGACTATGTGTATTGAGCTAAAAGGAGATTATGTTGAAAAATATATTTTTTTTTTTGCAAAAAAAACTGTGTTTCATTCAAAAAGTGACGGACTTATTGATCCGCCCTCGTAGGTCGGTAAGCCTTTGAATATGAATAGCGGATTTGGTGTGAAGAAATATTTTGTTTACTGTCATAATGCTATTCTAGGCATGCAGAGAAAATATTTGACAGTTGTACGTTAAGAAAATATCACATCTGGTCATGCAGCCTTAAAAGGAGAAAATATTTTTACGAAATTTTAACCATTTTCCTGGTTATACACTGGCCAAGCGCACTGCACTTGCTTGTCGATGTTGTCCCTCATTTGGTGCTGCCAGTTGTTGCACCTTTGATCCAACCTGTCGCTCCTTATTGGGTCCAGTCTTGTGGATACCATTGGGTCTAATATTCTTACATATTAGTTTTCTAGTTTATTTATACAAATGTCCTTGACATATACATTTGAATGAACTTCACATAAAGTCAAGAAGTTAAAGTTAAGCAGAGAAAATATTACATAAAAATTTCAATCAAAATGTAGATAATAGTAGATAATTTAAGATTAAGATTAAGCAATACATTTTTTAAAAATGTAAAACAGCTATAAAAAAAATTTGATGCAATAAAAACTTCAGGTTTTTTGTTTTAAATATTTTTTTTAAATTTATTTATACATAAAATGTAAGGCTTATAATTATAAAATAAAAGATAATCACAATAAATTGGTTGAGCTTTAATAAAAAATATATAATTAGTTAGAGAGAAAAATAAGTATTTAATTAATGATATAATTTTGTTATACTACAATATAATTTACTAGTTTTTAAGTTTTGTTTTTTTTTTTTTTAATATTTTTCTAAGTTTTACTTTAAGTAAAGTGTATTTAATAAATTCGAGGTGTTGTTTTGTTTTTTTGATAAAAAAAATTTGAATTTTTTTTCATTTTTAGAAATCAATTAATTGAGTGAGTTTTAAAGTAAAAAGAAATAATTACATATAGGAAAGTGGAGAAAAATTAAGATATGTTTTATTTTATATATATATATATATATATATATATATGTATTTTTTAATTTTAAGAGTTAAGACAGAAACAGTATAAGCTTAAGTGACTTGGAAGTAAACGAAATTTTAATTAAAAATTTGGCTTTACTAAAATTTCTTTCTTTATAACAAAACAAACAAATTAGATTTTATCCCTAAATATCTTACATAATGTTTTTGACTTGTTTTTGCAATATTACCAGACTAAAATTAATTAAAATTTTCTTACTAGGCACTACATTTCCGATTTGTTATTATTCATAATTCAATACAGATTCTTTCAAAAATTATTTCATTTTTTTGGTGCAATTTTTTTTGTTTTCTTTTTTTTTAGTGTAAATTATTAATAAATAAAAGTCTTGCTGATTTTTTGTTTGTTTTTTTTTTCATGCAATTTTTTCAGTTTCAGTTTAAGCCCACTGTTGGGTATTATAAGGACAACATACTGTATATCTGGGTACTCGAGAATATAAACCAGACATTCCCTTGGTGTATACATAATTCATGGGTGGCCTTAATATACTTTGTTGTTTCTTTTCCGGCTTTTTGCTGGAAGTTATGGAGGAGGTGGTAGATGATGTTCTGGTATTGGAGTTGGACGATTTGGAGGATTTATTAGATTTTGCATTGGTGGATTCGGAAGTTGAGGGTGTTGAGTGAGATTTTTTGCATTTAGTATCCCATACTCTTTTCAAGGGTGTACTGGAACAGGATAATGAACGTGTTGAGCTGGCTGATACTGAAGATATGTGCTGGAAAATACTTCTTACCGAGGAGGTAATGGAAATACGACTCAAATGTAGTCCTCTAGATGCAGTAGTGGTTAATGAATTTGAGGGCGTATTTGCTACCGAAGCTGGTGAAGATTTTGACTTTTGAGCGGTTGAATTTTGATTGAATTCATTTTCTTTATTTTGGGCTTCATTTTCATCACTGCTAGAATTACCGCTATCCGATTCACTATAATCATCTTCCAAATCATCATGACAATTCAAAGTACTGTTGGGTCTGTAGATGGTGGTGGTAATATAAATATGATCTTGTTGCTGTTTATTATTTATCATAACATCTTGTTCAGGTGAAAACCTTGAACTGCCGGAAGAAGAGGAAGTTCTTGATGTTGGTTCCTCACTGCTCATATCAAAACTGGAAGTACCAGTAACCTGTTGAGAATCTTGTTGAGAATTTGGGCCATCTAAACGTGAATGACGTTCATAACTTAAGGAAAATGAATCGGTAGATGATGATCTTAAATCTTCTTGGCTGTTATACACAATAGTTTGGCCATTGTGATGTAGAGTGTGGTGATGATGATGACCATATTTATAAAAATGACGACCCAAATGTTTGCTTAAACAATGTAAAAATGATTTTGAGCGTGTTCCATTGGGTTTGTTATCCAAACGTTGTGATTTATGCGAATTTTTTATATCCGTAGTTGAAGAAGATGCTGAACATCCGGAACTACTGGAACTGCTTTGTTTTGAATTTTTATTCGGCGATAAGGTATCCATTTTCAAATAATGATAATCCAGAGTTTTTTTGCCAACTAAGTTTTTTTTTATATAAAACACTAAACCTTGTTCTAAATTTTAGAAATTTTGAAAAGTTCAATTTAAAGATTCCAATATTTTTTTCTTTAATATTTGTTTAAATTTGAAATCGTTGTTGCACTTTGTTTCAACTTTAATTTTTTAATTGTTCAATTTTATTTTTATTCAAATGTTTTGAAATATTTATATAAATATTTTCAATTTTTTTTTTGTTCAAAAGTGTTAATTTTTTTTCAAAATTTTTATTTTGGTTGTTCCAAGTGTTTTTTTTTTTCTTTGAAATATTATTTCAAAAGATTCTTATTCACTTTTAAGACTGTATTATTTGTTATTTCTATATTTTTATTAGAATATATAACAGTTTGTGTTTGAAGTTTCAAATAAAACTAACATTTTTATGTTAAAATCTTGTTCCTTTTATAGTCTATTCCATGGTCGTTAGAATTTATTAACCTTCGTAAAGCTTTATCTGAAGCATGGCGCATACTCGTGTTTTTGTGTTTTTGTCAGAAAAGCGAAAAAGCTTGCAAACATTTAACATTAAAACCTAACAGGACTCTTGTGTGCTATAGTCCTGTTTAGTATACTTTATATGGCCTAAACTGAAACAACGTGATTTTTGGCATTCAGATCACATTTAGTAAACATGTTGAAGTCATGACGCCTTTTACGAAATTTTTCACACTTGATTTACAGTTTAGCAAACAAAAAAAAAAAAAAAAAAAAACATGTGCTTTTCCGGTATAATGCATGTCTTTAGTTTGTTGTTTCAATTTTCCTTATTTTAAACACCTGTTGTTGTTGTTTTACACGCGTTTGTTATGTTATGGTGTTGGCGAGGATGATGATGATGTTGTTGGAATCGTTTGTTATTAGCCATTTTGTTGTTGTTGTATTTCTTTAAAAATATATTGAAAATGCTTAGTATTTTGTTTCGTTTTCTATTTTATTAGGTGACTGACTGTTTTTATAAACTCTATGGGGGTTTTAAAATTTCAACGTGACTTTTCTTATTTATTGTACGTATTTAGTTATTTTCATTATGCTACTAGTATTTCTACTTTATTTTTTTTATTTTAAATTCATATCAATTATTTTAAAGTAAAATTTAAGCGTGATTTTTTTTAGTGTATTTGTATTTCATAGAATTTTTTTTAGCTGCATAAGTACAAGGTGGCGCAAAAGTAATCCTCCTATCAGAAAATGCTATAAATTTTGCGATTGGCCCCTAATGTCAGTTCTGTTTTGACATTTGTGTAGTAAACACATGCGAAATACACGTTAATAAACAATGTTACGCTATACTGCTCCAGAACGCGGAATGTTGGTGACTATTTAAGATGATTTTTCATCAAAAATAATCATGAGTGATGAGGCCCATTTCCATCTTAGCGGGTACGTAAATAAGCAAAATTTACGCTTCTGGGGCACTGAAAATCCGCGTGTAACCCACGAAGAGCCATTACACCCGCTCAAAGTCACTGTATGGTGTGCTGTTTTTGCTGGAGGAGTCATCGGACCTTTTTTCTTCGAAGACGTCGCGGGCCAAACGGTTACTGTGAATGGTGAGCGCTACAGAGCAATGATCAACGAGTTCTTTTTGCCGCAACTTGATGAATTGGGATTGGAAAACATGTAGTTCCAACAGGACGGTGCAACGCCACACACTGCACGTGCCATAACCGATATGCTCAAGGATGCATTTCCCGGGCGCCTAATCTCCCTTTTTTGCGATTTGTACTGGCAAGCAAGATCGCCTGATTTGACCGCTCCAGACTTCTTTTTGTGGGGCTTTTTGAAGTCGCGGGTTTATGTCAACAAGCCTCAGACTTTTGCAGCTCTTAAAGACAATATCCGTCAAGAATGTGAGGACCTATCGCCGGAAGTTTTGGCCAAAGTGATGGAAAATGCCATAAAAAGGGCTCAAATGACAATCAACTGTGGCGGCGGCCATTTACATGACATCATATTCTCGACTTGATGTAAAAAAATTTAAAGACTAAATAAAAATAATCCACAAGAAGAATCAAAGTTTTTCATTTTTTTTTTAAATTACAGCCAAAAACATCGGAAGGTTATTTTTGCGCCACCCTGTATATAAAAGGAAAATTCCCTGTAGATTTAGCTAAATGCTCACTGTTAACTTACCAGACACACTATGGATAATTGTAGCGTAAGATCAGCTAACCGCTTTCCGGAATATGATTCAAATTATCATATCAAATATTTGGCATGCCTGACGGAATTTATTGATTTTAGTTGTAATTAAAATTTGGTTTATTACCAAAAATTTAGCTATTTACTAAAATCGATGCACTATTTGTTTTTTTTTTATTTTACTCTTAAGGGGAAGTGGGTTTCGAAGGCTCAAAAAAGTCGTATTTTTACTTATTCTTTTTTTGTTTTTAAATATATCATGTGATATTTTATTTAAACAATTTGGCATATCAAAGATATATATTTAACAAGTATGTACTTTGTAAAATTTTTGTTTAAAAATTCAGCCATTGGAACTTTATTTCTCTTGACCTCTATAAAAAAATTTCTCTTGGCGTAGTCAGGATAACTCATAACCTGTTCATCAAATATTAAAAACTATTTTTTTCTGTTGGTAGATGTGTAAAGCTCGTGCTTAGAAAAACTAAAAAAAAATCGAGAGTGTTAAGAATAAAAAATGCAATTTTTTGGTAAAATTTCATCATGTACGTATAAATAAGTTTTTTAAGCACAAGATAATGATATTTTTAAGAAGTGTTCGAAGTTTTAACAAAATAATGGCAAAAAAAAAATAATAAAGAAAACGTGATTGAAGTTTAAAAAACAAAAATCTTTTTTAAGCTTACATATAATCATCGATAACGGAAACAAAAGGTCAACAACCTGCCACAGAGGCAATATCCTTGCCCTTAACTTATTAAAGGGTACACTCACCAAAAAAAGTCTGTAATCGCAACTGAAAATTTTGCTGTTATTACGGGAAATTCTGCTAATTTGAGCCCAGCGGTATTTTTTTGCAAATCTTAGCAACACATGTCTGCTGACGTGTAGTACAATGAAATTAGTAGAAAAATTAGTAGCCGCTACTATTTTAGTAGACTTTTTGTAAAGTGGAATTTAAAATCTCTTTGCTAAAATCAGCAAAAAAAATTACTAAATACTATTAATATTAGTACAAAATTTTAGATTTATTTGTTTTATCGAGCATCCAAAATTTTGATTATATTTTTTAAAAGATGTTTTATACAAAATTAAAAAAAAAATCAAAGGCTTAAAAATCTTAAAAATTGTTAAAACATAAACGAATTTATCATTTTGTTTTAATTTGGTAATTTCTGTTTTGAAAAATATTTTTTTAAGGTTAAATTTAATTGTTTTTAGGGCTGATTTTTAGAACTAAAAAACCCTTTTTAATGCTATTTTAAGTGGATGTCCTCTTTTTAGACATGAGTCGGTATCTTCACTTCCGATCCCTTTTTTAATCCTATGTAACATTTTAGGGCAATTTAAGTTTGTATGTATTTTATTAGAAATAACATTTCCTTCAGTATCGACTTTTTTAAAAATAGTAATTTTTTTTGCTAATTTTAGCAAATCGGTTTTCAAAAATGTGTAAAATGATTTCTGAAATTAGCAACGAATATTTGTAGATATTCTGTAAAAATTCTGTAATTTGAAATTGAATTGAAACAACACTGGGCAAGGGTACCAAATTGAATGAATCGGGGTATAAGTGAAATTGAATATATAAAGAAACGAAATAAAATGAAACATTAGACAAGGGATAGTAAATGAAATGGATCAGAGAACGAGTGGAATTGAAATCTTAGACAAGGGGAACGATATACAATGAAACAGGGAATTGTTACACTAGACAAAGCTAACGAAATGCAGCAAGGAACGAGTGAAATTGAAACAACATACAAAGGGAATGAAATGGTACGGGGAACAAGTGCAATATGAAACTCTAAATACAGGGATCGAAATGGAATGTAGCGAGCCAGGATTGATTAAAACAAATTTTTTGCATATTTACGATTTTTTTTCTTTTTTTTTACCAATAGTAATGGTAAATATTTTTGTTAACCCTCTAATGCTCTTTTTTGATGTTAAACAAGTATAAATATTCTTTGCATTTGGAATTGAACACCTAACTATGGCAAAAATAATAAATTTTTGATTTATCGCTTTGTTTAGGCGATATAGCGCAAATAATCAAATAATATCAGTTTTCGCTATAAATAACACTTTCAATAAAATAAAATTATGTACCAAAAATCGGTGATTTAGTTTTGTTCTTTTAAAGGTATGGCAATTGTCGCTTTTGGAAATTGACACTAAACATTAATTAATTTTAACAAAATTAAATTTGCTTACTACAAACTGCGAGTATATCAGCTGTGCTTAAAAAATCTCTTTGCCAGTTTTGGAGTTAGATTGATATTTGTAAAATGTGTCCTGATGGTAACCTGTGTGTTCTGAAACAAAAATAATAACTCATTTTACAAGTTGGGACCCCAGACTAGGTCAGCTATTATCAATAATATTTACTAGAGCTCAAATATATTTTTGACGATTTTTTAAATATATTTTTTTCTGTTTTAAAAAGTTAATTTTTCCAAATTTACGAAAGTTTCAATTTACCTACACTCACAAAAAAAAATCTGTAATGGCAACTAAAAATTTTGCTGTTATTACGGGAAAATTTGCTAATTTGAGCCCAGCGTTTTTTTTTTGCTAATCTTAGCAACACATGTCTGCTGACGTGTAGTACAATGAAATTAGTAGAAAAATTAGTAGCCGCTACTAAATTTTAGTATACTTTTTGTAAAGTGGAATTTAAAATCTGTTTGCTAAAATCAGCAAAAAAAAATTTACTAAATATTAGTACAAAATTTTAAATTTATATTTTTTAATCGAGCATTAATTTTTTTTCAAAAAATATTTTATACAAAATTAAAAACAAAATCAAAGGCTTAAAAATCTTTAAAATTGTTAAAACATAATCGAATCAATCATTTTGTTTTTATTTGGTAATTTCTGTTTTGAAAAATATTTTAGTTATTTTTTTTACTTTTAAGGTCAAATTTTAATTGTTTTTAGGGCTGATTTTTAGAACTAAAAAAACTTTTTAGTGCTATTTTAAGTGGATGTCCTATTTTCAGACATGAGTCGGTATATTCACTTCCGATCCCTTTTTTAATCTATGTTATATTTAAAGGCAATTTTAGTTTTTAAAATTAGTAATTTTTTTTGCTAATTTTAGCAAATCGGTTTTAAAAAATTTATAAAATGATTTCTGAAATTAGCAACACAAATTTGTAAATATTCTGTAAAAACTCTGTAATTTGTAAAATGTAAATAGCAAAAAGATTTGATAAATAATATATTTTTTTACTAAAAAACCAGTGCAAAAATAGTAAAGTGGGATTGAAAACCGTTTACAAAGTTTTCAACTAACTTTTTTTTTTGAGTGTACTTTTCGCTTTAAAATCGCTCGTTGCAGAAAAAATGTTTGGAAGAAAGTCGTTTATTATGTTTCTATCGATATAATATAATTTCTTTTATAAAATATTGTTATAAAAAAAAATACTTGAGATCGGAAGACCGCTTTTTAGCGGTATTGGTCATTAGAGGGTTAATAGTTGCTGTATTTATGGTAATGAAATTTAAACTACTTTCATTAATCAATGTTATCAAATCCTTAAAACATTTTCTTAATGACGGAAATTTTTATGTGGTGTGTGAAATTGGAAATGGGGAATGGTCCAATGAAAACCATTACGGCTAAAAATCTGAAATTTACTAATTTAATGTACCAATTTACTGACAAGTCGATTTTCGCCAGAAGCGTGCTTAAAAATGGGAGTTTAAATGGCGAAAAGTAGTCTTTTAATGCCAAAACCGAACTATTTAGAAACCTGAAGTTTAAAATATGTATTCTCTCGAGTTTCTGCAGAGATAGTTTCCTAATCAACCTCCTGCCCAGACCCCTTCTGTTCGAAATATGAAATTTTTAATATGGGGTATGGGCTTATTCAGTGATAGGGTTGTTTCCCAGCAAAAACATGGTATTAACTACTTACCAGCCTATTTACTAGCTTAATTACTTTTGTTTGCGATGTCCAAAAAGTAATAGGTACTCATTATTATATATAGTATAGTAAATAGGCTGGTAAGTAGTTGAAACCACGTTTTTGCTGGGTTTTAGAATATCTAATAATCACCTGGCAAAAATGACAATAAACAGATAAAAAGTGCCCTTAATTTCTTAAACCAACCTAGCAGCCTTCAGCACAGAAATCCACTACAGATTTTTGGAAATTCCTACGGCCAAAATGAGAATAAATCTTTCTAAAAACAATTAGCTAGAAATCAGACATTTAAAATATTTTTCACTGGTATTAAAAGAGCGGCAAGTGTCCCTTTAAAGACATGTGCAAATCCTTTAATTTGGAAATCTAAAATTTGCAATTAAAAAATTTACTACAATACAAAAAGGTTAAACAAATTTATTTAAAGAGGAAAATCGTTAGAAACAAATATTTGTTTATCTTCTTAAAATATTTTAAAATCCAAAACAACCGTTAACGAACTGTAGGGCTTTTAAGCTGGTGTACTCATATGAGTGTTGTTTTTTTTGTTTGTTTCATAAATCAATCTAAACGTTAAAAACATTTCATATCAAATCAATATTTTTTTGTTGACTTATCTAAATAATGAATGGTTGCATATACAATTACATAAACTTTTTCTATTTTAGTAGATATATGTATGTTCTTTGAAAAAAAAAAAAATATAGCTTATGTAGTATCGCATTAACTCACGTGTCAGGCCCTCACATTAAATGATAAATACGAATATGGGATTGAGCAAAAATAACAGTGATATAAAATACTACATATGAATAACGACGTGATTTATATTAAACAGTTTTTATAGGTAGATAAACTGATGAGTTGTTGAAATCAATTCAAAAGGGTGTATTCAGAAATTTCTAAATATTTAAAATAAATCCAATTTGTTGGCAAATCGCTATACACAGAAAAGAGGTTAATTAAAAAATTGTAAATTTCTAAAACTGAAATTAATTTTTTGAAGGAAAAAATCAAAACTATTTAATTGATTTGGGAAATAAACTATTTCATTGACCTGTGAATTTACCCACCAAAATTGAACTCAAAACATATAAAGTGTTATGTGAATGCAGGCAGCCCCCATACGTATCCAAAGAATAGACATGAAGACAGTAAATAAATTGTACTAAAAATAAATTCAATGTTAAAAGGACTACAGCATATGAGTGCGTACACCGTAATTCGTTGTTATAAGAACGAATATGAATAGATACCACTATTAAACGTGTTAAGAGGAGATATGAAAGCAAGCAGAGGAAACAATATCACTGTACAACCGTATTTTTGGGCGTAGACGAATTCTATGCCATATGAATTAGTATACCCCCGAAGATTTTGGGACTGTGTTTTATGGCCGTTTAAGGTTATAATTTTTGGCCTCCACTGTACAATATAAGACGCAAAAACCAGTATAAGCGTTCTTCTGAGCTTAATTCTGAGTTCGGATGTCTGCAATGAAATTTCATTAGGATTTTTTTTGTAAAATATTTTAACCCTCTGTTGGACCGTTTTATGGTCCATTTAACACCTTGCTTTGAATATATACTAAAAGAGAGGCGTTTAGAGGGTTAAAATATTCGGCGAATATGTTTAGCTGAAAGTTTTACTATGGGTAACTGAAGACGACAAATTCATTCAACGATGGTAAACTGTGAATTTAAATGTTAAATAGAATTCACAAAGGAATATGGGCTGTGTAGGCACAATAAATTTGTATGGCCGTTTATACTTTTTGTTTGCTATGCTGTAAAAATAAGATACGAATAGTACAAAGATTCTTCTGAGCTTAATTCTGTGTTTGGATAAATTTAATGATATTTTATGAGGATTTTTTGTAGCAATTTTAAGGGGAAGAAGAAGAATTAAATTTCAGATGGGTTTCACATTAATTATTTCTCATGTTTACTTAGTTATTCTTGTTTTTT
Organism: Eustalomyia histrio; assembly: GCA_949748255.1. NCBI lineage: Eukaryota > Metazoa > Arthropoda > Insecta > Diptera > Anthomyiidae > Eustalomyia > Eustalomyia histrio. Next base: position 34,868,787 of record OX456524.1, read on the forward strand.
GTATATACAAAATGAACATAAAATTAATCATGTTTAATTTGTGTTCAAAATTTTTATTACATAAATTAATAAATGTTTATGAGTTATATGTAGATATACATATACAGGGTGTCCGCCGGGTAGGTATACTATATGTTTTATTTAATGTGGGCAACTATGTATGGACTAAAATATCAGATAAATGTCTGCCTCTGTTAGCCTCACAAATGCGAGCCCTTTTGAGCACATTTTTCATTACATTCTCACACATTTCACGCGGTATTTCATTAATTTCATCACAAATATTTTGTTTGAGTTGTTCAAGCGTTTCTGGTTTGTTTGCATAAACCTTCCTTTAAGATATCCCCAGAAAAAGAAGTCCGGAGCAGCCAAATCAGGCCACCGTAGAGGCCAATCAACATCACCATTTCTTGAAATAACTTGTTGTGGAAAGAGGTCTCGCAGTAATTTCATTGTAATCCTGGCTGTATGCGATGTGGCACCGTCTTGTTAATACCACATGTTAATCAAGGCCAAACCATGCAGTTGTGGCGTTAAAAAATTTTCAATCATATCACGGTATCGCTCCCCATTCACAGTTACCGTTAACCCGTTTTCATTTTCAAAGAAGTAAGGTCCAATGATTTCTCCTGATTAAATTGCACACCAGACTGTCACTTTTAATGGATGCAAAGGTGACTGATAAATAATTTGAGGGTTTTCCATTGCCCAGAACCGACTATTCTGTTTATTCAAATATCCATTCAAATAAAAATGTGCCTCGTCACTCATTATGATTTTTTCATGAAAATCGATGATTGATTTTAATAAAATGTTTTAACGATTAAAACACATTGGTTTATCGAATATTTTTCCATAATTAATTTGCCACGTGTCTTCTTCACGAATGCCAAATATGAACTGTCAAGACTTATGTTTACCAAAATGGCGGCAAAACAAAGTAGTATACCTTCCCGGCGGACACCCTGTATTTAATATTTTCAAGTTATTCTTCGCTATAATCAGTATCTGCATCACAATCCATATCCACCTGTGGTTCTATGTATTCTTCGTTATTATTATCATCATAATATGTGTTTACTCCACCAACATTTTTCACCAAGCACTGCCCCTGGCGATTTTTTTGTTTCCTCTATGTCTGAAATTTATTACTGTTAAAAACTTCTAACATTTATACTATATCAAAGGCCAATGACATTACCTTTTTTCAAATGGCTTAACGACTTGATGGTACCGTTCACCTTGTTCATCTGGTTCTGTTGATATGATAGTTGCTTACTAAAATAGTCCAAGTGGTGATGTAAATAGTGGATTTTTAACAACATATTAACACCAATTTCGGAAAATGCTGCTAACATTGTTGTAACACAAACTTCGTAGTTTTGGGACGTTGTTTGCCCAAAAAACCCTCAATTACTTCCTTTACCGCAATCCAAGCATTCAATTCTTCTTTATCTAAAGTATTGTTAAACACTTCGTTTTTCATCAGTTTTCTTATGTCCCGACGATTGAGCACTAGGGCGTTTCACCAAAAAAATGTTGCAACTCTTGAAGCGGAATAATAAAGTTTGTGATCTAAAAGAATTTCGAATTTTTTTTTTTTTGGATTTTTTGAAGATGGATATGGGGTCGCGGAAATAGATTTTATGCAAAAAATGAGATTATGGAGAAAAATTTTTTATTACTCTTTTTTTCTGGTGCGTTTTGTTCATAAAACTAAACAAATCTCTTCTTAATGATGCGATCCTAGGAAAAAAAAACTATTCGTGTGAAAAATTTTTATATTAAGGACCACTTTGATAGCCTTAAAAGTACAAAATAATTTTTTTCAAGATTTCAAACCTCAATAACTTTAAAAGTTTTCAACATTTTTTCAAGATGTTTAATGTGTTAGAAAGGTCCTTAAATTACCTTTCATGGTGTATAGATTTATTTTCACTTGCTGGAAAAATATAAGAAAAAAATTAAAGTTTGAGAAAATTATTTTTATTTTACAAATTTTATAAAAATTAAAAGAATTTAATTAAGTTTCCTTCTTGTTTAAGTAAAAAAAACATTTAAAATACATCGTTTAAATAAAAATTTAATTCATCAATATATTTGTATTCCCATACAAAATCAAAAGAGCAACATATTTAATGAACAAATTGAAGTTAAAAACTAAATTGAATTTTGCACTTCAAAAGAAACTTTTAAATTGTTACTTTTTGAATTTTTTAATTTGCATTTTTTTTTTAACTATAATAGATGTTGTATCTAGTCTGTAAGGAAATTTTATGTATTCCATTGACTTAATAAACTGAAATAATAATAATAAAAATATGTATCTAAAATTACAATACATAAAATATTAAATGTGGAACAAAAGTCATATGAGGAGTGTGATATTTCCGATTCACTTACCGAAAAATTTTCTATCTCCATTTTTGATAGATTTTTTTAATTGTAGATAACTTGTTCTTTTCACGTATCCAATATTGAAAATAAGACTGGATTGGTCGATAAAATCATGTGTTTTTCAATACAACTTTGATATCTCGAATTTTTGCTTTTCGTGAGATGAACCCACTCTGAATGCAATTTTTAATTTTAATAATTATATTCTATTGAATAGATTTAATAGATTCTATTGAATAGATTCTATTGGATAGATTTAATGTTGCAGCTCTCATTTGAACGCTTTTTTTTTGTATCCAAAGTCAATAGCCTTCTAAGCACTATATTTTTTGAAGGTAACTCATGATCCGGAATTTTTTCAGTACTTCTAAAAGCAGACAAAACTGTTTGCGGTACTGTTTTTTTTAACATTTGAACAAATATATAGAGGAAAATTATTGCATTAAGAAGAGATTTGTTTAGTTGTATGAACAAAACGCACCAGAAAAAATAAGTATACAAAATTTTTTCTCGATAATCTCATTTTTTTGATAACGTCTTTTTCCGCGACCCCATACCCATCTTCAAAAAATCCAAAAAAATTTTTAAAATTCTTTTAGATCACAAACTTTAATATTCCTCTTCAAGAGTTGCAAAAATCGCAAAAAACGCCTTTCGTGAAACGCGCTATTGAGCACTCCTGAAATAAAAAGTAAAAATTATACCTATTTTATCTATCATGTGCTATACCATACATTTTCTAAGTTTTTCTTCGCTTTTTCTTGGAGAGATAAGTTTTAAGCCCATGCACACTTTATCTCTTTTGGCAACGGTTTTGATAAACATTTTGACGACCCCAAGCTTTATATATGAATTATTTTAAACTGTCACTAAAAACGTCACTGTATTCATATGGTTTAAGGTTTATTTTTTTCGTTATAGACCCTTTGTTATTGAAACCGCGAAACTCATGCAACCGTTATTATTCCCTCATGCCATGAGACGATTGTAACAATGTTTGCAATGATGATATGTTGGTTGTAATATGCCTCGTAAGCTTCCAAAAAATCGGCAGCAAAACGTCCTTTTTTCTCCTTATTTGATACAAACTTACCACAAACACAACAAAATCTGTTTATACCGGTAGTGTATGCTGCCATTTTCTTTAATTTTCACTTCTGTACACTTTCTTTGATTTTAATTTAGTTAAACAAAAAATTACATTTTTGTTAAAATTTAAATTATTTTTTTGCTACATTTACAAGTAATAAATACAAAAAATAAAGTTGCAAAGTAAAGTGATAAAATAAAATTCACCACTTCCACGATTTACCATCGTTGAATGAATTTTTCGTCTTCAGTAACCAACAGTGAAATTTTCAGCTGAACATATTTGCCGAACATTTTAACTCTGTAAACGCCAGTTTTAGTGGACTTTTTGAGTATATATTCAAAATAGGAGTTAAATGACCTCTTAAACGGGCCAACGGAGGTTGACTGTACCCACACAGCCCCAAATCCTTTGGGGAGTAACAAAGTATAAATCTTCACAAACTTAAACTGTTTACATTTTTCCACAGATTACAAATGTAATAAAAGTATTGCTAAATTCCTTCTTGTTCCCAGTGGGAGGAGTGGCAATTAATATTGATTTTTTTTTTGTGGGGAATTTGTCAACAGATCAGGAATTATATATCATGTCTGAAAATGATATATACATAAAATCCAGCTTATAAAATTGTCATGATGTTTCCATTGTGTCATTTGACTATAAACTATTGATAATTGATTTTATCATTAATAATACGTAATTTTACATATAACGGCATAATCGTCAGTAATAGTGGATATGGACAGAATAATAGGATCATATGTGGAACACTATATGAATCCATATATGTGGCCATATACGACTATATTAATATAAACATTTTCCTATGTATTCAAAATGGCTACCCTCTACTGGCTTTGATTTGAAGTGGCACCTCTTAACGAGCTACAAAGCGGCATTTGCGATGAGTGTGGCTAATTTAAATTTTGTCAACCACAGCATACACAATATATATTTTTGGTATTAGAAGAGGTAGAATTCAACTATCATAATACATGAACAATTTTATTCGTTTTAAATAGTTGAATACTAAGTGTAGGTGAGAGATGTTGCCTCAGGGCAAATTGTACTTTGTTTTCAGTGAAAAACTAAATATATACATAAACATGATTTTGTATATGAAAATACATCGGTATACATCATCATATACGTCCATGCATAGTTTAATGTATCACCACCCAAGTAAAAAAGTTTATATATAATTATATGTGGCATTATCTAATAATATATTATCATATAGAAATATATAAGTCGGTGTGCACAACTATATATAATTGTTTATATCATATGAGATATAATTGTATTATAATAATCTAGGTACATATGATTATATATGATCTTTGTTTTCAAAAGTCCTATTAGTGGTGAAAATTTAATATTTTTCTCTTTTAATTATTATCATTTTGTCTTAAAATTTTGTCTAAGTCCGAAAGATATTACAAACAATTATATATATATAGAGCAATTCCATATGAAAGCGATCACCTGTTGGACGACCCCTCTCCGATTTTAAAATAAATAGTCTCAATCGATTGCCCAGCAAAAAATAATGTACCTACATATTTTTTTTTTTTATAGTGACTGGTTTAGTGGTGGTGTACACCACTGTCATGTGACAAAATTGAAGAATTCTTCATAAAGGACCTCATTGAAAGTTGAGTGATAGCTCGTTGGAAAGGTATTGAATCAGGCTTTAACTGAAAAATAAAATTTTCCTAATTTTTCTCAAAAATTTACCTTTTTTCCCATGAAAATTAAATTTTCCCATGAAAATTAAATTTTCCGATTTTCCACAGAAGCTCCTAAATTTTCCGGCTAATTTTATTTTTTTTGGATTCCTCATAATTTTTGCTTTAAGAATCAGCAATAAAAAAATGGGCCCGACTCCTTGTTTGGACAGGAGAAGAGCATTTAAGAGACCACCTTGTTCTCATTGTTTTTATATTTTTTATAATTGAATTATTTTTAATTTTTTACATTATTTTATTTTATTATTAAAAATACATTTTAAAAATTATTTTACAGTTAAAAATACATTTATGAAGAAAAAATCAATTTTTTTTTAAGAGCCCCAAGTTGAGTGTGTAGTGAATATGGTCTGCCTGCCTTCACAAGATCGGCCATAAATCCATGGATAATAGCAGCAGTGGCATGTAATGGCACACCAAACCCGACTGAAGCTACAGGTCATAAAATGTTTTGTAAATTTTTTAAATTACCAGGTAATAAATATTTCGCCTAAAATGACACGTGCAGAAACAAGTCATAAACCCGGATTTTCCATAAATATGGCGAAATATTTATTACCTGGTAATTTAAAAAATTTACAAAACATTTTATGACCTGTGGTCGGCTTATTGGCAGTAACCAATTAAGTCCCTCTTTAAAAAACATTTTATGACCAGTAGTTCACGCAAATTTTCCTATTAAAGAAAAGCAAATATCGCTTATTTTTTTTTACCTATTTTTTACCAAAAAATAAATATAAATACTTCACACACTCTGAGTCAAATTTCAGATGAATACTAAACGTGAAAGTGTTAAAGTGTTTTTTTTTGTAAAGTAAAGAGTGTAGCTGTAAGTAAGTAAAGAGTGAAGCTGTAAAGACAATTTAAAGTAAAATGAATAAATTTTGCTGCAATCCGTTTAACAAGAGTGGACATCGTTCGAAAAAGATAAAAGTATTAAAATTAACTGGTGTTTCGAAGCGATACATGAATGAATTAAATATACAATACGGTGAAGAAGCACAATTCATTTGCCCCAAGTGTAAAATCGATTTGTCTCAACAAGCAAATGCATTGAAACAAATGCAACCACAATCCGAGAGTGAAATGACAATTGAACAAAATGTTTCATCTGATAGTGAGGCAGACATTCCGATGGTCAATATGTCTTTGAGTCCTTTGAACGAGGCTATTACCACTTTAGGTGAAACGCCTATTAGAAAAAGAAAGTTGCGAAGTGAAAAATACAGGAAAGATAAAAAAGGCAAGGTTATGAGTGCAATCGCGACAATATTTGATGAAGGCTCTGATAACGAATGCAGTCAAGCAGATGACGTTGATGACGGCAAACAAATGATTGAGCAGTTGAAAAGAAAATTCAATTTAGCGACCACTTTTCCGGAGAAATATCTCATTTTATCTGTGCTGCCTCAATCATGGTCTATACGCAAGATTTCTGAACAGTTTCAAACATCTTTTTACATCGCGAGAAGAAGCAAATAATTAGTTCGACAGAAGGGCATATTGGCGACTCCCACCAAGAAATTTGGCTCAAGGACCCTCAGCGAAGCAACGGTGAAATTGATTCAAGATTTTTACTGCAATGATGACAACAGCCGCGCCTGCCCAGGTACACGTGACTATGTTATCACACGTGAAGATGGAGAAAAAGTACACAAGCAGCGCAGATTATTATTATGTAATCTATCCGAAGCATACCATCAATTCAAAGAGAAATACCCAGCAGAAAAAGTGGGATTTTCTAAGTTTGCCATCCTACGACCAAAAGAATGCGTGCTGGCATTAGACAGGCACGGAACGCATTCAGTCTGCGTTTGCATGTTTCATCAAAACATCAAATTAATGTTCTTTCCATGCAAGAAATTGAAAGAATTTCACGGTGAAATTGAAACATATAGGGACCTCCTGTCGAAGTCGTTGTGCGCATACCCCACGGAAAATTGTCATCTGTCCAAATGCGACAATTGTCCGAAGATTGACGAGCTAGAGCAATATTTGGCGGAAAAGTTTGAACAGCTGTTAATTCAGGAGGTGCATTTCAAACAGTGGCAGATGTTCCCTTGAGACCGTGGTAAAGCAGATTCCGGAATTCATCGAGGAATTCGGATTCAAGTTGAATGAACTGAAGGCGCACCATTTCATATCCAAAATGCAATCGAAATTTCTAAAGGAAAGTAAGGAGAAATTAGCCCAAAATGAATTCATTGTGATAAGCGACTTTGCCGAGAATTACACTTTTCTCGTTCAGGATGAAATTCAGGCTTATCACTGGGCAAACGACCAGTGCACGGTGCATCCTTTTTGCATTTATTTCAAAAACGAAGATAACGAACTACAGACCGTAACCCTTGTTGTTGTCGCGGAGAGTTTAGCTCATAATTATGTGTCCGTTTATTTATTTCAAATGAAACTGTTTGAATTCTTAAGATCAAAATTCGATGCAATCGACAAAGTAACGTTTTTCTCAGACAAGAATAAAATAAATTTTTACAATCTTTGCATAATTGAAGAAGAACAAAACTGCAAGGTCGAGTGGCACTTTTTTGCGACGTCCCACGGTAAGGGCCCATGCGATGCGTTAGGGGGAACCCTAAAACGCATGACGACTAAGGCAAGTTTGCAAAGGCCATATACTGACCAGATCTTAAATGTACAACATTTGTTTTCGTGGATTCAAAGCAAGGAAATTGCCATTAACACAGTTTTATGCACTCAAAAAGAACACGATGCCATGGAGCGACGACTTCAAAACAGATGTAATAATGTCAAAACTATAACTGGAACGCAAAAGTTTCATTGCTTCATACCAAATATTTCTGATATGTCAATTAATGTAAAGCGGTACTCTTCGTCTGCCGACGTGCTAAATTTAAAGTTACTTTAATTTTATAATGATGCCAAGACAATTGAAATTTTTAATAAATAATGTAATTAAGTATAAGCAGCAAAATAAGAAAGATTTTTTCTTCATAAATGTATTTTTAACTGTAAAATAATTTTTAAAATGTATTTTTAATAATAAAATAAAATAATGTTAAATAATTAAAAATAATTCAATTATGAAAAATATAAAAACAATGAGAACAAGGTGGTCTCTTAAATGCTCTTCTCCTGTCCAAACAAGGAGTCGGGGCCCATTTTTTTATTGCTGATTCTTAAAGCAAAAATTATGAGGAATCCAAAAAAAAAATAAAATTAGCCGGAAAATTTAGGAGCTTCTGTGGAAAATCGGAAAATTTAATTTTCATGGGAAAATTTAATTTTCATGGGAAAAAAGGTAAATTTCTGAGAAAAATTAGGAAAATTTTATTTTAGATAACTTGTTCTTTTCACGTATCCAATATTGAAAATAAGACTGGATTGGTCGATAAAATCATGTGTTTTTCAATACAACTTTGATGTCTCGAATTTTTGCTTTTCGTGAGATGAACCCACTCTGAATGCAATTTTTAATTTTAATAATTATATTCTATTGAATAGATTCTATTGAATAGATTTAATGTTGCAGCTCTCATTTAAACGCTTTTTTTTGTATCCAAAGTCAATAGCCTTCTAAGCACTATATTTTTTGAAGGTAACTCATGATCCGGAATTTTTTCAGTACTTCTAAAAGCAGACAAAACTGTTTGCGGTACTGTTTTTTTTAACATTTGAACAAATATATAGAGGAAAATTATTGCATTAAGAAGAGATTTGTTTAGTTGTATGAACAAAACGCACCAGAAAAAATAATTATACAAAATTTTTTTTCGATAATCTCATTTTTTTATAACGTCTTTCTCCGCGACCCCATACCCATCTTCAAAAAATCCAAACAAATTTTTAAAATTCTTTTAGATCACAAACTTTAATATTCCTCTTCAAGAGTTGCAAAAATCGAAAAAAACGCCTTTCGTTAAACGCGCTATTGAGCACTCCTGAAATAAAAAGTAAAAATTATACCTATTTTATCTATCATGTGCTATACCATACATTTTCTAAGTTTTTCTTCGCTTTTTCTTGGAGAGATAAGTTTTAAGCCCATGCACACTTTATCTCTTTTGGCAACGGTTTTGATAAACATTTTGACGACCCCAAGCTTTATATATGAATTATTTTAAACTGTCACTAAAAACGTCACTGTATTCATATGGTTTAAGGTTTATTTTTTTCGTTATAGACCCTTTGTTATTGGAACCGCGAAACTCATGCAACCGTTATTATTCCCTCATGCCATGAGACGATTGTAACAATGTTTGCAATGATGATATGTTGGTTGTAATATGCCTCGTAAGCTTCCAAAAAATCGGCAGCAAAACGTCCTTTTTTCTCCTTATTTGATACAAACTTACCACAAACACAACAAAATCTGTTTATACCGGTAGTGTATGCTGCCATTTTCTTTAATTTTCACTTCTGTACACTTTCTTTGATTTTAATTTAGTTAAACAAAAAATTATATTTTTGTTAAAATTTAAATTATTTTTTTGCTACATTTACAAGTAATAAATACAAAAAATAAAGTTGCAAAGTAAAGTGATAAAATAAAATTAATCACTTCCACGATTTACCATCGTTGAATGAATTTTTCGTCTTTAGTAACCAACAGTGAAATTTTCAGCTGAACATATTTGCCGAACATTTTAACTCTGTAAACGCCAGTTTTAGTGGACTTTTTGAGTATATATTCAAAATAGGAGTTAAATGACCTCTTAAACGGGCCAACGGAGGTTGACTGTACCCACACAGCCCCAAATCCTTTGGGGAGTAACAAAGTATAAATCTTCACAAACTTAAACTGTTTACATTTTTCCACAGATTACAAATGTAATAAAAGTATTGCTAAATTCCTTCTTGTTCCCAGTGGGAGGAGTGGCAATTAATATTGATTTTTTTTTTGTGGGGAATTTGTCAACAGATCAGGAATTATATATCATGTCTGAAAATGATATATACATAAAATCCAGCTTATAAAATTGTCATGATGTTTCCATTGTGTCATTTGACTATAAACTATTGATAATTGATTTTATCATTAATAATACGTAATTTTACATATAACGGCATAATCGTCAGTAATAGTGGATATGGACAGAATAATAGGATCATATGTGGAACACTATATGAATCCATATATGTGGCCATATACGACTATATTAATATAAACATTTTCCTATGTATTCAAAATGGCTACCCTCTACTGGCTTTGATTTGAAGTGGCACCTCTTAACGAGCTACAAAGCGGCATTTGCGATGAGTGTGGCTAATTTAAATTTTGTCAACCACAGCATACACAATATATATTTTTGGTATTAGAAGAGGTAGAATTCAACTATCATAATACATGAACAATTTTATTCGTTTTAAATAGTTGAATACTAAGTGTAGGTGAGAGATGTTGCCTCAGGGCAAATTGTACTTTGTTTTCAGTGAAAAACTAAATATATACATAAACATGATTTTGTATATGAAAATACATCGGTATACATCATCATATACGTCCATGCATAGTTTAATGTATCACCACCCAAGTAAAAAAGTTTATATATAATTATATGTGGCATTATCTAATAATATATTATCATATAGAAATATATAAGTCGGTGTGCACAACTATATATAATTGTTTATATCATATGAGATATAATTGTATTATAATAATCTAGGTACATATGATTATATATGATCTTTGTTTTCAAAAGTCCTATTAGTGGTGAAAATTTAATATTTTTCTCTTTTAATTATTATCATTTTGTCTTAAAATTTTGTCTAAGTCCGAAAGATATTACAAACAATTATATATATATAGAGCAATTCCATATGAAAGCGATCACCTGTTGGACGACCCCTCTCCGATTTTAAAATAAATAGTCTCAATCGATTGCCCAGCAAAAAATAATGTACCTACATATTTTTTTTTTTTATAGTGACTGGTTTAGTGGTGGTGTACACCACTGTCATGTGACAAAATTGAAGAATTCTTCATAAAGGACCTCATTGAAAGTTGAGTGATAGCTCGTTGGAAAGGTATTGAATCAGGCTTTAACTGAAAAATAAAATTTTCCTAATTTTTCTCAAAAATTTACCTTTTTTCCCATGAAAATTAAATTTTCCCATGAAAATTAAATTTTCCGATTTTCCACAGAAGCTCCTAAATTTTCCGGCTAATTTTATTTTTTTTGGATTCCTCATAATTTTTGCTTTAAGAATCAGCAATAAAAAAATGGGCCCGACTCCTTGTTTGGACAGGAGAAGAGCATTTAAGAGACCACCTTGTTCTCATTGTTTTTATATTTTTTATAATTGAATTATTTTTAATTTTTTACATTATTTTATTTTATTATTAAAAATACATTTTAAAAATTATTTTACAGTTAAAAATACATTTATGAAGAAAAAATCAATTTTTTTTTAAGAGCCCCAAGTTGAGTGTGTAGTGAATATGGTCTGCCTGCCTTCACAAGATCGGCCATAAATCCATGGATAATAGCAGCAGTGGCATGTAATGGCACACCAAACCCGACTGAGGCTACAGGTCATAAAATGTTTTGTAAATTTTTTAAATTACCAGCTAATAAATATTTCGCCTAAAATGACACGTGCAGAAACAAGTCATAAACACGGATTTTCCATAAATATGGCGAAATATTTATTACCTGGTAATTTAAAAAATTTACAAAACATTTTATGACCTGTGGTCGGCTTATTGGCAGTAACCAATTAAGTCCCTTTTTAAAAAACATTTTAGGACCAGTGGTTCACGCAAATTTTCCTATTAAAAAAAAGCAAATATCGCTTATTTTTTTTTACCTATTTTTTACCAAAAAATAAATATAAATACTTAACACACTCTGAGTCAAATTTCAGATGAATACTAAACGGGAAAGTGTTAAAGTGTTTTTTTTTGTAAAGTAAAGAGTGAAGCTGTAAAGACAATATAAAGTAAAATGAATAAATTTTGCTGCAATCCGTTTTACAAGAGTAGACATCGTTCGAAAAAGATAAAAGTATTAAAATTAACTGGTGTTTCGAAGCGATACATGAATGAATTAAATATACAATACGGTGAAGAAGCACAATTCATTTGCCCCAAGTGTAAAATCGATTTGTCTCAACAAGCAAATGCATTGAAACAAATGCAACCACAATCCGAGAGTGAAATGACAATTGAACAAAATGTTTCATCTGATAGTGAGGCAGACATTCCGATGGTCAATATGTCTTTGAGTCCTTTGAACGAGGCTATTACCACTTTAGGTGAAACGCCTATTAGAAAAAGAAAGTTGCGAAGTGAAAAATACAGGAAAGATAAAAAAGGCAAGGTTATGAGTGCAATCGCGACAATATTTGATGAAGGCTCTGATAACGAATGCAGTCAAGCAGATGACGTTGATGACGGCAAACAAATGATTGAGCAGTTGAAAAGAAAATTCAATTTAGCGACCACTTTTCCGGAGAAATATCTCATTTTATCTGTGCTGCCTCAATCATGGTCTATACGCAAGATTTCTGAACAGTTTCAAACATCTTTTTACATCGCGAGAAGAAGCAAATAATTAGTTCGACAGAAGGGCATATTGGCGACTCCCACCAAGAAATTTGGCTCAAGGACCCTCAGCGAAGCAACGGTGAAATTGATTCAAGATTTTTACTGCAATGATGACAACAGCCGCGCCTGCCCAGGTACACGTGACTATGTTATCACACGTGAAGATGGAGAAAAAGTACACAAGCAGCGCAGATTATTATTATGTAATCTATCCGAAGCATACCATCAATTCAAAGAGAAATACCCAGCAGAAAAAGTGGGATTTTCTAAGTTTGCCATCCTACGACCAAAAGAATGCGTGCTGGCATTAGACAGGCACGGAACGCATTCAGTCTGCGTTTGCATGTTTCATCAAAACATCAAATTAATGTTCTTTCCATGCAAGAAATTGAAAGAATTTCACGGTGAAATTGAAACATATAGGGACCTCCTGTCGAAGTCGTTGTGCGCATACCCCACGGAAAATTGTCATCTGTCCAAATGCGACAATTGTCCGAAGATTGACGAGCTAGAGCAATATTTGGCGGAAAAGTTTGAACAGCTGTTAATTCAGGAGGTGCATTTCAAACAGTGGCAGATGTTCCCTTGAGACCGTGGTAAAGCAGATTCCGGAATTCATCGAGGAATTCGGATTCAAGTTGAATGAACTGAAGGCGCACCATTTCATATCCAAAATGCAATCGAAATTTCTAAAGGAAAGTAAGGAGAAATTAGCCCAAAATGAATTCATTGTGATAAGCGACTTTGCCGAGAATTACACTTTTCTCGTTCAGGATGAAATTCAGGCTTATCACTGGGCAAACGACCAGTGCACGGTGCATCCTTTTTGCATTTATTTCAAAAACGAAGATAACGAACTACAGACCGTAACCCTTGTTGTTGTCGCGGAGAGTTTAGCTCATAATTATGTGTCCGTTTATTTATTTCAAATGAAACTGTTTGAATTCTTAAGATCAAAATTCGATGCAATCGACAAAGTAACGTTTTTCTCAGACAAGAATAAAATAAATTTTTACAATCTTTGCATAATTGAAGAAGAACAAAACTGCAAGGTCGAGTGGCACTTTTTTGCGACGTCCCACGGTAAGGGCCCATGCGATGCGTTAGGGGGAACCCTAAAACGCATGACGACTAAGGCAAGTTTGCAAAGGCCATATACTGACCAGATCTTAAATGTACAACATTTGTTTTCGTGGATTCAAAGCAAGGAAATTGCCATTAACACAGTTTTATGCACTCAAAAAGAACACGATGCCATGGAGCGACGACTTCAAAACAGATGTAATAATGTCAAAACTATAACTGGAACGCAAAAGTTTCATTGCTTCATACCAAATATTTCTGATATGTCAATTAATGTAAAGCGGTACTCTTCGTCTGCCGACGTGCTAAATTTAAAGTTACTTTAATTTTATAATGATGCCAAGACAATTGAAATTTTTAATAAATAATGTAATTAAGTATAAGCATCAAAATAAGAAAGATTTTTTCTTCATAAATGTATTTTTAACTGTAAAATAATTTTTAAAATGTATTTTTAATAATAAAATAAAATAATGTTAAATATTTAAAAATAATTCAATTATAAAAAATATAAAAACAATGAGAACAAGGTGGTCTCTTAAATGCTCTTCTCCTGTCCTGCTGATTCTTAAAGCAAAAATTATGAGGAATCCAAAAAAAATAAAATTAGCCGGAAAATTTAGGAGCTTCTGTAGAAAATCGGAAAATTTAATTTTCATCGGAAAATTTAATTTTCATGGGAAAAAGGTAAATTTCTGAGAAAAATTATATTTTTCAATTAAAGCCTGATTCAATACCTTTCCAACGAGCTATCACTCGTTGCGATCGCTTTAGTAGTTTTTTTTAAAACAACTTTCAATGAGGTCCCTTATGAAGAATTCTTCAATTTTGTCACATGACAGTGGTGTACACCACCACTAAACCAGTCACTATAAAAAAAAAAATATGTAGGTACATTATTTTTTTCTGGGCAATCGATTGAGACTATTTATTTTAAAATCTGAGAGGGGTCGTCCAAAAATGTGCCAATTTTGATCGTTTTCATATGGAATTGCTCTATATTTAAATATAATTATGTATATAATCACATAAGTAAAGAAATAATTTAGTCTCATTCCCCCCCCAGCCCCCTTTTTCAAAATTCTCGAATATAAAATTATATATAAGTACCGAATATATAATTATATATAACACTACACTCAGAATATTATGTAGTTAACTGTTTGTAGTTTAATAAAAAAGTTTTCCGTTCCATTTAAAAATAAAGAAACATACATTTATTTTTCAAAGAAATTATTTATTTTTTTCATTTGTTTGAAATTTAATAAAAATTTATCCACAAAACGAAAACTTGTGGTTTATTTGTGTCCGTTACAGTTATTACAAATTTAAATTTTGTTTGCTGTCTGTTTCAAAAAAAAAAAAATATTCAAAAAATTTCAATTTGTTTTTTATTTAAATTGGTTGTATATTTACAAAATTTTTCAATACAAATTACAAGAACTTTATAAACACACATACATACACAAACACATTTATACAAAAAGTGTTAATAGCTTCATATGCATACATACATTTTGTATTGTACGAGTATATTAAAAAAAATACAAAAACGGAAATAATTTTAAATAAATGAAAAAAAAAACATTTATTTTTTAAGGATTGGTAGGTAAAGTTTTGACATTTATTTTAACTGATTATATCATTTGTTTCTTACGGATGTGCCAGTTGATTATCAACATTTAAAAATAAATAACAAATGACATTTAATTTAAATGAAAATTAAGTAGACCGGTTTTTAAATGAAATATCATTTCTTTTAAATGATATTTTCAGTTATTTTAACTTACAAACTTTTTTAAGTATACTACACGAACAATAAAGTCTTATAAAGCCAGCTATTATATATAGCAGTGTATGCCTGAGTGAGTTATGCGTTCGACTACATATAAATCTAATTTAGATCAATTAAGATCTAACTTAATTCCCAAATACATTACTAGATATCCCCAAATATATTACTAGATATTAAAGAATAACAAATTGGATATAATTTAATGTTGAGCCATATCAATTTTTTTTAATCGTGCATGTATTGTTACCCAATTTTTATAAATTTTTTAATTGAAGCCATTATTTGTTCATGCTCTTATTTTACTAATTACAAGTATGTACTTATTTTAGCTCTTAATATTAACCAATGATTTCAATATTACAAGAAACTACTTATTTCACTACTTTCTTGTTAAGGACTTATTTATGTATATACTCGTAAGCTTTGGGTAACTATTTGCCTCCAATGATACCCCAAAGTTAACATATAATGATATTTTATAAAGTGTAAGTAATTATAATTTTTGTTTTCTTATTCTATTTCTCATCACTTAATAATATGAAGTTTTGTTGCGTTTGATATACTTTTTAAACATTTCGCTTTGTTGTTTATAATAAATGTATTATATATCCTTTTTATAATCCCATTATTTAATTTAAGTACATACATACACAGATCTTAAGAAAAAAAATACATATACAAGTTGTACAAGTTCCGTACAAACGCGTAAATAAAATTTTAAATGATGTAAATACTGCATGTGACTTTTAAGACTGTCACGTTTTCTTGGCATAAACAATATCAAAAGTCACACTTACTATTACTACTACCTGATTTCTAACAATTGCAGCTAAAAGAAAAAATGTTAGTTTAATAACGTATATGAAATAAAATTTACACAAATTTTCATTCAAATAAATTACATTATTTATTATATTTTATTTTTAAATATACAAATCTAAATCATATCAAGTTTTGAACTAGTTCGTACTTCTAGTTCTCTCGTGTATTTGCCAATTTCTCAAAATTAGTATATTGGTCAGTTTTTGTTTGACAAAATAAACAAAAAATAAAAAAAATATTTTATTACAATAAACTAATTTGTGAACCAAATGTACTATAATTCAGTTTTTTATACGGTTTAAAACATTTCATATATTTTTTTTTTCATGAGTGTAATTTATAAATAAGTACAAATAAAATGCATAGAATTGTGTACTATTACTGCGTTTAAAGGTTGATTCGAAATTAAAGACAAACGATTGCTGAGTAAAATAAAAGTCAATAAATGTTAGTTTGGTATTTTTTGATTTGTAAAGCTTAAAGGATTTTTTTATGTACCAAATGGTAAATTACGTATAAATATTCTCGCAACTTCATAATATAAAACCTACTTGGTATATTTATGTTAGCTGAAATAATAAAAATAGTCATTAAAACAATCTAAACACATCCAGTCAGAAATATAATACTGTTTTTTTGTTTTTGTAAAATCCACCCTATCCTAGTAAACTTTTTTTATTTGCAAATCTAATGTTTAGCTAGTAAAATCCAGAAAGTTTTTTTGTGGTAATATTTTCACCAATATTACAACCATTTAAAAATATAATCTTTTCCCCATATTTTATTACATTTCACATGTTTAAACAAGAATTATTTAATGGGGTTATTCTGTAACTTTGTGAAAAATTGTCATGTTCAAATATGCAACTCTTATTATAATATTTCGCAAAATTATATTTGGGTAAATTTTTGTATAATTTTCCTAAAGGTAAAATTTTACATTATGTGACTCTCGCTATCCTAAATATGATAGAATTGCATATTTCGATGTGACTACTTTTTATATAGTTAAAGAATAACACCATAAATGTTTTTATTCAAAATGTCTCAGAAATTAAGGTATTTTGAACACAATGAATTTTTAGAATTACCGATGTTATGCCAACAATGATTAGTTTGTTCCAATCAACCGTTGGCAACCATTATCAATCGGACAACAGGACAATGTCATCAATATTGTTAATCCCAAATTATGCTAACGCAAAACCGATACTTTGCCAGCACAGTGCCGATCCTATATTTTTGCTGGGCCAGGTTTAAACATTTGTTTTAAATATTAAACTGATCTTTAAGGTAATGCAATTAAAATTTTCTAAAAAATACTTTACTGCGATCAATCCCTTTTTATGAAAGAAGCATCATGTGACATATGAAATAACTAACCCAGCCCATGTTACCAGCTAAGTTCTGGAATTTTATTTATTTTTCCAATAGTTCATTACAAAAATCATATTTTTTTGTTTCGGTTTACTCTATTTAATATTTAACCCTCTAATGCAATTTATTTTAAAAGTAATTACAAATTGTTATCACCAAATATTAAATCATTTCTGGTTTCTTCATAAATAATTCTACGCTCATAATTTTATAATAATAAAAGTAAATATTAATAATAATAATTAAAGCAAGGTTCTTATTAACAAGGATTAAATTTATTTATTAAATTTTAATTATGCACAATATATTTAAGATTTCTAAAAATTATATTAAACTATGTCAAAATTCTTTAATTAAATTACTTACTGTGATATAAGAAGGGAAAACAATTCTGATGGTACAGTTTAAAATTTTTCAAAATACCAAGAAATATAGAAAAAAAAATAAGTTTTTGGGAAGTTCGTTTCCAAAATGGTAATTTATATCATCTTTTGTTTTTAGAAGTGTCAAAATGTTTTTTATCAATTGAAATAAGTTTTTTATGCCACCAGTAATGTTTTTTAAAATGCAAAATGTTTAATTATCATTAAATGGTTTTGCCAGCTGGTACCCAACCAAAAAAAGAAGAATAATTTTAGATGAAACCTTTTTATAAAAATTTGCTTTAGTAATTTGTCGGTATTGTACGTTTAAGGGTTAAACTTATAATAATTATTTTACTGGGACTGCTGTGGTTTCTTTGATGCTATATTCAGCCACATTATTGTTGAGGGGTTTCTTTTCAATTATTGCAGTAGCATAAAGTACACTATTTAAATATAACATGAAGTTGGAATACAAATTTATGTGACGTGTTTCAGAGGATGTGCATTGTAGAATATTTTTTAAAAATTCTGTTTACATTACATTCATACATAAATCGCATCGTCACTGTCGTACCAATTGACCAATGTATCTCATCAAATGAGCTTTTCAGGGGCCAATTGTGCAAAACCTAAAAAAACTTTATACTAGTCTAACTTTGCATCTGAACGATCGAAGGTTAATTCGTACCAGCATATTCATTTTGGGTTTAACTCAAGAAATTTTTATTTTAATAGCTTAGGAAAACTATCTGTTATATTATAATCTCAAACGTTTGGTATTATGATTGTGCCAACCATAGTTGTACTATAACATAGTTATCCTATTATGATAATACTGTTATAATATGATTCCAAACTATAAAAAAGTTTTTTACATTTAAAAATATTTCTTTAAGATGTATTTTTCCTAAAGAAAACATTTCATATTAAGGGCTTTTTCAAGAAAAATTCCTTGATTCTATGGACTTCTATTTGAAGAAAAATACTTTTTAAAAATTTTAAAAACTTTTTAAATAAAAAAAAACATAAATTCTAAGGAATTTTTCTAATAGAAAAACTCTTAGATTCTATAGACATTTCAAAGATTTTTTTAGATAGTCTTTAGAGTCTCAGAATTTTTCTTTAAGAAAAAGTCCCTAGAATCTAAGAATGTTTCTATTAGAAAAAGTTTTTAGAATCTAATAATTTTTTATGATGAAAAGTTCTCAGAATTTTTAATTTAAAGAAATACCTTAGAACGTAAGTTTTTTTTAAGATTATTTGAATTTTTTTCTAAGAAAGAGTTTGCAGAATATTAGAATTTTGGTTTAAGGAAAACTCCATAGAATCTAAAATTGTTTCTATTAAAAAAACTTTCCATGAAACCTTTTTGTTCACAACAACTCATGGGTTCTATAGACTTTTTGTTATAAAAAATTATTTTGTTAATATTCTGAGTACTTTTTCCACAAGAAGAGAATTAAAAAATATATAATCTTTATATGGAATCTTTTTGACAAGAAATTTTTGACAATGAATTGATAAGCCATTTTCGAAAATTAAACCTGAAAATGATCATATATTATCATTTTTACATGAACTGATACAAAATTTAATTTTATAAAAACAAGACAGTATTATGACTGAAAATGTCAAAGTCATGTTTTATTTGATTTATTAATAAATTCCTATATTTTATTTTAGTAAATATTTCATTAGGAATTCTGTTAAAACGTTAAGCTTTTTGATTAATTTTCTTTTCTTTTTTTTCTAATAAATTTGACTCAATTGGTTTCTGAAAAGCTCATAACATGCATGTATGGTTCGTAGTTAGTTACTGCTCTGTCATAGTTCTTCAGATAGTTTTAAATAAAATTTTTAAAAATTTTGAATTTTTATTTATATGACCAAGACAATAAATTTAATTGCTTAGAAACTTTTGCAATTTTTGTTTCTTTCCAGTTGAACTTGTTGAGTATTTTTTTTTTACAATTTGTATGGGTTTTGTATTTTCAAAATTGTAATTTGATCATTTTATTGTTGAACTTAACATTGGCTTGTGTTGTTGTATTATTTAATAATAATGAAATATATTGTGCTTGTTAATTAACTCTTTTAGTTGTTGTGTTACAGTCAAGTCTATTATTAGCGGAATTTGAGGAAGATTTAAACATAGTTCCCTATAAACCTACATTGCCGGCATTTATCTTTATATATACCCGAGTAAAAAATTAAAGATGTAATCATATGTGGTCTTATCTAGCGGTCTAGGTAGCGAATTTTTATCAACTGGTTGTGCAACTTATTGGCCAACGGATCCACGAAAACAACCAGATTTAATTGATTTCTTTATTACAAGAAAAATCGCAAAATCATCTCTTGAAATTAAGGAAGGGTTTGACTTGAATTCCGATCATTCCCCAATATACTTAAAATTAAAATGCAATGTATACGAAAAAGAAAAAAGTTCGCGACTCACAAACAAGTACACGGATTGGAATTACTACAAACAACTTATTAATGAAAAACTTAATACGAATTCGGTTATTAACAATCCAGAAGAACTTGATAATGAGGCTAACAATTTAGCTTCATTAATTCAACAAAGTGCATGGAGTTGCACACCTTTATTGAACAAATTTAAAAAACATATTTCATACCCCCAGGAGATATGGAACTTATATCTTCAAAACGCAGACTTAGAAAGAAATGGCAACAATCCAGATACGAAACTGATAAACGATTGTTAAATAATGCTACCAATAAGTTACGAAAAGAAATAAAACGATTCAAAAATGAAAATATTCATAAATACCTGTCGGATTTAACTTATGATAATAAGACTGATTTTTCCCTTTGGAAAGCTACAAAGCAGATAAAAAGACCGATTCAACAAAACTCAGCCATAAAAAAAATGGCGTATGGGCTAAAACAGACCTACAAAAAGCGAATATTTTTGCAGAATACATAAATGAAGTTTTCACTAATGATCAATCTAGCACAACTAATCTAGAAACTACAACAAACCGTGATTTACAACTCATACCAAACGTTACCGTCACTGAAATTAAGAAAGAATCAAGGTATTTAAAAGCTAAAAAGTCTCCCGGTTATGACATGATTACAGGAGATCTAATAAAACACTTGCCTCATAGAGGATTTGTTAAACTGGCTTCAATATATAATACAGCAATTAAACTTAGCTACATACCAAGTATATGGAAAGTAGCAGAAATCATAATGATACCAAAACCAGGCAAAAGGACAGATGAAGTCAGCTCTTACAGGCCGATTTCTTTATTACCAATAATTGGAAAGTTGTTTGAAAAACTCTTATCAAAAAAGTTAAAATCATTCATTTACTTAAATAATATAATACCTGATCACCAGTTTGGATTTAGAGAAAAACATTCTACTATTGAGCAAATACACAGAATTACACACTCAATAGAAATAGCTTTTGAGAAAAAAGAGGTATGCTCTGCAGTATTCCTCGATGCGTCAAAGGCATTCGATGGCGTATGGCATGCTGGTTTAGAAAACAAACTCAACACACTATTACCAGCACATTATTGTAATATTATAAAGTCTTATCTTGAAAATAGGTATTTTAGAGTTCGACAAGAAAGCGATTTTTCAAAACTATGCCCAATAAAGGCAGGTGTACCACAGGGGAACGTATTAGGTCCAATTTTATACCTTTTATATACGTATGATTTACCAATAAACGAAAACTGTGTTGTGGGAACCTTCGCAGACGATACCGTAGTTTTATCAACAGCAGCAAACATTCAATTAGCTTCAAATAAACTTCAGTCTTCTTTGGATGAAATTCAGCAATGGACTCAAAAGTGGCGCCTAAAACTAAATAGCAGCAAATCAGTTCACGTTAACTTTTCGTACAAAAAGGCAAATAATAACTCAGCGTTTTATTATGTTCCAGTTTTTATTGATCAACAACCAGTTCCTTTCTCAAACTCAGCTAAATATCTGGGTATGAACCTAGATGCCAAACTTCGTTGGAAGGAGCACGTTAAAAAGAAAAGAGACCAATTAGATATAAAATATAGCAAAATGAGCTGGCTTCTAGGTAGAACATCCACACTATCCATCCACAACAAACTAATGATCTACAAACAGATCTTAAAACCAATCTGGACCTATGGAATTCAGATATGGGGCTGTGCTAAAAACGATGTAATCAAAATTATAGAACGTTTTCAAAATAAAGTGCTGAGGAATATTGTAAAAGCTCCTTGGTATATCAGAAATTCTGACATCCATCGCGACCTCAAGATACCTTTAGTGACCGATGAAATTCGAAGGCATGCGGAATCACATAAGCTTAGGCTGTTAAACCACACAAATGAGGAAATCCCAATTCTTCTAAACACATCAGGCTTAATCAGAAGATTAAACCGTTTTAAACCCCATGATTTGATTGGACGTTTTAACCAGGAATAGTTTTGTAATAAGAAATAAACTTCATAAACCTGTAAATTAATATCAACTTTATAAATATTTAATGAAAAAAGAAAACTGCTAGTTCTAGTCCCTTAGGACTATTATTAGTATTAGTTCTAAAATAAAAAAAAAAAAAATATGTGGTCTTATCTAATAATATATGTATTATCATATATAAATATATATGTTGGTACGCGTTACATTAATTTTTATAAATGCCTTTAGATTGTGCCATATATAGCCGCATCATATAAAATTATATAAAACACTTTATATAATTGTATATGGCTTACACCGGGACCATATTTACTAATATATGACTTATACACAAACATATATTTTTCTATATTACTTTTACATAACCATATATATTAAAGTATGCTATCTCATATTTGAGATATAAAAATATTAAGTCCTTCATTAAAATTAAACGCTGAAAAAATGACGTGCTGGAAATATAATATGCTGGTAATCTACATATATTTGGAAACGCTGTAAGTCATACTTGCAGCATTTGTAATACAATATGCTTGCCTGCAAATATAATATGTTTGCTTGTAAACATATATTTGTTTGCTTGTAAATATATATTTGTTTATGATTATTGTGTTTGCATCCCACAAGTATAATAATGATAAAATTACAATTGCAAATATTTATATGTTTCTTTAGGTTGGGTAATACGAATATTACAATGTTTGCCTGGAAACATATGTGACCTTCTCCGAGAAAAGCGACCTAGTGTGTAAAAATGAAGTTTTGAGAAAAACGCATTTAAAGTTTCATAACGCATTATCACTGTGAACACGCCTTCAGTTGGTAGATGCGATTTGGTATGGTTAGTTATGATTGGATGCCAACTTTGGTGACGTCATGCCTATGTGGTGACGTATTTTTCTTCGCTTTTAGTGTGACAATACCTTTGCTATTGTTGCTGCTCTGTTCGTTCTCAGCTATCTGTTCGCTCTCAGCAAATGGTTGATGTGCGTATTGTAATGACAGAAGTCGCCACGCTCGTTTCTGCCAACACTCACCCTGAATTATTTAATGAATAAAATGAATTATTGAATTGTTGAATTATTGAAGTATTAAATTGTTAAATAGTTATAAGTCTATGGAAGGAAATAAAATGAATGAATCGTAACCACCCTTACTGTTTATACTTTGTCTCTCTTAATTCTCAAACAACCGTCGTTATTTTCCCAAGACTTCTCAGACGTACCTCGGCACACAAAAAGGGTATATAAAGAGCAACATTGAACAAATCTGGGTCAGTCGCCAGCAGCCGTGAACGAGAACACAAGGTAATTTCAGCACTAAATATTAAATTCTAATCCTGCGAGCATCCTTGGGCAACTTGTAAGTATCCTGCGAACACCCTTGAAGGTCCTGCGGATATCCTTGAAGGTCCTGCTGATATCCTTGAAGGTCCTGCGATATCCTTGAAGGTCCTGCCGATATCCTTGAAGGTCCTGCCGATATCCTTGAAGATCCTGCGGATATCCTTGAAGGTCCTGCTGATATCCTTGAAGGTCCTGCGATATCCTTGAAGGTCCTGCGGATATCCTTGAAGGTCCTGTCAACATCCTTGAAGGTCCTGTCAACATCCCTGAAGGTCCTGCCGATATCCTTGAAGATCCTGCGGATATCCTTGAAGGTCCTGCTGATATCCTTGAAGGTCCTGCGATATCCTTGAAGGTCCTGCGGATATCCTTGAAGGTCCTGTCAACATCCTTGAAGGTCCTGTCAACATCCTTGAAGGTCCTGCTGATATCCTTGAAGGTCCTGCGATATCCTTGAAGGTCCTGCCGATATCCTTGACGGTCCTGCCGATATCCTTGAAGATCCTGCGGATATCCTTGAAGGTCCTGTCAACATCCTTGAAGGTCCTTTCAACATCCTTGAAGGTCCTGTGAACGTCCTGGAAGGTCCTACGAACATCCTTGAGGGTCCTGCCAATATCCTTGAAGATCCTGCGGATATCCTTGAAGGTCCTGTCAACATCCTTGAAGGTCTACGAAGGTCTCGGGAGGTCCTGTGGGGATCCTCGAACAGTTCATCAGAGGAAGCGTGCCGTCCCCGGTCGCTGTCCTCCCCCGTGAAGATACCAGAGGGAGCGTGCCGTCCCCGGTCGCTCTTTCATCCTCTCTCTTTATCTCTTTATCTCTCTCTCTCTCTCTCCCTCTCTCTTTCTCTCCCTCTCACTTAGCCAACGCAGGTCACACGGAGTCCATCAGAGGAAGCGTGCCGTCCCAGGTCGCTGTCCTCCCCTTTGAAGATACCAGAGGGAGCGTGCCGTCCCAGGTCGCTGCCCTCGCCCAGACGTAGTCCATCAGAGGAAGCGTGCCGTCCCCGGTCGCTGTCCTCCCCCTTGAAGATACCAGAGGGAGCGTGCCGTCCCAGGTCGCTGCCCTCGCCTAGACGTAGTTCATCAGAGGAAGCGTGCCGTCCCCGGTCGCTGTCCTCCCCCTTGAAGATACCAGAGGGAGCGTGCCGTCCCAGGTCGCTGCCCTCGCCTAGACGTAGTTCATCAGAGGAAGCGTGCCGTCCCCGGTCGCTGTCCTCCCCCTTGAAGATACCAGAGGGAGCGTGCCGTCCCAGGTCGCTGCCCTCGCCTAGACGTAGTTCATCAGAGGAGGCGTGCCGTCCCCGGTCGCTGTCCTCCCCCTTGAAGATACGAGAGGAAGCGTGCCGTCCCCGGTCGCTGTCCTCCCCCTTGAAGATACCAGAGGGAGCGTGCCGTCCCAGGTCACTGCCCTCGCCTAGACGTAGTTCATCAGAGGAGGCGTGCCGTCCCCGGTCGCTGTCCTCCCCCTTGAAGATACCAGAGGAAGCGTGCCGTCCCCGGTCGCTGTCCTCCCCTTTGAAGATACCAGAGGGAGCGTGCCGTCCCAGGTCGCTGCCCTCAGCTAGACGTAGTACCTCAGAGGAAGCGTGCCGTCCCCGGTCGCTGTCCTCCCCCTTGAAGATACCAGAGGGAGCGTGCCGTCCCAGGTCGCTGCCCTCGCCTAGACGTAGTTCATCAGAGGAAGCGTGCCGTCCCCGGTCGCTGTCCTCCCCCTTGAAGATACCAGAGGGAGCGTGCCGTCCCAGGTCGCTCTTTCATCCTCTCTCTTTATCTCTTTATCTCTCTCTCTCTCCCTCTCTCTTTCTCTCCCTCTCACTTAGTCAACGCAGGTCACACGGAGTTCATCAGAGTAAGCGTGCCGTCCCAGGTCGCTGCCCTCCCCTAGACGTCGTAGTTCATCAGAGGAAGTGTGCCGTCCCCGGTCGCTGCCCTCCCCTTTAAAGATACCAGAGGGAGCGTGCCGTCCCAGGTCGCTGCCCTCGCCGAGACGTAGTTCATCAAAGGAAGCGTGCCGTCCCCGGTCGCTGTCCTCCCCCTTGAAGATACCAGAGGGAGCGTGCCGTCCCAGGTCGCTGCCCTCGCCTAGACGTAGTTCATCAGAGGAAGCGTGCCGTCCCCGGTCGCTGTCCTCCCCCTTGAAGATACCAGAGGGAGCGTGCCGTCCCAGGTCGCTCTTTCATCCTCTCTCTTTATCTCTTTATCTCTCTCTCTCTCCCTCTCTCTTTCTCTCCCTCTCACTTAGTCAACGCAGGTCACACGGAGTTCATCAGAGTAAGCGTGCCGTCCCAGGTCGCTGCCCTCCCCTAGACGTCGTAGTTCATCAGAGGAAGTGTGCCGTCCCCGGTCGCTGCCCTCCCCTTTAAAGATACCAGAGGGAGCGTGCCGTCCCAGGTCGCTGCCCTCGCCGAGACGTAGTTCATCAAAGGAAGCGTGCCGTCCCCGGTCGCTGTCCTCCCCGTGAAGATACCAGAGGGGGCGTGCCGTCCCAGGTCGCTTCTTCATTCTCTCTCATTATCTCTCTCTCTCCTCTCTCTCTCTCTCTCACTCTCTCTCTCTCTTTTAAACCCTGTAGTATTAACAACAATAAACGAATTTACCTTTGTATAACATCACGTCTTTTACTCTCGGTCACTGGATCAAACAAATTTCTGTGACGATCCCTACCCCCGCGAGCTTACCCCAGCTAACGGAGGAAATCTCGTCGTTACAGTGGCGCCCGAGCAGGGACTTGAGAGTTTAAGGCTTTATTTTACAGCGTTACAAGAGGCCGAGAGAGGCAAGTGAATTGAGTCACAGCCGAGTAGAAAGAGAAAACCCAACGAAGACGAGTCATGTTACGTACATCATGGGCGTATACCCTAAAGAAGGAGGAGCTGGTGGCGTACCTCAATGAATTCAACCTCGAATGTTCCGGCAATGTAGAGGAGCTGCGCAAACGTTTCGCTCAATTTGTGGGCGGGGAACATAAATCCGAGGTTCTACAAAGGCTGCTACCGATACAGACAAAACACGAACTTTCCCTCTCTGGTGGGGAGAGTAAGTCCCCTAGAAGAACACCACTATTGTCAGTACCTTCCGAGCCTCTTGCTCCTCTTGACTCTGGGGATACCACGAGATCTGACTGCCAGTATGGTACATCCACGATCGGTCCCGACCTCAAATCGCAAGCAGATCAAGTTCGGAAGTGGGGAATAAAGTGCGACGGAGACGGAGAGCCGTTGGAATTCGTCGAAAGAGTAGAGGAGCTAGCTAACATGTATGCAATTAGAATCGACACCATGCCGGCCATGATGCCGGAAATTCTTACTGGCAAGGCTTTAATCTGGTATCGGAACAACAATCGTCAGTGGGGAACGTGGTCGGCATTCAGAAGAGACTTCCTTAAGTTCTTTTTACCCCCCCGATATTTTGAGCGGCTGGAGGATGAGGTCCGTAAAAGACATCAGCGACCCCGAGAGTCGTTCCGAAGGTATACCCTCGAGATGCAAAATCTGATGAGACACACTAGCTACTCCGAAGCACAGAAGTTAGAACGTATTTTCCGTAACGCCCTCCCCGAATACCTTTGGTACATCCGCAGAAAAGATTTCGACACCTTGGAGGAGCTGTTAGAATTGGCAGCCGACCTCGAGTGTATCCCGTCAACAACGCAGCCTCCCCGGGAACAACACCGGCTTATAGTACCGGAGGAGAGTACCCAGACCACGCGGGGGGCCATCGCTAATCCTCGCAATGCGTGCCGAAATTGCGGTCAAGGTGGACACTTTGCCGCCCAATGTAAGAATCCAAGCATCCTGTTTTGCTGGGAATGTGGTCGACTTGACGTGCGAACGATCCAGTGCTGCCGCCGGTCGGGAAATGATCGTCGGGGCCGTACCGGGCAAGGGGGTACGGGCCCACAGAACAACACCCCTCGCACGTAAACACCTCCATACACTATACCCCCACGAAGCTCGTGGCGAACGTCATTTTAGAGGGCCGCGTAATAGCTGCAACCATCGATACGGGGGCCACGAGCTGCTTCGTGAGTCAAAACGTAGTCAGCACCCTGCGGGATACCACCACACTACGTCCCTATGAATCTGTAGTAACGCTGGCTGACGGATCCCAACGACGAATCACACACGCTCTTGATCATGAAATTACTTTGGGAAATCGGAACTTGGTCACCAAACTCCTAGTCATGCCTGATGCCACCGAAGACCTGGTTATTGGACTTAAGTTCCTTGAAGAGTGCGAGGCAAATCTTACTTGCGCAGGTCTTACCTGCAAATTTTTACACACAGCCGTGGTTGCCACCCCAGCAGAAGGCACCGAGATAAATCGACACCTAACGTCTTCATCACCTGAACCCGAGAAGGGCCCACGACCAGAGGAACCCCCGGACCCAGTAGCACCTAAGGAGGCCGGCGGGATCGCGAACGGACATATACCGGTAAGTGACCATAGTCCCGAGGACCTAGACAAGATCAAGACCTTCCTAGAAGAAGAGCTACGAAAGTTTCGCGACTTGCGCGGATTATCTACCGCCGCTCGACACCGTATTGTAATGACGGACGATAGGCCATTTAAGATTAGGTATGCCCCGCGCAACCCGGCCATGCAGGCTATAATCGATGCCAAAGTAAACGAGCTACTCGCGAATGGCTGTATTGAGCCATCTAGGAGTGCGTACAGCTCGCCGATAACGCTAGCTCCGAAGAAAAATGGTACTTGGCGGTTGTGCATAGATTTTCGACACCTGAATAGCAAATCGGAGCCTGATGCTTATCCACTCCCACGAATCGCGACAATATTGGATCGGTTGAGAGATGCACGGTATGTGAGCAGCCTCGATTTGAAAGATGGATACTGGCAAATCCCCTTAGAAAAGAGCAGTAAAAAGTACACCGCTTTCACCGTTGCTGGCCGGGGGTTGTACCAATGGCGGGTGATGCCATTCGGGCTACACTCCGCCCCGGCGACGTTTCAGCGAGCTCTCGACAGCGTCATCGGGCCGGAGCTTGAACCATTCGCGTTTGCATACTTGGACGATATCATTGTCACGGGAAGAACGCTAGAGGAACATTTATCAAACCTGGGGGAAGTCTTCCGACGACTCCGAGCAGCCAACCTTAAGATTAACCCTGACAAGTGCGAGTTTCTGAAAACGGAAACCAAGTACCTCGGCCATGTGGTCAGCAGAAGAGGCATACAAACTGATCCCGACAAGGTAGCTGCGATCCGGGAGATGGTGGCCCCGAGGAATATCCGCGAAATTAGAAGGTTTTTGGGAGTTGCGTCCTGGTATCGACGCTTTGTACCCGATTTCGCGGCCATCGCACAACCCCTTACTTTCCTCTTAAAGAAGGGCAGGCATTGGAAGTGGACGGAGGACCAACAGACCGCTTTCGAACTACTAAAAGCCAAGCTAACCGAGGCCCCAGTGCTGGCCTGTCCCGATTTCTCGAAGACTTTTACATTACAAACAGACGCTAGCGATTATGGGTTGGGTGCCGTGCTGACCCAAGATTTGGAAGACGGAGAACGGGTTATCGCGTACGCGAGTAGGAGCCTCAACGGGGCAGAGAAAAACTATACGGCCACCGAGAAGGAGTGCCTGGCCATAATCTGGGGAATACGGAAAATGCGGCCGTACTTAGAAGGATACCGGTTCCATGTCATCACCGACCACCTGTCTTTGAAATGGCTCAACTCGATCGACAATCCCACTGGCCGGTTGGCCCGATGGGCACTCGAATTACAGCAATATACTTTCACAGTCCAGTATCGCAAGGGTAAGAACAACGTGGTTGCCGACGCACTATCCCGCCAGCCCCTAGAGACGTTGCAACGAGCCGTGGAGGGAACTGAAGCCACGTCTTTAACTTGTAACTGGTTACAGCGGAAGAAGGAGGAAGTCCGGAGTAACCCCTTGAAGTACCCGGACTATTCAATAGTGGGCACTCAACTTTTCAGGCACATTCCTAGGCATCCAAACGATGAAGATTGCACCCCCTGGAAGCTATGTGTCGCCACTCCACTGCGACAAAGGGTGCTGCAAGAAAACCATGATCAACCCTCCGCTGGACACCTTGGGGTGCGGAAGACCATCAATAGAGTCAGTAACCGATACTACTGGCCCGGTATCTTTAGAGATGTAGCCCGATTCGTTCGGAGTTGCGAGTCATGCCAACGGTATAAGCCGAGCCAGGTGGCTCCGGCGGGCGAGATGTTGGTAACGATTCCGGAGGAACCTTGGGCCACCGTCTGCACGGACTTTGTCGGGCCGCTTCCACGTACCAGGCATGGCAATAATATGCTTCTCGTCTTCTTTGATCGTTTTTCCAAGTGGGTCGAACTCGTACCACTTCGGCAGGCTACCGCCCAAGGGGTCGTTAAGGCATTTAGAGAAAGGATCCTGGCCAGATTTGGTACACCGAAGGTATTAATAACGGATAATGGTAGTCAATTCACCAGCCGCGTATTACAAAAGTATCTACAGGAGATCGGTGTCCGACAACAGTTCACCGCCCCTTATTGCCCACAGGAGAATCCCACGGAGAGGGCAAACCGCACTGTGAAAATGATGATAGCTCAGCTGGCCCAGAATAGGCATAATCAGTGGGACGACCACTTACCGGAGATCACCCTGGCTATCAACACGAGTAACTCGGAGTCGACAGGATACAGCCCCGCGTATCTGGTTCAGGGAAGAGAACCACGGTTGCCCAAGGCCTTGTACGATGAGGTGGTGACTGGAACTGGCGCGCGCCATCACAAACCTGGGGAAAAGGCCAGCGAATTGGTGGATATATTCAAAATTGTCCGTCATCAACTCGGCAGATCTGCCCAGGATCAACGGCGTCATTATAATCTCCGTCGACGGCCCTGGAAGCCTAAGATCGGGGACTTGGTCCTGGTTCGTCAACACCCACTATCTAAAGCGGCGGAGAATTTTGCCGCAAAATTGGCTCCAAAGTTTGCCGGCCCCTATGAGGTGGTGAATTTTCCGTCTCCGGTGATAGTACAACTTCGAGGTCGGGAGAATAACGAGACGAGGACCGCTCATTTGAGTGAGATTAAGCTCTACGTCGAGGACGTAGCTAACTAATTGAATAACATACTAACTGATTCATGTCCCCTCACATTCATTAACCAATTAACCAACCTCCTTCACCCCACCTCAAAAACACGGAGGACTCATGCTTTGTTTTCTTCTCGTCCACAGATCATAATTAATCATACATTCCCCACACCCAGATCATAGACACACTAACCACATACACATACATATACACGTGGGTAGGCAACAAGAGGAAAATAAAATAAGCGACAAGAAGGTTAAAAGGGCAGACGAAGGTCGGCGTACGATGTCCTTACCGAAGCAACCATCAAGACGAACCAGGAATAATCATCCATCTCTTCACCTCCCGCTAACGAGCCGCCTGAGATTGGAATCAGAAACCAACGATTTGCCGGAAAAAAACCAACACCTGTGCCAAGTAGTTCAGGAGGCCTTGCGGCCCTGGTGGAACACGGAAATCAAGTTGATACCCCCCACACTGGAGGGATCCAGGCCACAAACGTTCAAACGCTGTGCAGTTTCACTCAGACGGCTAACGAAGGAGGAAATACGCCAGGCGTGTAGCGGACGTAACCTACCCCTACCGACACGCGACACCAACATCGCCGACCAAGAACCACATCGGCCACGGGTTTACCGAAGTCATCCCATGAGAGTATACAGCGACGAAGAGGAAGAGGGAGACACCATTGAGCTCAGCAGTGGCGGCGAAATTCCAACGCCTCAGCCATCACCCCAGGTCTCCGTAATGGCCTCACCGGAACAGGAGCTGATCGTTAAAGAAGTGCGTGAGCAAGGTGGTCAGGACATAGATCAAGTGGACGATATTCCCCTTCAAAGCAATGAGATCACATCGTCGCAAGCATCCTCTACGTCATCTTCGTCGTCATCCTCGTCATCTACCGGATGTCCCTTGGTGGCCACGCCAATAGACGTCTCGTTGGGAACACAGCCACTAATATCGGCAAGCACCATCGGAGCAATGCATGGTGTAACGAACAGCCCCGAAACAACCCGGGCGCTAGCCACCATAACGGCGGAAGCGGTCCAAAACGCACCGCAGGGCATAACCACACCACAGCGATCCACGTCGCAATCTTCGTCATCATCAACATCATCATCTTCGTCATCATCAACATCATCATCTTCAACATCATCATCATCGTCATGCTCTTCATCGTCATCAACTTCGTCCTCTTCGTCCGAACCCGAAGCAGACAACGAACCACAGGCCGAAACTAATGGAAAAGGAGCGCGTGTCAATATACGCTTGACCTCCACACGTCCGACTACCCTGCCGCAACGGAAGCAAACGTATACCCCACCGGGCACACCGCCTAGCCACTCACCCTCTCCGCAGACGCGGGCGCCGTCACCACGAACCCCGGTTCACCCTATAATAACGGAGGATCACTTGTCAGAAGAAATCCAGAGGAAATTACGGCCACATGTCCACTATATGTTGACACACTATTCGCTGGGAGATCGTGGCAATCAGGTGTTTAAAGTAGACCAACACCGATATCGGATCCACATTAACCGCCAGCATAAGGCGATAGTGAAGCGTCTATGTAAGGTGAGGCGTCAGCATGAGGGTGGTTCTTCTCCGAAGCGCAATTCCACGAAGTAGACATGGCAATGTCTAATTGGGTTCCCCAGGGGGGAATCATGTGTAATGACAGAAGTCGCCACGCTCGTTTCTGCCAACACTCACCCTGAATTATTTAATGAATAAAATGAATTATTGAATTGTTGAATTATTGAAGTATTAAATTGTTAAATAGTTATAAGTCTATGGAAGGAAATAAAATGAATGAATCGTAACCACCCTTACTGTTTATACTTTGTCTCTCTTAATTCTCAAACAACCGTCGTTATTTTCCCAAGACTTCTCAGACGTACCTCGGCACACAAAAAGGGTATATAAAGAGCAACATTGAACAAATCTGGGTCAGTCGCCAGCAGCCGTGAACGAGAACACAAGGTAATTTCAGCACTAAATATTAAATTCTAATCCTGCGAGCATCCTTGGGCAACTTGTAAGTATCCTGCGAACACCCTTGAAGGTCCTGCGGATATCCTTGAAGGTCCTGCTGATATCCTTGAAGGTCCTGCGATATCCTTGAAGGTCCTGCCGATATCCTTGAAGGTCCTGCCGATATCCTTGAAGATCCTGCGGATATCCTTGAAGGTCCTGCTGATATCCTTGAAGGTCCTGCGATATCCTTGAAGGTCCTGCGGATATCCTTGAAGGTCCTGTCAACATCCTTGAAGGTCCTGTCAACATCCCTGAAGGTCCTGCCGATATCCTTGAAGATCCTGCGGATATCCTTGAAGGTCCTGCTGATATCCTTGAAGGTCCTGCGATATCCTTGAAGGTCCTGCGGATATCCTTGAAGGTCCTGTCAACATCCTTGAAGGTCCTGTCAACATCCTTGAAGGTCCTGCTGATATCCTTGAAGGTCCTGCGATATCCTTGAAGGTCCTGCCGATATCCTTGACGGTCCTGCCGATATCCTTGAAGATCCTGCGGATATCCTTGAAGGTCCTGTCAACATCCTTGAAGGTCCTTTCAACATCCTTGAAGGTCCTGTGAACGTCCTGGAAGGTCCTACGAACATCCTTGAGGGTCCTGCCAATATCCTTGAAGATCCTGCGGATATCCTTGAAGGTCCTGTCAACATCCTTGAAGGTCTACGAAGGTCTCGGGAGGTCCTGTGGGGATCCTCGAACAGTTCATCAGAGGAAGCGTGCCGTCCCCGGTCGCTGTCCTCCCCCGTGAAGATACCAGAGGGAGCGTGCCGTCCCCGGTCGCTCTTTCATCCTCTCTCTTTATCTCTTTATCTCTCTCTCTCTCTCTCCCTCTCTCTTTCTCTCCCTCTCACTTAGCCAACGCAGGTCACACGGAGTCCATCAGAGGAAGCGTGCCGTCCCAGGTCGCTGTCCTCCCCTTTGAAGATACCAGAGGGAGCGTGCCGTCCCAGGTCGCTGCCCTCGCCCAGACGTAGTCCATCAGAGGAAGCGTGCCGTCCCCGGTCGCTGTCCTCCCCCTTGAAGATACCAGAGGGAGCGTGCCGTCCCAGGTCGCTGCCCTCGCCTAGACGTAGTTCATCAGAGGAAGCGTGCCGTCCCCGGTCGCTGTCCTCCCCCTTGAAGATACCAGAGGGAGCGTGCCGTCCCAGGTCGCTGCCCTCGCCTAGACGTAGTTCATCAGAGGAAGCGTGCCGTCCCCGGTCGCTGTCCTCCCCCTTGAAGATACCAGAGGGAGCGTGCCGTCCCAGGTCGCTGCCCTCGCCTAGACGTAGTTCATCAGAGGAGGCGTGCCGTCCCCGGTCGCTGTCCTCCCCCTTGAAGATACGAGAGGAAGCGTGCCGTCCCCGGTCGCTGTCCTCCCCCTTGAAGATACCAGAGGGAGCGTGCCGTCCCAGGTCACTGCCCTCGCCTAGACGTAGTTCATCAGAGGAGGCGTGCCGTCCCCGGTCGCTGTCCTCCCCCTTGAAGATACCAGAGGAAGCGTGCCGTCCCCGGTCGCTGTCCTCCCCTTTGAAGATACCAGAGGGAGCGTGCCGTCCCAGGTCGCTGCCCTCAGCTAGACGTAGTACCTCAGAGGAAGCGTGCCGTCCCCGGTCGCTGTCCTCCCCCTTGAAGATACCAGAGGGAGCGTGCCGTCCCAGGTCGCTGCCCTCGCCTAGACGTAGTTCATCAGAGGAAGCGTGCCGTCCCCGGTCGCTGTCCTCCCCCTTGAAGATACCAGAGGGAGCGTGCCGTCCCAGGTCGCTCTTTCATCCTCTCTCTTTATCTCTTTATCTCTCTCTCTCTCCCTCTCTCTTTCTCTCCCTCTCACTTAGTCAACGCAGGTCACACGGAGTTCATCAGAGTAAGCGTGCCGTCCCAGGTCGCTGCCCTCCCCTAGACGTCGTAGTTCATCAGAGGAAGTGTGCCGTCCCCGGTCGCTGCCCTCCCCTTTAAAGATACCAGAGGGAGCGTGCCGTCCCAGGTCGCTGCCCTCGCCGAGACGTAGTTCATCAAAGGAAGCGTGCCGTCCCCGGTCGCTGTCCTCCCCCTTGAAGATACCAGAGGGAGCGTGCCGTCCCAGGTCGCTGCCCTCGCCTAGACGTAGTTCATCAGAGGAAGCGTGCCGTCCCCGGTCGCTGTCCTCCCCCTTGAAGATACCAGAGGGAGCGTGCCGTCCCAGGTCGCTCTTTCATCCTCTCTCTTTATCTCTTTATCTCTCTCTCTCTCCCTCTCTCTTTCTCTCCCTCTCACTTAGTCAACGCAGGTCACACGGAGTTCATCAGAGTAAGCGTGCCGTCCCAGGTCGCTGCCCTCCCCTAGACGTCGTAGTTCATCAGAGGAAGTGTGCCGTCCCCGGTCGCTGCCCTCCCCTTTAAAGATACCAGAGGGAGCGTGCCGTCCCAGGTCGCTGCCCTCGCCGAGACGTAGTTCATCAAAGGAAGCGTGCCGTCCCCGGTCGCTGTCCTCCCCGTGAAGATACCAGAGGGGGCGTGCCGTCCCAGGTCGCTTCTTCATTCTCTCTCATTATCTCTCTCTCTCCTCTCTCTCTCTCTCTCACTCTCTCTCTCTCTTTTAAACCCTGTAGTATTAACAACAATAAACGAATTTACCTTTGTATAACATCACGTCTTTTACTCTCGGTCACTGGATCAAACAAATTTCTGTGACGATCCCTACCCCCGCGAGCTTACCCCAGCTAACGGAGGAAATCTCGTCGTTACAGTATACTAATACAAAGAACATTGTAAAAATAACTATAAGAAAGGAAAAGATAAATTTTTATCAGAAATCTAACTCATTTTATCTTATTCTACACCCTTTTAGGTACCAGAATCCACTCTTAAGTCCAAGCCCGTTTTTTGACACACTAGGTCCCTTTTTTCGGAGAATACTTGAAAATATACTTCAAATATACATATGGTAGTTTCTAAACAAATATATATTTATCTGTAAACATATTAAAAGATGTCTTTTTCCCGCGAGTGGTATGAGGTATAGTTATACAAGTTTCAATACAATGATATTGATTGATTATTAGATATAATTATATATGATTAAATGTATTGATATATATCAAAACATTTTGTATATGATACAATATATAATTATAGATGGCACAATATTTGCAAACTGATTGGAGACATTGTTCTACATGGTTCCATATCTACAGTATTTTTGATATGATATGATATGATATAAGATATAATTTTATGTAAATTTAAGTGGTTCCATGTCATGGTTTCAAATCCCAGTCAGGGGATTAAAAAAATATATTTTTTTGAATTTATTTTTATTTTCTTATTTAAAAATGCGCCACTATAAGTTTGAAGCATAAATTTTCTTAAACTACATTGGTCCACTTATGGGCGTTTTTACTGTTCGCATTTCTTTTTTTTTTTTAATTATATTGCAAGGTAAAAGTTCATCAGACACTCAATAACATTTGTTACATAGATGAGTGACCAACGTTCATGGTATTTTACGTGTTTCATTGTTATGGTCAGTTACCTTAGGAAAAGTTTAGAATGGTGTAAACAATAGACAAATTATAAGGGAGGCCTGTGTATGAACTTATCTGAATATAAATACGTCTAGTCGATGGTGACATTGATTTTGGTTTTGTGTATTTTATTCTGTTATAAAATTTTACATCAGCATACATATGTTGTAATCATCGCCATGGTAAAGGAAGCTATACTGAAAGTTTAACGAACTGCAACAGGACCAGTCCATTAATAAAAAAATACATGTATTTATGATTGTATTGAAAAATTTATCCGATGTGACTTTGCAAATTAAAATAAAAATTGTTATTACAAAATAACAAAAATCTTTTCTTTGGGTATGTAAATATAAGGTATATTGCTTTTCAATTTTGTTTCTCCAAACTTTAAAACATTTTTGTTGCTAGCTTAAATTTAAGTCTAATGTCTACAGACATTTTATATTTGTTTTAGTATTGTTCCTATTGACAACACTTAGGGGGAGACAATTTTATAGGAGAAACAATTTTTTTTATACAAATATTGGAATAAATTGATACTCTCTGCGTACCGCCCATATTTTATAAACTCAGATATGGTTGTCAAATGACTACATTTCAATGACGACGTCATTTGACGTTAATGAAAAAAATTACTGCAAAAGTAGTATTAATTTATAACCACGGATGTGTATTAAGCTTAAAAAAAAAATTATTAGTTGAATGATGAAGGTGCAAATAATTCTCGTAGCTTCTTTTCCTTTTAGTTAAAAAAGTATTGTTAGTTTGTTGCAAGTTAATTTATAATTCTTAAACGTGATATTTACTAAAGGCAAACAAATACGACGCACGGCCGACTATTGTCACGTGAATTTCTTTAGAACTACGTGTTAGTACAAAAAAATAATAAATGTAATGTGTGTGTGTTATGTGTAATGTAATGTGTGTTCACCTGCTACATATATAACGTGTTTGTTTACCGCAGCTCCACCCCTGCACCAATAAATAACTTGTTATTTACTTATTGTTTTCTTCTTTTAATTTTTTGTGTTAGTTGCTCATTTGAACTCTAATAAAGAAGTCGACTTTATTACAACTATTTGTATTCATTTTCTTTTTGTTCATTTCTTTTTTCGCTCTTGCCTACAGAAAAGACTGCAGGCTCAAACATTGGTGACCCCGACGAGATAGTTTAAATAAAATCGTTTCGGTATATTATCAATTCGGATAATTAAACACCTTTTTTTGCTAAATATTAAACTTTGAAGGGTGTACGTATTTGCTTGTCGGATCAAACTGCATACATACAGTATTTACCGGTTAACATAAAAAACAAAACAGAAAAAATATTTACTTGTTGTGACGTAGCCATTGTACAACGGGATCTATTTACATACATTTATTTTCTTTAAATTATTTGTACAATGGCAAACGAAGACGAAAATTTTGCTGCCAACGGTGACACAACAGAGGCTGTTAATTTGTCTCCTTATAAAAATAAGGTCGCTGCAATCGTAAAGCAGTTGGTACACCTTAACATGGCGCTAAATGTTGTGCAGTTGAAAGAGTATGATGATTCAGAGCTTTTGGTCCGTCTTGAATTCGCCGATAATCTTAACAAAAGCTTTGAGCATGCACAATTCTCTCTTGAAGAAGTTGATAGCGGCGAATTGGAAAGCAATACTCGTTATAATTTCGTGGCGATGTATTTGGAAGTTAAGGCTAAATTAACTCGTCAATTGAATTATAATAAAAAAACACAATTGAACCAACACTCTTCGACCGTTCATCAATTGTCTTTGGATGAAACTTTACCTTATTTGTCTATGTCACACCGTAAATCAAGATTGCCAGAACTTAAAATACCACAATTTTCTGGATCGTACATGGGTTGGCCAGATTACTTTGCTATGTTTAGCACGGTCATTCACAATGATAATGAATTAAGCAAAATAGAAAAATTTCAACATTTGCGTGCTAGCTTGAAGGATGCTGCTTTAAACACTATTTCATCATTGGAACCTACCGAAGCTAATTATGATAAGGCTATTGAATTATTAAAAAATCGTTTTGATAATAAATTGCTTAATTTTCAGACACACATTAAGGAGATTTTTGGGCTGAAAGGTGTTGAGAAAGATTCTGCTGCAAATTTGCGTCAGCTTAGTGATAAGCTTAAGGCTCATATGCGTGCACTGCAAACTATAGGTACACAAGAACAAATCGCTGATGGTTTTTTGGTACATTTGGTTACCTCAAAGCTTGACGCAAAAACACAAATAAAATGGGAAGAGAATTTGCCTATACACAAACTGCCGACTTGGTCTTCTATGGAGACATTTTTAGAAAATAGGTGTCGCATATTAGAAAATTTAGAGAGTGCCATGCCAGCCAAAGTGCCAAGTCAGTTAGCTAACAGAAAGCCCTCCTCAACTGGGCGTAGTGTTTTTGTGGCCTCTACAGTAGCATCGTTTTTGTGTACGTTTTGTGACTCAAAAGAGCACTACATTACTAATTGCTCTGGTTTTGGAAATCTTTCTCCCACTCTCCGGTTTAAAGAAGCTAAAAAATTGCAACTATGCTTAAATTGCTTAAAAAAGGGGCATATGTTAAAAAACTGTAAATCTGGCCACTGCCGTCATTGCCCATCGAAACATCATTCACTACTGCATATCGATAATGCCGTCGTCGAATCATCTACATCTCTACATTCGTTAACGCCAGCGCAGGTGCCAGCATCAGCGCAGTCCACACTTGTTTCATCTTTAATCTCCAGTCCTCCACCTGAAGCTCAAGAGTCTTCTCCTGCTTTTAATGTGTTGCTAGCCACAGCTATAATCTTGATCAAAAATCGTTCAGGTTCATTCGTACCTTGTCGAGCTATTTTGGATTCAGCTTCGCAGCTCAACTTTATTACTGGGCGTCTAGCAAATCAACTTCAGCTGAAGACAACGAAAGCGTGCGTATCCATCTCAGGTATTGGTGATGGTACTTTTAAAGCAGATAAATCTGCCGATATTTGCGTAAAATCTCAACATGGAGATTTTTCAACTTCATTCTCTGTTGTTGTGGTGCCAACTATAACAGACTACCAGCCTAGCGTTAGCATCAAAGTAAAAAGCTGGAATATCCCACAAAACGTAAGGTTGGCAGATCCCTTATTTTACCAACCGGGCCGTGTAGATGTATTGATTGGTGCCGGTCTATTTTTTGAGCTAATGTGCGTTGGGCAAGTGCGTTTGTCCAAAAATTTGCCCATTTTACAAAAAACTCTATTCGGTTGGGTAGTGTCTGGTGGTGGTTTTTGCGCAGCGAATTCCTGGTCGTTAGCAACAACATCAAAAAACGTTAAGCAGCAAGAGGAAGAGAACCTTTATTCTCTTATTAAAGGCTTTTGGGAAGTAGAAAACCATGTCGACAGTCTTTGTAGCTCTGCTAGTGAAGATGCCATTTGTGAGAACTTATTTAAACAAACAACTATTCGCCTAGATTCTGGTGCATATTCTGTGACCTTACCAAAATTAAAAGAGAGTGCGATGCTTGGTGAATCGTACGACGGAGCTTTGCAACGTTTCAAAGGCTTGGAGAAAAGGCTAAATAAAAATGCTGAACTCAAACAACAGTATTCAGCATTTATGAAAGAATACGCAGATTTAAATCATATGTCGTTAGTCTCTATACCCCCAAGTGTAAACACGTATTATCTGCCTCATCATTGTGTGTATAAAGAAGATAGTACAACAACAAAGCTGAGAGTTGTATTTGATGGTTCAGCAAAAACTTCATCTGGCCTTTCACTAAATGACATATTATATGCTGGTCCCACAATACAGCCAAAGCTTTTTAATACACTTTTGCGCTTTCGCGTTTTTAAAGTAGCTCTAAGTGGTGATATTTGCAAGATGTATAGATGCGTTAGAATTTCTCACCCAGATGATTTTCTACAATGTATTATATGGAGAGATAACTCGCACGAAGGTATTAAAATTTACAAATTAAACACAGTTACCTACGGTACAAAACCAGCAGCGTTTTTAGCAATTCGTGCTATGCATCAACTTTCGGTCGATGAAGAGAAACATTTTCCATTGGGTGCCAAAATTGTAAAGCGAGATTTTTACGTTGATGATTTAATCACTGGTGGTGATTCGGTTGATGATGTCGTAGAAATTCGCAGACAAGTAACAGAATTACTTCAAAAAGGGCACTTTATGATTCGAAAGTGGTGCTCAAACAACGCAGCAGCTTTAGAAGGTGTTTCGCCAACTGATTGTGAGCAGTTTTTAAAATTTCATGATGGAACTGATATAACCAAAACTCTTGGTCTGATGTGGGACCCAAAAACTGATCACTTTATATTTTCGTTCTCGCCAACGACAAGCGACAACATAGCGACGAAGCGTACCGTTTTATCAGCAATCGCCCGGTTATATGATCCACTCGGTTTAATTGGACCTGTTATAACAAAGGCCAAGGTTTTTATGCAGATTTTGTGGAAACATAAATTACAGTGGGACGAAAGCTTACCGCAAGCACTTCATTCATCGTGGTTGGACTTCATTTCAAAGTTCTCTATCGTTCATAGTTTTTTATTTCCTCGTTTTGTTTCGATGTCAAAGGCAGCAGTACAAATCCATGCATTTTGTGATGCCAGTTTGTCGGCATATGGCGCATGTATATATGTGCGATCTGAGCTTGAAGATGTCGTAAAATCTATTTTATTATGTTCAAAGTCGAGAGTTTCACCACTAAAAACTCTCACAGTCCCTAAGCTTGAACTATCAGCAGCACTACTACTAGCGGACCTTTTGGATGGCGTATTAAATTCTTTTTCAACTACTTATGAAGTGCATTGCTGGTCTGACTCCATGGTGGTGTTATCATGGCTGCGTGAAGAGTCATCAAATTTCAACGTTTTTGTCTCTAACAGGGTTAGTCGTATACAGACGCTTACCAGTAACATGACATGGCATTATGTACCAACCGATTTAAATCCAGCTGATATTTTATCGAGAGGTGCAACACCTGAAGAGCTTTTGCGCTCGAAACTATGGAAAAATGGTCCTGATTTTTTAAGCAGCCCTCCATCGAAATGGCCTAAAAATTTAAATTTTTTGGCCGACCTGCCTGATCGCAAACGAACTGTTTTAGCAACTATTTCTTTGAATGATTGGTTTTCCGGATTAAAAAATAGTAATTCGTTCGGAAAAATGCAGCGCATATTTGGATACGTTTATAAATATGTAATTTTAAAGTTTGCTTTGCACAAGGGAATTGAAATTGGGCCGCTTACTACATTTGATTTGAAAATGGGTACGCATGTTTTGATACGTAATATACAACAAATAAATTTCGCAGCAGAATATAAATCTTTAAAGGCAAACAAAAGTGTTCTACCGTCAAGTAAACTTTATTCACTAACACCATTTATTGACTCAACGAACTTAATACGAGTAGGTGGAAGACTTGAAAATTCAATTTTAGATTTTGATGGTAGACATCCTATTATATTGCCAAAACTTCATCCCTTTACTCGTGCTTTAGTTTTGCATTTTCATCAAAAACTTCTTCATGCTGGACCACAGAGCCTTATTGCGTCAATTCGACAACAATACTGGCCTCTTGGTGGGCGTAAAGCTGTAAGTAAAATTATTTTAAAATGCATTCGATGTTTTCGATTAAAGCCAAAATATACAAATCATATCATGGGAAATTTGCCAAATGATCGTGTGCAACCAAATAGAGCATTTCATACCACCGGTGTTGATTTTTGCGGACCATTTTATTATAAATCTGAGGTGAGAAGTCGGCCACCAGTAAAATGCTATATCTGCATCTTCATCTGTTTTTCAACAAAGGCTAGTCATTTGGAAGTCGTGGCTGACTTGTCAACATCATCATTTTTGGCAGCTCTAAAACGATTTGTAAGCACAAGAGGTAAACCGAAAACAATTTGGTCAGACAACGCCACAAATTTTGTAGGCGCTAAGAATG
This sequence comes from Eustalomyia histrio, assembly GCA_949748255.1. Taxonomy (NCBI): domain Eukaryota; kingdom Metazoa; phylum Arthropoda; class Insecta; order Diptera; family Anthomyiidae; genus Eustalomyia; species Eustalomyia histrio. The sequence continues at coordinate 34,911,340 of OX456524.1, forward strand.
AGTTGGCAGATTTAAAGCAGCTATTTTTGAGCCAATCTCATTTGCAAATAATTCACCAGCAATGCCTTCATGACGGAATTGATTGGAAATTTATTCCTCCAAGGTCTCCGCATTTTGGGGGCCTCTGGGAGGCTGCAGTTAAGGCTGCAAAATATCATTTTTATCGTGCTGTTGGCCTGTCAACTTTAACTTTTGATGAACTACGAACATTGGTGTGTCAAATATCGGCAATTTTAAATTCTCGGCCATTGTGCCCAATTTCGGAAAATCCAGATGACCTTGAGGTACTTACTCCAGCACACTTTTTGGTAGGTGCACCGCTGACATCCATAGTGGAACCTGAAATAACTGAAATCAACATTAGTCGTTTAAATAGATGGCAAAGGGTTTGCTATATGCAACAAATTTTTTGGAAAAATTGGAGTAGCTCGTATCTTTCGCTTTTGCAAGAACGTTCAAAGTGGCGTGCATCTACTACTAATATTAAAAATGGAGATATGGTTTTATTGAAAGAAGAAAATCTTCCGCCGCTCAAATGGCAAATGGGTCGTGTTGTTGGAACCATCTGCGGTACTGATGGAGTAGTCCGTGTTGCAGTTGCTCGCACAGCCACTGGAACTACGAAGCGTGTTGTTGCAAAGTTAGCTGTACTGCCTATAGATGATGATTCTGTTGAAAGCCAAGACCTTCCAACGGGGGGAGGATGTTTACCGCAGCTCCACCCCTGCACCAATAAATAACTTGTTATTTACTTATTGTTTTCTTCTTTTAATTTTTTGTGTTAGTTGCTCATTTGAACTCTAATAAAGAAGTCGACTTTATTACAACTATTTGTATTCATTTTCTTTTTGTTCATTTCTTTTTTCGCTCTTGCCTACAGAAAAGACTGCAGGCTCAAACAGTGTTCAAACATCATGCTACATTTTACTTATTCAATCATATAGTAAAAGTCACATTTGAATTGCTCAAGTCATGTGGTAAAAGTCACTTGGTAATGTACTTAAACATACACTTACAGCAACCTTCAGTTTGTATCAAACATGGTGTCATATTACAACATATGAAAGTCTAGATATTATTATTGGTTATAAATAAAATTCTCATATATTTTGACATTAATAATTTAATTGGTTTTGATAGCGTGTATTGTGCACACATATGGTTCAAAAGTCGTATGTAATATTTAACGCAAATTGCTTTTGATTTTCGTTGTAAAAAAAATATCTTGTAATAAACAAAAAAAAAAATTAATTAAAAACACAGTGTAACGAGAATTCTGGCTATATAATTCGACTAATTGACTTTAAGCAAAAGTTTTCGACATTTTAAAAAAGTTCACTTAGTACGTGAATTTCTTCGACATTTGTTTTTATTAATTCCTCATTTACATAACCGAGCTATTGGGGCCTTATGTTGTTAATTAAAGCAACTATCTAAATAACAAACATTGGGTGTGTTGTCCTTAAGACCACTAGTTTCATCGTAGAATTTCGAGAAATATTATAGCCAAATACATCATAAATTTTGAAATTCATATTTTTATCCTTATGTAATTGTAAGCCGATTTAGCCATGTTTGTCTGGCAATCAAGATGCGATGACATAAGTGGGATTCCTCACGAGCAGTTTGGTATTGAAAATGAGCAAAATCGGTCCAGCGGTATAATAGTAACCCACCAAAAATATAGTATAAACTACTTACCGGAATATTTACGCGCTTAATTACTTTTGTTCGCGATGTCCAAAAAGTAATGGGTACTCATTATTTTTTGGCTGTTCGTAAGCGAGAAGGTAATGACCACCCATTACTTTGTGTTTTTTGAAGGTAATGACCACTCATTATTTTTGGGACATCGCGAACAAAAGTAATTAAGCGAGGTAATAGGCTGGTAAGTAGTTGAAACCCTGTTTTGCTGGGAATGAATGAAAATGTGAAGGTACTTGTAAATTTTCTATACAAAATTGTGTATTTTATATATATTCATTGCGCATACTTTGAAGACATCTGTATATACAGCCAAAAAAGTCCCTATAATATATATATATATATATATATATATATATATATAATATATATATATATATATATATATATATATAATATATATATATATATATATATATATATATATATATATATATATATGTGCACAGCACATGTTGCGGGGACGGGTTTTCGTTCCACAAGTTACTATGAAGACATTTTGTTACTTTGGGGACTGTCCTTAAATTTTTCGTTATTCTAGTGTTTACTCTGAAGACATTTAACTGGACACAGCGCATTTTATAGGGACTTTTATATATATATATATATATATATATATATATATATATATATATATGTGCACAGCACATGTTGCGGGGACGGTTTTTCGTTCCAGAAGTTACTATGAAGACATTTTGTTTCTTTGGGGACTGTCTTCAAACTTTTCGTTATTCCACTGTATACACTAAAGACATTTTACTGGATACAGAGCATTTTATATACAACCAAAAAAGTCCCTATGAAATGCGCTGTGTCCAGTAAAATGTCTTCAGTGTAAACAGTAGAATAACGAAAAGTTTAAGGACAGTCACCAAAGTAACAAAATGTCTTTATAGTAACTTGTGGAACGAAAACCGGTCCCCGGAACATGTGCATGTGTATACCCTTCCACCTGTGGTGAAGGGTATAAAAAAAAAGATTATGATAATATGATCTAAAATCATTTAAAATATAAAAAATATTTTTTCTAAGCAAAATAGGATTCTGTCGATGGTAATGACAGCTGAGGTGTCCTTATACCAGTAGTTTCAAACCTTTTTGTTACCCGTATAAAAAAGATCAGATCTGAACAGATCTTATTAGATCTGATTGTTCCAGACCAAAAAAGATATCAATTTTGAGATATGATCAAATCTAGACACATCTACGATATTGTATAAGATCTGTTATTAGGTATGAACAGATCTGGCACCTTATATATTCTCATATGACCAGATTTGCTCATATCTGGCAACAAAAATCTCAAAAATTTTCAGATCCCTTTAGATATACAGATCTGGCACTAGATATGTCCACTGTTACAGTGTTGCCATATTTCTTCTTTCACCACCTTTCATCTCTCCTTTATAAGGAGATAAAGAAAGAAAGCAACACATTAATTAGTAGGAATAATTTCCTGAGTGTTGCTTCCTTAAAATAAAATCTGAAATCAGTCATATTTGATTACATTTAAGAAAATCTGATCAGATCCAATATATTTTAAACGAGAACTGATCATTTTTAGAACTTCAGATATGGATGCCAAAATATCATTGATCGAATATATTTGCACAACTTTCAGCATAATGGTTGGTGCGCATTAGGGTGGAGAAATTTTCCTTAGGGCAGGTGTATCCAAGATGTGAATATATGCAATAATATTTTTGGAAAACTTAAGCCAATTTGCAATTGCCGCCTTGAGGTTTTCCGTTGAAAAGTTGAAATTTGCGTACAAAATGGATTTTTTTTTTCGTAAATCAAAGTTTTTCACTGAAATATTTTTTCAGTGTCTCTTATTCACGAGCTAACAAAATTCGGCAAGGAGTAAATGGTTACACCTTTCAGTGATTTTGAACGTCGTTGATAATAGAGAGAGAGAGAGGGAATGAAGAAATACTTTCCGTGCAAAAAAAAATCGAGATTTTTAGATAAAAAGCGCAAGTTAAAGATCAATTACGATTTAGTTCGTTAAATTGATCTACAAGTTATCTACCCCTAACCTAAGCGGAATTACTCCAAAGATAAAATTTAATCCAAGCTAACTAGCATCCCAAAAAAACTTCATAAACTTATATTGGCGAAATGCTCTCATTTTAAGAAAAAGCGAAAACAAAAAAACTGCACAACTTTATTAAATCTTAATTAAACTCGTCGTCTTATTGTTTATTTTAGCGATGTATTTTTATTAAAACAACAATATATCATAAGAATTTTAACAAATAATAAGAATTTTTTCATTGCCCCATAAAATATTGAAGCGAGAGCCACACGTATGAAACCACTGCTTTATACATACCTTCCGCACTCTGAGATTTTAATAAAATTTGGATCGCTTTTTGAGCCATTTCAACAACAATAGTATTCGAATACTTGGTAAATGGGCATAAAGCTGGGTCCATTTAACTTTTTTTTGTAATATCTTTTTTGATGGTGACGTGACATAACCGCCAAAGAACATTATGCGAATTTCCGATTTTGGGATGTATTCTATTCTATATTTCGAATTCTATATTATGTTCACCGACTAATTTGCTAAATCAAAGTTCGGACTGCTGTATTAATACAATATAATATTCTCGTATAATATTTAAGCCAATTTCTACATTTTTTATTATGACTAAAAGTTTTTCGGACATATTCTCAAAATCTGATATTGGGATAACAAGTTGTTAGTAGTGTTGTCTGATATTTACATAAAAAAAATTAAAATTAATGTTTGTCTAAAAAATGTCGTTATTATGTTCAAACGGGAAAAAGGTTTTTTTTTTTCAGAAGTAATACCGAAATTGCTATTTTGATAATAAAAAATTAAAAATAACTTTAATTAAATAAAACTAAATTAATAAACATTAATAATTCAAAATATTTATTTTACTGTCCAATATAAAAAACCAATTATCCATCAAATAAAGTTCAATTATATTTTAGCTTTTAAAACAAACCATGATGATAGGATCCATGATAACCGCCATGATAACTACCATGCACTAGAGCTGGAATATGATGGATGGAAGAAGTTGCCGCAATACCATGTGAAGCTATTACAGGACGAACAATATGTACCGCAGGAATAGCTGCTGCATGATTATAGGTTGACACAATAGGAGAAGTATGAATATAGCCAGGTTTGGCTAAGGCCAATGCAAATAAGGATAACAAGATGTACTAAAACAAAAGTAAAATATTTAAACAAGATATTAACAATTAATTCATGTAGCAATAGTAGTACTTACAATCTTAAACATTTTGCGGAAATTATTTGAAAAACAATATTTTACTTGTTCAAAAGACGTTCTTAATAAACACTAATATTTAAATTACATGGGCGGCAACATTTTATACAAAAATTTATTTCTGATTCTAAGAAAAAAGGCCTTGTAATAATTAATTTATGTAATGTAATCTGTTTTTTTAACAACTTTATTTTTCGTTATACATTGTGGCAAAAAGAAAAACTTTAAGAAAAATTTGATATTTTTTTAAAAACTGCCGGCTAAGTCAACTATAAGAGTATTAAGTATTAAATTTCAGTTTTATTAGATTTTGTGGTTTTTCATTTGCAACACAAAGAGTTCAATAACTTGGTATTTTGTAATATTCATATACAAATGTTACATTCTTATTATTTCATTTACAACAATATTTTATATATTATTATTTTACCCAATTGGCCAGATGCTTGAAAATTTGTGGTGAAACCCAAAGTAAATGATATATTTCCAAATGGTTTCAAGAAATTATACCACAATGTTGAATTTTGTAATAAATTATCATAAAATATTACAAAAGGATGTTTCATTTGCTGCACAAAAATTTGCAAGAAACGTACAATGATTGTGGCAATTCTGACGTCAGGCAGCAACGGTATTATAAAAACGTCCATTATAGTAGGTGCCGATGATGAAGATGATATATTTTGAATTATTCGATCATATAAGAAATCAATTAAGTCTCTGTCTTCATAGTTGTACTCAACCAATTCATTATTTGGTATTACAGGAGCAGCCGTTGATAATGAACATATCATTAATAACAATATCTAAAAGACGTGTTCGAAATAAAACTAATTTAAATCTTTTGTCTTGAATTTTTGTTTCAAATTGAACTCACCAACATGACTTCTTAATACAGCTCAAATTAAAGGATTAAATATAAATATAATTGCAACATATCGGAATCTTTTCTTTTATACTTTGTTAGCGAAAAATCAGACTGAATTTTTTTGTAACTATTTGCTTAATAATTTGATTAGGTTTTTAACAACCCTATAAGATGGGATGATTGCGTATCATATTATATGACAGAACCTGTCAAAAAATATATTTGCTACTTAATTAAGATTTTTAAACAACAAGTAACAAGAATTCGATTGTGTGGATTCTTAAACACCCTTCACAATACTTCACAATTAAATGTTTTGGGAAAAAATATTTTCTTTAAGTTAACAAAATTAAATACACATTATTAATGAAAAGTAATTTTAATAAAAAAGTACTTTTTTAACAAAGGGTACTTTTTTAATAAAAGGTACTTTTTTAATAGAAGGGTACCTTTTTAATAAAAGATACATTTTTAATAAAAGGTACTTTTTAAACAAAAAAAAAATTTTTAATAAAAGGTACTTTTTTAATAAAAGATACATTTTTAATAAAAGGTGCTTTTTTAATAAAAGGTACTTTTTTAATAAAGGTACTTTTTTAATAAAGGTACTTTTTTAATAAAGGTACTTGTTCAACTCGGTAAGACAGTTTGATGACAACCCTAAAATATCGGTGTACTGGCATATCTGTGGACTAATTTTTTCCCGCCAGATGGCTCTGGTGTCATCATTTATTTTCTTTTGGAGTTTATTCGTAAACTCAACGAAAAGGTTTTCATTTTGTTTTTCATCACTCTCGATATAATTTTCCTTAGAAAAAGAAGTGTTTGTTTTGCTCGCGTCATAAAATCCCTAATTTTATTTAAAAATTGTGTTAAAAATTGAGAAAAAAAAGGAAAGTATAAAAATAAAATTTTATTTGGTATTTATTCCGTTGCGGATTTTCCTTTCTTTGGTTCCAGACTACCACCAGGCTTTTTGGTTGTTGTCGAAAAAATCAAATCGGATTTTTTAGTACTTTTTTAATAAAAGGTAATTTTTGAATAAAAAGTAATTTTTTAATAAGAAATACTTTTTTAATAAGAAATACTTTTTTAATAAGATACTTTTTTAATAAAAGGTACTTTTTAATAAAAGGTACTTTTTTTAATAAAAGGTACTTTTTTTAATAAAAGGTAATTTTTAATAAGAAATACTTTTTTAATTAAAGGTACTTTTTTAATAAGAGATACTTTTTTGAAAAAAGGTACTTTTTTAAAAAAGGTACTTTTTAAAAGAAAGGTACTTTTTTAAAAAAGGAACTTTTTTAAAAAATGTACTTTTTTAAAAAAGGTACTTTTTAAAAAAGATACTTTTTTAAAAAAATTAAATTTTTTAAAAAAAGATACTTTTTAAAAAAGGTACTGTTTTAATAAAAGCTACTTTTTTAAAAAAAGGTATTTTTAAATAAAAAGTACTTTTTGAAGTAAAGGTTCTTTTTAAATAAAAGGTAATTTTTTAATAAAAAGTACTTTTTTAATAAGAAATACTTTTTTAATAAAAGGTACACTTTTAATAAGAGATACTTTTTTAATAAAAGGTACTTTTTTAATAAAAGATACTTTTTTAATAAAATGTACTTTTTAATAAAAGGTACTTTTTTTAATAAAAGGTACTTTTTTAATAAAAAGTACTTTTTTAATAAGAAATACTTCTTTAATAAAAGGTACTTTTTTAATAAGATACTTTTTTAATTAAATGTACTTTTTTAATAAAAGATACTTTTTTTAATAAAAGGTACTTTTTTAAGAGGTCACTTTCTTAGTAAAAGGTACTTTTTTAATACAAGGTACTTTTTTAGAAAAGATACTTTTTTAATATAAGGTAATTTTTTAATAAAACGAACCTTGTTTTAAAGGTACTTTTTTTAAAAACTTTTTTAAAAAAAGGTACTTTTTTAAAAATGATATTTTTTTAAAAAGGTACTTTTTAAAAGAAAGGTACTTTTTTAAAAAAAGGTACTTTTTTTAAAAAAGGTACTTTTTTTAAAAAGGTACTGTTTTAATAAAAGCTACTTTTTTAAAAAAAGGTATTTTTAAATAAAAGGTACTTTTTGAAGTAAAGGTCTTTTCAATAAAAGGTACTTTTTAAAATAAAAGTACTTTTTGGAGTAAAGGTATTTTTTGAAGTAAAGGTACTTTTTGAAGTAAAGGTACTTTTTGGATTAACGGTACTTTTTGGATTAAAGGTACTTTTTGGATTAAAGGTACTTTATTAAGTAAAGGTACTCGTGTTAAAAAAAAGGTACTTTTTAAACAAGAGAGGGTTTCTCCATTGTTTATATGTACGATACGACACATTTTTCATGTAGCAGTTGGTATTGAATGCCTCATATGAAAGCATTTTTTTTTTTGCTGATATTGTTGCATATTACAGAAACATATTTGTAAAATCGGATTAGGTAAGGTTGACAAAGAGGATTTGGAAGTGAAGATACTGTTTAGAATCTAATCATGACCAAAAACAGGAAATGCACTTAAGCCGAAAAGTCGGCTTGTTATGTGCTCTCATGTAGTGTCGAATTTTAATGAGAATCGGAGGATTCCTTTACCTTAACACTGCCCATTTATCACGGGCTTGATACCGCCTGACTTTAGTCAAGACAGAATTTCTTCACTAACTTAAGTATTAAGCAAGTCCTAAACCAAGCAGGTTCAATCATATTACAAGACTAAAGATGTTTTTAAAGTTATTAAATTTGCAAGGCTTCCTTATTTATACTTTATAACGCCAGATGGGTTTGTGAGGTGCATTAAAAAAACATAACTATTACAAAATTGACAACTAAATACATTGTAGTGTTTCAATTTTTATTAAAAGTAGATACAATTTTAAACTTTTACCCGATTTTGTAAGAAAAGAAGAAAAAAATTCGTAGCTGTGAAGCGATACAAATTACCCATTACTCATTTAAAAACAATAATAACAGATTTCGCGTTTATCACTTCGCAGTTATAAAACCTATTCAGAATGGTACCCCGAAACGTTTTTAGTGTAATGAAAAATTTTCCCTGTGCGATTGTGAGGCTCCTTAATATTCATTTTAGTATTTCTGCTACTTTTTGTTATGTAAAACTGGTTACTTAGCCAAAACACTACCACAAAAACATTAAAGCATACTTTTGAGCGCGATGAATAATAAATGTTACAATTATTTTAAATATTTTTTAAGTTTATTTTTTTCATCTTATTTATTAAATCAAATTACCTAAACATTCCTGAGTATCGTTCGCAGTAGACAATCAATTTATTTTTTCAACAAAAGAGGAGCTGTGTACGGAGCAGCAACATATGGGGCAGCAGCAGCATAAGTGGCAGCAGCGTATGGACTAGCAACATAAGGTGACGCGACATAAGGAGATGCTACATAGGGCGAGGCAGCAACATAGGGTGAAGCAGCAACATAGGGAGAGGCAGCAACATAGGGTGAGGCAGCAGCAACATAAGGAGCAGCAAAGTTACCATGATATTCTCGTGATACAACAGCGCTGGCAGTCAATGGAGCAGCATAAGCCAAAGGGGCAACAACGCCGGGTTTAGCAGCAGCACAGGCAATAACAGCCATCAAAACAATAGCGAAGAATTTGAACATTTTGTTTATATTTGTTAAATTAAGTTGTGATTTGTAAAAGAAATCAAATTGAACTGTGATAATTTCAGTATTTATTGTTCATTATATACCAAAACAATTTTTGGTTTCTTGCTAAAGAAGAAGCAAGAACCTTGTTGATGTATAAATTTGGTTAATAGTTGTTTAAGAATTCCTTGAGAAACCTCCACAATATTTAATTTTGTAAGCAAAATCAATTACACTCATAGCTAAAATGTTTTACTACTTTAACATAACTTGGCACAACTTAATTTTTAAGTTAGCCAAATTTAATAAAATTAAGTTAAAAGAAATTTAAAGTTCAAGTCACGTATATCGTTTATGGAATTTAAATTAACAAAGTAGCAGAACAATAATATAAAGTATGGTTAGTAATTGGTTTCGTTGCATTGTCGATTTTTTTTTGTATATTCTTGTTTCTCTTTTTCGAATCATTTAAATGCTATTTAAATATATTTCGTTCAAGGTCATTTCTTACAACAATTATTCTTTATTTTTAACAGGAAATTGTATTATTTTTTATATCTATACTTTCTTCTTATCAATATTAAATTTGTTTGTTCCAGTGAACAGAAAAATATTAAGTAAAAAAACGTCATTCAAATTAAAAGTCAGTTTAATATATTTTAAATTATTCTACATGACATCTCTTAGATATGTATCAGGCATTTCTAACCAATTATTCTGCTGTAAAAATATATATACATACATATGTATGAACAATGAAAAAGTTACAGTAGACTAATTGTGTACTTTTTATTTTCGGTCGCGTTGGAAATTAACTAAACATTCTTGAATTGGTTAAATTATGAAAAATTTTATGTTCATATATGTTTATATATGTTCATATATCGTAATATATGGCTTCATGTATGAACATATATGTCATGTATGTAAGCATATACAAACAAATATAATCAAAGCAAATTTTCATGTATGATACCATATATGGCAATATGTGTATATTTCGGTGCACATATTTCATATATTCCAGGTATATGTTCATATATGAACCAATATATGGACTAATATATGCAATATAGTATCAAAAATTGTCATATATAATATAATATAATATATGAATGTCATATATAATATAGTATATGAATGTCATATATTAATATATATGAACTTTTTCTTTGAATATATTTGCCCATATATGCTTACATACATGACATACAGTGAGCGAAATTTGTTTGACCGCATATAATATTTTTTTGAATTTGGCCAAACAAGTCATAAAAACTAAAATATTTGTTGAAGTTTTTTTCGTATTTTTTTATTTATTGTATAATTACAAAAACAACTTAATTTTTTAGCTTCAAGTAAAAAATTAAATCAAATTATCACAAAAAATCCATTTTAATGTGCGAAATTTGCTTAGCCGCACAGTAATAATTTATGGAAAATCATAAATTAAACTTAATAAACTTAAAAAATCTATATGTTTAGTAGTTTGTAGAGCCTTCATTTTTATTTATTGTTTGAAAAATCCGGATAGGAAACAAATTAATAAGTCTTCGAAGCATCTCTACGTCTAAACCAAGCCAGGCTTGCCAAATTGTTATTTTAAGCTCTTGGATCGTTGAATACTGTTTTACATTTGCATACACAGACCTTGCAATGATGCCCCAAACATTTTCAATTGGGTTTAAATCTGGACTTCTCGCTGGCCATTCAAGCAGGGGAATAGAACGAAATGAAAAGAACTCCTTCGACTTACTTTATACGTGAATACTTGCATTGTTATGTTGAAATATAAATTCTATTTCATTATTACTTTCCAAGTATTCAATTAAAACGTCGTCCAACACCGCAATGTACATTCCGGAGTCCATTTTGGTGGAACGAAGAATAATTTCAGCTTTCCGTGGTATGAGAATGCACCACATATCATGACTGACCATCCTCCAAAGTTGCAGATTATTCGCGGAGGGTTATTTGCGCACAGATCGTCCCAATAGTAACTGAAACCATCTGGTCCGTCCAGATTAAATTTTTTTTCGTCTGTAAAAATAATTTTCCAAGTTTCCGATGTGTGCGCCTTTGCAAATGTCAATCGTGCCACTTTATTGTTAGCCGTCAACTGAGGTTTTTTTGTAGGTTTCTTCCATTTTATTGTTTTATCTACGCTTAATATCTGTTGTACCCGACGTGTTCCAACTGGAAGCTGCAATTTAGCCACAATTTGTGACGAATATAGTCGATTTTAAGTGGCCTCTTGTTTTATTTCATTTATTTGACGTATGGTTAATTTTGTGTTCCGTTTGCATTTTGAAGTTCCAGCGCCGTATTTATCGCCTTATTTTAAATAATTTCTTACAACCTTCTCTGATCTTTGTATTTGTCTTGAAATTTCTCTATTTGAAAGGCCATTTTTCTTTAAAACCTTTATTTGACCTTTTTCCACCTCGTTTAGCACTTTCTTGCGCACCATTTTAACAGATCTTCATAAAAAAACAACAAAAAATCGCTGAGCATTTAAAATAATGTAACCTTGATAAATAATATCAAAAAAATTAAAACTTTTAACACAACTTACCAGTATGACTCATTAAACGCAACTGCGGCTAAACAAATTTCGCATAAAAACTACATTATTTTCTTTTACATCCCATCTTTTATATCCTAGTACCGTTATGATCAAATATTTGTTGTTAAACATACCACGTGGTTTAAAAATTAAAAAGCATAATGTTAAAAAACTAAAATTTTAAGTATATTTGAAAAAACAGTTAGTTTTTAAAAAAATATTAATATGCGGCCAAACAAATTTCGCTCACTGTATATGTTCATATATGCTCATATATAAAACCGCATATATGGAGAAGTACTCATATATGACCATATACGATCATTCATATATTTTAATTTATGATCCCATATATGATCATATCATATACCCCCAATTTTTGGATACGAGCCTATGTGGAACAATATATGAACCAATATATGTGACTACATATATATAAATATTTTCACCTTGATCAGAAACATTTTGAATCGTACTGTATTAATTTAAATCGTACCGTATTTAATCTTAGTTTAATATGAATCCGAAAATTTGATTTTTTTAATTCTATAAAATTAGACGTGATATAGAAAGTTTTATTATATTTTAAACTAGTAGACAAAAATTATTCATTCAAAGTTGGTTCCATCAGTTTATAATGAATTTATTTTTGATGAATCTCAGTAGGAATTTATAAATTTGTTCAGCATTTAACTACAACACAACTTTTTGATAAATTCAAAAATGTTGTGTCATTCAATATACATTTTCCAATCACAGGTCAGTTGGCATGTAATGCTTCATATATTTAATAAAATATAAAGATGTATTCTTGAATGTATATGCAACATTTTGCGGCATATGAAGATGGAACAAACAAAACAAAACACATTTGCTTTATTTATAAAAAAGAATCATATGAATGTAATGGTTATCACAAGGGCAAGGAAGTATTGGGTTTATTTATATAAAATATCTTTAAAAATATGCATTTATTTTTAATTTTTTCAACGTTTTGCGTATTATCAATTTAAGCTCGCTATTTTTTGTTTTAAAAATTTTAAATTACTTTTAATTATCAACAGAAAGTTGGTCGTTGTATTAACCTCAAACACTTACTGTATTTTATTCTGTTACTTTATCTTTTTTATACATTTGAAAACTATTTTTTTTTTGTTATAAAAGATATAAATAGTATTAAATCCAGTTTTTAGAAAAATTCTGGCAAAATTTCAAAATGCATTTATAGCAAAATATGCAAAACTATGAATTTACCCAAGTAAAAAAGTTTAGATATAATCATATGTGGCTTTATCTAATAAGATATTATAGAATATAAAACATATGTCGCAATGCATTAGCATATATACCCTACGGGAAATGAAGGGTCGATTGATCCAAGGTGATAAATCTGTGATAGATAATTGAGGGACATGTCACAAAGCTGGTGTAAAATATAATTCAGTGTCTGAAAAAGTAATAATTGTTGCGCATTCACTTACACCAATGCAGTGATATGGTACCCTACACAAGGTCAGCGATATGTTGCAAGTAGCTTAAAAGGTAGAAAATGCCACCTCCTATGACAAGCCCATGTTAAAGTTACCGGTTACTTTCATATAAGAGAACCAACTCGAGGACCGGTTTCTGCCACAAAGTTCCGGTCACGTGACTTTCTCTGTGACTGGTCCATTTCCGGTAGGGCGATTATATGTTATATTATTTGTTGTTTTAATCAGCTTATATTTATTAAAATTAGATATAGTTTATATGGTATATACTATATCATATAAAGTTATATATAACACCAAATAAATTTATAAATAGATTACACGGGACCATATCTACTTATATACAGAACCAAATATATAATTATATATATCATCTTATATTTGAGATATAATAATATATGGTCCGTTATCAAAAATATATTTTAATGCGGAATGAGATATAATTATATATGATTCAATATATGGTCCTACATATGAAATATTTTTGATATAGTATAAGATATAATTATTTATTTAATTTATTTGTACAATATTAACAAACAAATTTGAGAAATTTTAGAGTTCTTTTGATATGATATAAGAAACAATTATATACAATTACACTAGGCAACAGCCATTTTGTTATTTGGTTCTAGCATACTTTTTCTCATGGATTTGGACCTACTGAACACGAAAATGAATTTTAAAAATTTTTCTGTCGATTGGTTTGCGAGATACAAATTTTTTAATTTTTTTTTTTTAATTTTTGGAGGTACACTTACTATTTTGAGCATATCTTTAGTCTTCTTTGACCTATTTTATCCTACTACTACTCAAATTAAAGACAATTGAGCCGTCTACAACTTATTCTCAGAAAATTTTCAAATCGGGTTAGTAGTTTTGATGTTGGCGGCTTAAAAAGGTTAAAAAACTGCGTTTTTTTAGTAAAAATGTGGCTGAAAAATTCATATAAAAATTCATATAAAATGTAAAACGCGATGTTAACAGCGATTTTAATTTTTTTACGTATAGCTGACACTTTTCCAAAGAAAATAAGCCCTTACTTAACAAAATCTGATGACAAATGGCCGACTTATTATTTTTTTGGTAAACGACCGAAATTCCGCTATTTCACGATTTTTTGATTTTCATTATTTGCACAGCTTACCTACCCAACGCAAACGAATAAATACATTTGAACTTAATTTAAAATAAACAAATTAGTCTTCGTATATTATTTTTTAATTTATTTACAGCACTACATGCTCAATGTATCGCACAATTAGCTAAACTAACGAAATTAAACTAACTAATTAAATTAAGCAAATCAACGCACAAAAAAATGAGTAAAAACAAAGATATAAGTGTACATTTTATGCCATGTGGAAAAACTGCTGACTTCTTCTTTGTTTTTTGTATTCGCTGCAATCGGTCTCACGTATTAGGGTCCAAATATAGTCACCCATCATAGCCGTGTCATAGCTGCCCTGATAGCGTCGTTCCATAGCCTTCAATTCCTGATGAAAGCGCTCGCCGTGTTCGTCGCTCACGTCTCCTAAATTCTCAGGGAAAAAATCCAAATGAGAATCCAGAAAGTGTATTTTAAGTGACATGTGCACTCCCATGGCTTCATAGTTTTTTACCAGATCCTCAACTATGTCCTTATAATTCGGGCTTTTGTTGTTTCCTAAAAAGTTTTCCACAACAAGCCTGAAGGAATTCCATGCTGCGGCTTCGATGGGTGATAACAGCTTTGGGAATTTTTCATCTTTCAACATTTTTTTTATCTCGGGTCCTGCGAAGACTCCTTCTTTAATTTTTGCCAGCGAAAGGTAAGGGAAAATTGACCGTAAATAGGCAAAAGCTTCACCTTCTTTGTCTAATTTTTTGGCAAAATTTTTAATCAAACCCAATTTTATGTGCAGCGGCGGAAGTATTATATTTTCACGGTTCTCTATTAGTGGTTTGCGCTGAACATTCGCTTCTCCAACTACAGGTTTCGTTCGTACCGGCCATTTTTTTTTTATATAATGCTGATCATCAGCGCGGCTATTCCAAAGGCACAGAAAACAGCAATGTCGCGTATAGCCTCCTTGGAGTCCACACAGAATGGCCACAACTTTAAGGTCGGCGCATATTTTCCAATTGTATTTCCTATACTCTATGCATTTCAGCAAAATGTCCATAGTTTCATAGTTCTCCTTTGAATGAACCGCATGAGCAATAGGAACAGATGGCTTTTCATTCCCATTATGTAAGAGAACTGCCTTCAAGCTCTCTTTGTTGCTGTCAATAAACAACCTCCATTCGTTGGGGTTGTGAATTTGGTGAAGCTCTTGGAACAAGCCTGAAATGTCGCTGCAAAAACATATTTGGTCTTTCTTTGTATAAAATTTTGCATACTCCTTGTGACGGTTTCTGTACGCTGATACTTTCACTTCTGAAGCCGCAAATCCACACTGTATCATCCGAGACGCAAAAAGTTCGGATTTCTCCTTAGTGAGACCAAAATCGCGCACCCAATCGTTTAGTTCGGCCTGTGACAGTAATTTTCGCTTTGCACCCGGCTCAAATTCGCTTGCATTTGACTCAGACTCTTCTTCTGACGATTCTGCTTTTTGAAGAGATGCACCAGGGCACACTGGATATGGCACATCATGCGAATGTGGTACTGGAAGCGCAAACGATCCCACTTGAGCGTAGTTCCATTTAAAAAATCTTCCTACCCCACTGTTTGTGGTGAGGCAAAAATAACAGTCTGTGGAATGGCATAGCGGCTTTTTCCACATCATTGGTGTATCGAATTTCATATGGCGGCTAAAATTAAAATAAATTACTATATTCGCTATGTATAATGTGTTTAAATAAAAATTCTTACCTTCCGCCAGCTGCCCAGTTGGTTAAGATTATATAGCAAAGATCACACAGCGACTTAGGTGTCCATGGTTCTGTGATATTTGGTGAAATACCAAAATAATTCAAATAGTGCAATTGTACTGCTGGAGTAAACTTGTGTGCGTGATTTTTTTTTATAAACTGGCCACAAACATTGCAGAAATTGTCTGGATCGTTCAAACACTCGAACACACGTAGTCTTTTACTCATTGTCTTCCTTGCGTTTTCTAAATATTAACTTCTTTACACTTTCACAGACAGTTTTGAAATGCAATTGATAACCGTGTCTCCTTATGTTTAAATATGTATGAGCATGTAGTGCTGTAAATAAATTAAAAAAAAATATACGAAGACTACTTTGTTTATTTTAAATTAAGTTCAAATGTATTTATTCGTTTGCGTTGGGTAGGTAAGCTGTGCAAATAATGAAAATCAAAAAATCGTGAAATAGCGGAATTTCGGTCGTTTACCAAAAAAATAATAAGTCGGCCATTTGTCATCAGATTTTGTTAAGTAAGGGCTTATTTTCTTTGGAAAAGTGTCAGCTATACGTAAAAAAATTAAAATCGCTGTTAACATCGCGTTTTACATTTTATATGAATTTTTATATGAATTTTTCAGCCACATTTTTACTAAAAAAACGCAGTTTTTTAACCTTTTTAAGCCGCCAACATCAAAACTACTAACCCGATTTGAAAATTTTCTGAGAATAAGTTGTAGACGGCTCAATTGTCTTTAATTTGAGTAGTAGTAGGATAAAATAGGTCAAAGAAGACTAAAGATATGCTCAAAATAGTAAGTGTACCTCCAAAAATTAAAAAAAAAAAATTAAAAAATTTGTATCTCGCAAACCAATCGACAGAAAAATTTTTAAAATTCATTTTCGTGTTCAGTAGGTCCAAATCCATGAGAAAAAGTATGCTAGAAACAAATAACAGACAAAAGTTTGTTATTTGTGACCTAGTGTTATTTGTGGTTCTCTTTCAACGGTTTCAAATCCCAACCAGGGAGAAAAAAAAACACATTTTATGTTTTTTTAATATTTTGTTATTTATACTTTAACGAAACTCAAATTTTAACCCTTTTCGGGACAACAAGATCTAGAAAATTTAGATAGATATAATTAGTTTATAATAATAATTTAAGTACATTAAAAAAAAATATGGTCTGCAAAAAAAAAAATCTTAAAAAAGGTTTTATTTAGTGTTAGCACATTGCCATTGAAGTTTCAAAGATGTTCTTGTTCTATAATTTTAAATTTATTAAAAGTTGAGAAAAATTAAATATAATTATATCAAATATATATTTCGGTGTACATTACGAATTTGAAATCAAAATTAAATTCAGTGTCGCGTATTTCGAGAAAATTTCATAAAAATTTTTTCCACTTTGATCAATTAATTTGCTTATATTTGCCTCTGCGCAAAAAAATTTTTTTGAATGATTATATGTCCACAAAATGTCTTCTTATGTGAGACAAGATTTAATATTAATACGCTAAGTAATAGCGAGAAACTAAAATAAGTCAAATTTTACGTTCAGTTACAAGAATAACTATTATTCTTTCAAAAATTAAAAACAATGTCATTTCTAATGATAGCCCTTGGTAAGTAGATTAAAAACGTACAAGAAGATGAATTTTTCGATAAACTAGATTCCGCATATATAATATTGTTGGAAGTAATTTGATACCATTCGATCTAAATCATTTTTCGGATCAATTTAGATATTAAGCAATATGAAATAAGATATGATTAAATATTGTTCTAGATCAATTTTTTTTACTCGGGCATATCAAAATACATATGGAAAAATATGCATTCAAAAATTAATGCCATTTACTTGGGAATTTTCTGATTCACAAATAAATTTGATTTATTTTATTTGCATGAAATTCCGAGCCCTAGTTATCACCATTTCAAAAGCGTTTGAAATTTTCGAACTGCAATATTATTTTATTTATTGTTGACAAAGTTCATTTTTAAGAAAACACTCAAAAAAAAATATTATAATTTCAACCAGTTTAAGGCGACCAAGTTTTTTTTCTTTTTCCCAGGATGAGCACAATCTTTATATTGAATAAAATTACATTCCCAAAAATGCACCGATTTTAACCATTTTCAATTTTTGGCAAAATGCAAACTTATGTAGCAAATTTTATGCAATTTTCTTTGGAATTTTTGATCTGTAGTTTAACTATAACAGTCGTTTATTTTACATGTACGGACATTGCTAAATCTACTCGTCAAGTGATAATGTTTGGCGGGCCTTCGTTCATAATTTTGGGTTGTTATAAATATCAGCATACACTCAATACACGCAGTACCGATGTCTTACCGGTATACTTAAAATATTTATACAAATCGACATAAAATCACTTTCTAAATCGAATTAACGATGCCCGTCCATCTGTTCTACTTTATAAAATATCGTATAGATCTAATTGAAATTAGAGTTGTCAGTATTTTATGGGAAGCATCCCACCTTCTCGGTATTTGCTTTCCCGGAATTCAAAATGCTTTCTGAAATTTTATATAAATTATATTTGGTGTAGAGTATTATGTAGTCGGCATGTTATCATGACTAAAACAATTGAAGTCTATTTAAAACCGGACTATGAACATTTCCTTTGAAATAATTCGAAGCTGCACTAGTGAGACGAATCATGTTTTCTAAGGAAGTCCTAAAAAAGATCTTGACTTTGCCATTTATCGAAATATTTTTAAAAATCAATTTTTTATAAATATGTATTTTAAAAAAATGACTTAAATATTTGTGATTTAAAAGAAATTAATAAACTTCGTAAAAAAACAATAAAGAGTTTCTTCAATTGTTTAATAAATATAATGGAAAAGTGTCATACATTTTTATTTTAATATTGGTATTGATATTTTGGAAACGGTAATACCGACATTGATATAAATCAAATACCGATACTGTTACCGTTGCCGATACTGTTACCGTTACCGATACCAATACCGCAACAAACAAAAATCTATAACAATCTTATTAATTTCAATTGCCTATCTTGTTTAGTAACTGTAGAACTGTCGTATACTGGTGCGTATGATTTATCTTTATTTAGTTAGTCCATATAACTTATACGCACTGATGTTCGATGATGAATAGTTAATAAATTTGCATCTAAATGGTATTGTCATTTTAAGAAGAATATTGTTTATTGTAACCAAACACAGTAAAAATTTGTTAAAGTTTCCAGTTTATACTCTATTGCCGTAAACAAAGTATATAAAATTCGGTTGCATCAGCAAAACCATTCAGTTTGAAAGAATAAATAAAATAATAATAAATAATAAAATAATATTTTCATAAATGTTATAAAAGAACCCAGAAGACATTTTTCTGATCATGTATAAATTAAGACTCTTAAAAGAGTATGATTAATTTTAGAGCACAATTCTCTACTAACAGGCTCTTTAAACATAATGGGGCCTAGGAAATATCGGAAAAGCGATCTAAACTCCGGAAAGAGTCCTGATTCTTTTTTTTTTTTTTTGTGTGAACAAGGCGAAAAATATAGAGATAAATCCAAACGAAATTGGTGAGCAAAGTAATTAAAGTACATAAGTACCGGGAAGGTGGATTTATATGAGGACTCTGCTCAAATATGGTGCGATTTTCTTTAAAGATTTTAAGTGCATATTTTTTCATTAATAGTGAATATTTTTCTATTTGTAGTGAATATATTACGCGAAGAGAAAAACATGATTGCAACATGATCTCTTCTACTATATTATGCTTGCTGCATTTGGGTACGATTGTCACAACCAAATTATTGGTTTATAAATAGATTCTAACCATCAATATGGTCGCGACCATCATTATTATATAAAATATTTTATTATTTCATGATTGGCACTTTCTATTTTATAACATGATTGACTTTAACCATACTGTGGTAACAAAAATTATAACTATGATAAAAATATGATAATTATGGAACTATAAAATGCTGACAACAATCAATGAATAATTATAAATCCAATAAAACATTACTTTGACATTAACAGTCATAATACGGTCTTGTTGTTATAAAAAAAATTGTATCGTATTCACCTGAGGGATTTTATTTTCGAAGCTACCTAATACATAAAACATTTTAATTTACACTAATCAATTCATTGTCGAAAAATTCCTTGTCAAAAAGATTCTATATATAGATTTATATTTTTTAATTCTTTTTAACACAAACAATAATATTTTTTGTAAATTTTGTATATTATTTGATCTATCTGTTTTAATTATTTATGCTTAATTTTATCAGGCCCAAGATTATAATTTTTTTAATGATACTAACGAATAGTAAACACTAATTTTTTTTTTTAAATGGAAAAAATTGTAAGGATCAGCGCTAGAGGGAGTGCACACTATCGACCCGAGCGACCAGGTCATCTTCAGCCTCCTTTTGAACCACCCAACACAAATTACTCATGGTTTTGAACAGGCATTTATATCACACACTCTAAGGAAAATGACTATGCGAAATTCCATTTTTCAGTTAGTGAATGATTACCCGTACAAATGAGCTTTTTCCATCTATTTACAGAAATACCCTTTGGCAACCATCTTCAATTTTCGAAGCACATATTGACAGGGTTGCCATTCCCAATGTTAATGTTTCCATTTCTGGGAACGAATTCGGAATCTGGCATACTTATATTTTTTCTTTCACAACATATTTGAGTGTTGTTTATACTAATAAATTCTCATATTCGGAGGATTTTTCATCATAAAAAATACTTAGATTCTAAGGACTTTTTCTAAGAATATTTCTTGTAAGACTCTAAGGATGCTATAAAAAAAATGCCATTAGAAATAAGAATTTTTCTAGTAGAAAAAGTCCATAAAATCTATGTTTATTTTTTATTAAAAAAGTCCTTAGAATTTAGTTTTGAAGTATTTTTCTATAAAAAAGTCCATACATAGAGAAAACAGTTCAATTGTGCAACCAAATGATTTGGTTGCAGCAACTTAATTATTTTGTCGCCCTATGTTCTCCGTGAACTTTTTATTTAAATATATTATGTTATATTTTTGTATTTAAATAAATAAAGGACATACCTCAGTATAATAATTATATGTGCAAAAATGTTGTTTCATTTCTTTTTTGTTTGTAACTTATTTTTTTTTTAAATAATGTAGTGTTTTTATTTAAGGTCAGCTACATCTATGCACGTGTTTAATTTCTTCATTTCTTTTATTCCCGGTACCGTTATTTGAAAAAATTAGCGGGACCTAGCGATTTCAGTAGTTAGTATTTATATGTGCAAATCAATTTTAGTTGTCTTTCGACTGCGTTGTGCGAAATCAATTAAATTTTTAATAAATCGAATTAAAGAATATTGTTTAAAAAGAAAGGGTAAGTGATATTTTTTTATAAAAGTTCACCGGTTTAAGTTTTATCTTCATGTATAGCTCGTGGAACCAGTCTATCGGAAAAGGAGCAAGGTATTATCGTGGAATTGAGTCAAGTTTGTGTCAAAGTTGGTGAAATAGCTTCTAGAATAAATCGTCACTGAAATACAATTACAAAC
The DNA here is from genome assembly GCA_949748255.1 of Eustalomyia histrio. NCBI lineage: Eukaryota > Metazoa > Arthropoda > Insecta > Diptera > Anthomyiidae > Eustalomyia > Eustalomyia histrio. The sequence continues at coordinate 34,933,283 of OX456524.1, forward strand.
TTTTTAAAAAATCCAAATAACTACGGCATTACGAATCGCAGTGGACGAAAGACTACCATAAATGATAGATGTAAGCGGGAAATTCGGCGTCTGGCAATTAACAAACTGATGAGCTGTGGACAAATTAAGGCCCATTTGAATTTAAAGGTAACTAGAGGAAGAGTGGCTCAAATATTAAATGAAAACAAAAACGTTAAGTATACATCCAGAGTGTCCAAACCCAACCTTCTTCAACGACATATGAGTGCTCGTCTTGTATTTGCTGAAAAGTACAAATTTTGGGACGAGGAATGGCGTCAAGTAATTTTTAGTGACGAAAAAAAATTCAATTTGGACGGTCCTCACAACTGCCAAAAATATTGGCGCTATTTGAGTCAGCCGCGACAGACTTGCCACAAGCGCGTTCATGGAGGTGGCGCGCTTATGGTTTGCGTTGCTTTTAGCTATGACGAAAAGACTCCGATACACGCAGAGAAAAAACATGGTTGCAACATGATCACTGCTACTATATTGTGCTTGCTGCAATCGGGTATGGTTGTCACAACCATACAATTGGTTGTCTAACCATCAACATGGTCGCTACCATCATTATTATAGTAAATATTTTACTATTTTATGATTGCCACTTTCTATTTCATGACATGATTGGATGTAACTATACTGTGGTAACTTAAACTCTGACTATGAAAAAATATGATAATTATGCAACCATAAAATGCTGGAAACAATCAATGAATAATTATACATCAAATAAAACATGACTTTGACATTTATAGTCCTAATACGAGTATTGTCTTTTTTTCATAAAAACCAAAATGTCTTAAAAAACAATCATATATTGTTTACTAAAACTGGACAAATATCAGATGGGTAAAAATACCTTTCATGTGGCATTAAAACATTTCATCAATTGACCGGTTAAGATCCAGTTTTTTTTTTAAACTTTAGAAGATTTTTTTTAGGGGTTTTTTGAAAATTCCTTATACATGTAATATTATTTACAATAATCAATTCATTGTCAAAAAGATTCTATATAAGGATTTTATATGGACCATATTATGATAATCCAGAAATCATGATATAGTTATGGGGACATGCAATCATATTATGATAAATTCAACATCATAATATGTTTATGTAGAATCATAATATGGTACTTTTTGGATCATAATATAACTGTAGGGTCAGTATTATGGTAAAATAATGGATATTTTATTATCATAATATGATAACCATAATATAGTACGACTATGGTTGGCACAATCATTAACCCAAAAATATATGATGCTCTTCGAATATGATTCTCCCAACCATGTTTTTTCTTTGCGTGTATGCTTTATATCATCAAAAATGGACGCGCAGTCTTATATAAATTTGCTTGACGATGTTTTGATAGAGTTTGGAGGCCAACTATATGGGGATAATTGGACGTTTCAACAGGATAACGCACCGATTCACACTGCAAAAGTCCCAAAAGAGTTTTTTACGACCCGAAATATACCTGTATTGCAATGGCCTGCGATTGGTTCTGATTTGAATCCCATTGAGAATCTTTGGAGCATCCTCTCTGCGAACGTATATAAAAATGGAAGACAATTTGATACGATAAAGCAACTCAAATCGACCATAATAGAAGAGTGGCAAAATATTGATCCAGGTTCTCTGAAATCATTGGTCAACTCCATGCCATATCGCCTCAGTCAAGTCCTACTACATTGAGATTCTTTGGAGTATTCTCCCTGCGAACGTATATAAAAATGGAAGACAATTTGATACGATTAAGCAACTCAAGTCGACCATAATAAAAGAGTGGCAAAATATTGATCCAGGTTCTCTGAAACCATTGGTCAACTCCATGCCATGTCGCCTCAGTCAAGTCCTACTAAATAAAGGAAAACATATAAATTACAAATATTATCATTTTACCACTATTTTTTAATAAATTTTTAAGAAAAACATCATTTTTAATTTTTTGCACATATAAATATTAACTATGGAATACTAATATTTTAATTTATTTTTAAACACAAAGAAAAAAGTTTTGTTACAAAAATTTGGATTCTTTATTGCTTTAAATACAGTCTGTTAAAATGTTAAAACAAATATATAAAAAATCGTTTTATTGAAGCAAAAATCGGATTTTAGGTGATGCACATATAATTATTATACTGAGGTGTATATATATAACTTAATTATTTGTGTGTTCTTGACACAATTGATAAATTTTATTTTAACCGAAATTCTGTTGTATTAACCGAATTGCAATTGTATTAACTTAATTTCTGTTGCCACAAACACATATATCGTTGACTTCAACCAAACCATTCGGTTGGCAAAAAATTTGGTTGTCATAATGAATCTGTTTTCTCTATGTAGAATCAAGGAAAATTTCTTTAAAAATTCCTTAATAACAAATTTTTTCTTTAGGAAAAACATTTCTTAAAAAAACATTCTCAAATACAAAGAACTTTTTTATAGTTTCGATTCACTATATTATAGTACGACTATCGTTGACACAATCATAATCTCAAAACTGTATGATGCTCTTCGAATATGATTGCCCCAACAATGTTTTTGCAGAGTTTAAAAGGCTAGCCCGATTTCAGCAAAGGCACCTAAAGTTAATTGTTTCCACAGCTGAGTTAAAGAAAATTATGGTGGTAACCAAATATTTCAGGAAAGCATTTGCAACCAAATATTGAGTTGGCAAGAAATTCGGTTGTAAAGGAATAACGTTACACACTCATTAACATCGCCCAGCCCAAACTGATTCAGCTAGGAAGCTCAAATTTGGTATGTAGGTTTTCCGTCGGGCGTGGACGGTGGCAAAAGGGGAAAAACTCCCCTTTAACGGCCTGTCCTAGAAACCCAAAATTTTAAATATGCCTTCCCTGCAGCATTAGCCAAATCACTGATAAGGTATATTTTGAAAATTTTCGCCAAGGATGTGGTATGAATGTGAATTAAGAGGGCGAAAAATCTTCCCTTACCCAAACCAATGGAGCTGGGTAGTTGAAATTTGGTATGTAGGTTTCTCTTTTGATGTAGACATCAGCAATTTATAATTTAGGGGGATTTTTTTGGTAGTAGATTAAATCTATTTTTTTTTTTTGGACAATGTATGGGTATTTATTAAAAATACATGACAAAACTGAGGGAATAATTCGCAACTCTATTCAAAAAAAATTTCGAATTCCTAAATTTTGCACATAATCTAAAAAAATCGATATACAAATTTTACTTTTCTCTTTTTTGATGTTTACTCTTGTAAAGCTGAATTCAGAATTTTTTGATTATGCTATATTAGAGATCGATAAATCATGGAATATTAAATAAATACAATATTTAAGTTCGTAAAATATATAAAAATTAAAAAATAATCAAATTTAAAAGAAAAATTTTACATAAATTTATATTATAAAATGTATATATTTGATTTGAATCGTTTGAATATTAAATGGAAATAAATTTATAATGGATTATACAAATATACATATGTTTCTTTTAATAAATTCAAATAATTTTTACAAAAAATTTTTTTTTTTTTAAATGCCCAAAAAATAGTTTATTTCAATCTTTAACTAAATAGCTTGACATTACTGACCCCACCAGCCTTTTATATAAAGAAATGGAAGTGATTCTTAAGGAATCAATTTGTCATTGCTTACAAAGTATCAGTTAGTTCTGATTTTTCTCTTCTAAAGGTGTACTTTTCACAACTTCCAAAAATGTGATTTTTAATAAAATTTTGCTTTTTTAAAAGCTATGACGGGTAACTTATTTTAAAAACAATCTAAGTTATATGTTAACCACAGTTATTTTCATATAAATTTGTTATTCATAACTATGATTAAGTACATAACCTTGGTTATATTGAAACAAGTTTCCAGGTTTAAGTGATTTGTATCAGCTTTTAACTTCGAATTTCAAATAAAGTAATTTAATAAATAAGGCTCTAAATGTCCCGTTATAATTTAAATAGCAGTCAAACTTAAACTTAATATGGGAAACAACAACAAATGTGTCAGTAAAATTCCATGGTATAAGCTAATGGGATATTGGAGCTATTTCCGAATACTAAATGCCCCGTTTAAATTTAAAATAAAAATTTTTTTTGGACCATCAAAAGATCTAATTTTTCACTAAACCCTAAGAACTGCTTTAGATGCAATGAAAAAGAATTATAAAAGAAAACTTCCACCCTATGACATCCCTATGTAAAAATCATTGGTTCCAATCCAAATTTTTACAACACCGGAATCAAAATCATTGCTTGTTTTTCTCTTCTTTTGCCACTTATTTTGTATGCATACATATTAACTGTTTGCAAAAAAAAAAAAAAAAAACAAACGCAAACACAAACACAAACAGCTACAGTTATTGTTTTTTAAGCTACCAGCAGATAATTAAAAAGCTATTCTATTGATAAAGTAGAAAAATTTACTTAATGCTTAAACTGTTTAAGCAGCATCATGTTTATTTTTGTGGTTCAAGTTTAAGCATATAAAGAAAACAAAACCTTCTTTAAACAATGACTGACTGTTTTTAAATACTTGAAAGTTATTTAATGACTAGTGCTGGAATTATTAAAAGTTATAGTTAAAGTTAAAAGAACAAATTCTTAACGAATCACAGTCTTTTAAACACTGGTTTTTTCTCTGCGTGTACTTGATTATTAGAGTATATTTTCATTTAATTGGATATTTTATATTTTTTGTCTGCATATTTTAGTGCATAAAAGTCACTGCTCTGGTAAGTATGAACAAAATGCATATATAGTTTTAGCATTAAAATTTTATTAAGATAATTTAGCACTATACAGAGTGATTCAGACAAGGCCCGCAGAATTTCACCAGCGTATTTCTTGGCTCATTTCATGAAAATATGTCCACTACGACCATTCCCTAAAATGCAAGTGTGTGAAATGGCAGCGGTTTGAAAATTTTCGGATTGGTGGTCGGAGGGTAAAATAACTTTGGAACGGCATTTTGGAAAGGTAAAAGGTAGGGCTATCTTTCAAAAAAAAAAAGATAAGTTACCTGCCATATGGCTGAGCAAATTGAGGTTATGTGCACGTTCTTATGTCTTTTTTTTTCAATCTTCTTCAATGATTCCAAAGAACTTTCCAATAAGCCCAAAAAATCAATTTTACCCTTCTACCATCCGACCACCAATCCGAACATTTTCAAACCGCTGCCATTTCGCACACTTGCATTTTTGGGGAATACGCTGGTGAAATTCGGCGGGTCGTGACTGAATCACCCTGTATATTGTCAAAAGAAAAAGTGAGTTGCCACGTCAACAAAAAAAATATTATTAAAAGCGATTTTTGTATTATGAACAATTTTTTTCCCAAGGGTAATATTTGCAGTATTATCAATTTTTTTATGAAATAATTTTGATTATTTAATTAATTCTGCGGAGCATCGCTATATATTTTCTTAATGTTATTTATGTTAACATTATTAAGTAACATTCCCAGCTAAATTTTCTTTTTCAAAGAAACCACATTCTACTGTGGGTTCTCCCTTTTAATTTTTGTATGAAATTTTTCCAAAAGTAAGCGCTTCTAATGAACAAACGGTATCCCTAGAACAAGTTCTGCAACTTGATACACCTTTTATTCCATGAAACTAGTTCGTTCTCAGTTCTAGTGGAACCCTTTATAGAATTCATGTGGATGTCAATCAAAGAAAAAATATAAAAATATAAAAATTGGTGTATATTTCATTAAATAGATGAAACTTATGCAAAGTAATGCTTCGACATAATTTCAATCCATAATTTATTATTATTATAAATTATGAAATAAATTGACTAATGAACAATTTCTTGCTTAAGGCATACCTTTGTAATATTAGTTATTATTTATTATAAAGTCATACAAAATGAAATTATAAAAGAAAATACTCGCTACATAATTTCTTCAACGTTCAGAAAGGTAAATAAATATTATGTAGATTTGTATACGTACTATTATTTAATTGATACCACAGTCTCTCAAATGATAGGATTTTGCCAGTTACAAAAATGAAAGAAGGCGTTTCTTATAGATTTTTCAATGTTAAAACTGAATGTTATTTTTGAAAACACGATAGAATTTCAAATGCTTTTTCAGCTTCTGATATACGATGTTTAATGCTGAAATAATGAAATGTGAATAAATATTACTAATCAATTAATCAGCATTGTGTTTTTGGACAAATTTATAAGTAACAAAAAATGAAGTTATTTTAATTTCAAATCGAAATTTTTTTACTATTTCTACTCTACAAGACTTAATTTTAATCGAACATTTGAACTATTCAACATATTAATATAGTTTTAGTTTTTTTTGGTAATTTTTCACCAACACCATTAAATTTTAAATTACTCCCAACAATTTTATTTGTTGAAATTCAGGAGCTAAGTGTTGTCGTTTTTAATTTTTTTAATTTATACGAAACATTGCACTAAATGAAGATTGTACAAAATAATGAACTTTTGGCCCCCTTAATCATAACAAGCACAAGTATAAAAATGCAAGTAGGACTTATGGACTCTACATCAGGCATAATTTAGGTCATATTTCGGGAAGAGTTCCAAATTAAGGTAAGAATTCTGATCCTTTTTTTTATGAACAGGGCGGAAGATGTAGATATAAATCTTATCGAAATTGCAAAAAAAAAGTTATTTTAAGCAAATACCAGGGAGGTGGGTTTATATAGCGACTAGGTCCAAAGATGGTCCCCCATTTTCTTTAAATTTAGAAGCATAATTTGTCGTTATATATGTACATAATTCATAACCCAATTTACAACCACGATTTCTACAGTTTTGTGTGTCTAAATACCATGTAATCCCTGAATTTGGAGCAATTCTTACTAAATTCGTTAGGGCCGAAAGAAATATACACGGAATAATATTTGTAACATTATACATCTTTCATAGAATATTTTTGTCAATAATGGGTGATTTTTTAAGAGCTTTCGGATTTGATTTAAAAAAAACATACAATTTAGATAAATGTATAAAATCTTTATTTAAGTCGATAGAACGGTTTATATAATTCAATATTTAAAGATGATTTCAAGTGAATGTTGACCGCGGCTGTAACATATCGGCCGGTATCTCACGAACAAATTCTTCAATTTTGGCTTCCAGTGCTTCAACCGTTGCGGGCTTGTCCCTATAGATAAGAGCCAGACAAAAAATAATCTAAAAGCGTTAAATCGCACGATACACACGCAGAGAAAAAACATGGTTGCAACATGATCACTGCTACTATATTGTGCTTGTTGCAATCGGGTATGGTTGTCACAATCATATTATTGGTTGTCTAACCATCAACATGGTCGCTACCATCATTATTATAGTAAATATTTCACTATTTTATGATTGCCACTTTCTATTTTATAACATGATTGGCTGTAACCATACTGTGGAAACAAAAATTCTGACTATGAAAAAAATATGATAATTATGCAACCATAAAATGCTGGCAACAATCAATGAATAATTATACATCAAATAAAACATGACTTTCACATTTACAGTCCTAATACGCGTATTGTCTTGTTTTCATAAAATCCAAAATGTCTTAAAAAAACAATCATATATTGTTTACTAAAACTGGACAAATATCAGATGGGTAAAAAATACCTTTCATGTGGCATTAAAACATTGCATCAATTGACCTATTAAGATCCAATTTATTTTTTTTTTTAACTTTAGAAGTTTTTTTTTGATGGTTTTTTCGAAAATTCCTTATTCATGTAATATTATTTACAATAACCAATTCATTGTCAAGAAGATTCTATATAAAGATTATATATGGATCATATTATGATAATCCAGAAATCATAATATAGTTATGGGAACCATAATGTAATAACATTTTGAGCACACTATGATTACATGTAATTTTATTATGATAAATTCAACATCATAATGTTTATTTAGAATCATATTATGGTAATTTTTGGATCATAATAGTGTCAATATTATGGTAAAATTATGGAAATTTCATTATCATAATATGATAACCATAATATAGTACGACTATGGTTGGCACAATCATAAACCCAAAAATATATGATGCTCTTCGAATATGATTCTCCCAACCATGTTTTTTCTTTGCGTGCAGGTGGCCAATTGACCGGCCTCAAACGTGAAAAAAACTGTTCACCGAACTCGCGTACTGTGTGGTATGCGGTACCGTCTTGTTAAACCATATGACAGCCAAGTCCAGCTCTTCCATTTCGGGCAAAAAAGTTTGTTATCAACGCATGGAAGCTCTCGCTATTCACAGTAATGTTTTTGCCTTCGTCGTCTTTGAAAAAGTACTGCACACCAAAATGTGCAGATTTCGGGATGCATTGGCAGTTCTTGCAATCCTTCTGGCTGCTCTTCACACCAAATACGGCAATTTTGTTTGTTCACGTACCCATTAACCAGAAATGAGCTTCGTCGCTTAAGGCAATTTTTCGATAGAAACACATTTCTCACACAGCACAATTTTTGATAAAAAAATTGTAAACTTTCCAAGCGTTGTTCATTTTTAAGTCGATTCATGGTTAAATTATAGACCAAACTGAACATGTTTGACAGTAGCATGTTACACGAAAACAGCTGAGCTGCGAAAAAATTTTTAAAGAGGCACCAACAATATAATTTGTAAATACAAAAAATGTTTTGTTATTATACCCTCCACCATACATGTCGAAATATAGGTCTAAGACCCCATAAAGTATGTATGTTCATGATCCTTATGCGATTTCAAGTCGATTTAGCGATGTCCGTCTGTCTGTTGAAATGGCGATTACGGTGCGAAGACGCAAGCGGGGCAAGCGGGGGTACTAATTTTTACCTAGATTAATGGATATCCTCCCGAGTAGTTTGCTATTGAAAATAAGCAAAATCGGTTCAGCGGTTAAAAAGTTGTGAGTGAAAATGTTTAGGTACATCTAAATTTTCCATACAAATTGGTGTATTTTAGTACAATTTTAAAGTAACGACCGGCAAGTTAAATACTTCCTTTTATATTTTTCACCAGTGGCTTAAAATTGAATAATGTTTTAAATTCACCTCAAATATTTTCCACCTCACAAAAATTGTTTCCACCTCAAAATTTTGTTATCACATCCAAAAATTTGTTATCACATCCAAAAAAAAAGTATTTCACATTATTTGTATCAAAAACAGTAGGGAACATTGGTGAAGGGTATTCAAAGTCTTTTTTACTTGTTTTTTTGTAACTTAAATTTTTATTTTAAAATAATTTTTATATGAAAAAAACACAATTTACAAACAATTCAAACAAAAACTCGTTAGAAATCGAATATGTATTTAACAAATATTTTTTATTACTTAAAATTTTGTGATACTTGTTTCTGTGAAGGTACCAAATTTCATTCAAATATCTTTATATTTGCAACCAGAAGATTGATTACAAAGTTTGAACTTAGCAAGTGATTGGTATACTAGTCCGATATTTTTAGTCTCAGTACGACATTTTTGGCAGTTACAAACATCAGACCAAACTCATAATACCCTGACCATAGTGTAGGGTACTAACAAAGTTCGGGGCCAACTGTTAGGCATTACTGACATTTTCCAATCTAAAATATTATTTAAGTAGCCATTTGAACTAACTGCAGATCCAAAAAGGATGGGAGCCAAAGGTTGGCCTTCTCTGAGCTGTCCCAATCTGCAATATTATTTACATAACCAATTAAACTAAATTCAAGTTGTACACAAAAAACTTAAATATTTGGCCCGCCTAAATTTTAAGAATAAATAGGTAAAGGGGCCAAAGTTTGATAATTTCTAATATTTTATAATACATAATATATAATTGACCAACTAAACTAAATGCGTATTTACTAATAAAATTCAACCCTTGGTCCCTTTAAACTTAATAATAAAAGAAGTTCGGGGGCTAAAGGTTGGTGTTTTGTGATACCAATAGACTACCACTTACTAAAGTTGGAATTTGGCACAAAATTGATACAAAAAAAATAAATACAAACGTGATTTGTTGGAACTTTTTTGACATGGGATTCGAGTCTAGGAAAAACTACATATGTAAAAACTATGTCGAGTAGTGTACTTATCACATTTTTGTTTGATTTAAAACAACTGAGCCTTCAGGAAAATATTGTTTATTTAAAACATTTGCAACTCTCAAGAAAATAAAAAAAATAAAAAACAAACAGACTTTAAGTGTTCAGTGTTTTGTGGTCTCTTAGGCATTGAAGCTATGAGCCTTTCAATTTAATCCTTTGAAATTGCATTCCACTGCTTCCCCAATTTGACGAAAGGGTCATTACCATTTCGGAATATTTAATTGCCGATATTGCGTTTTGCAATCATCCACATGTTCTCAATCGGGAGATTGGGGCGGCCAAGAAATGACATTAATATTATTTTTCTCTAACAAAGCTTTGACAATCCCTGTCATATGGTTGGAGTCGTGCTGAAAAGTCCATGATAGTATTATTTCTTATTCAGCAACGGATGCATAATTGACCTAAAAATATCTCTAAAGATTGTGGCTGTCATTGTATCAGTTATGCAAAGAATTGGACCAATTTCACGACTCGAAAAAATAGAGAACTGAATATTTTAAAGAAATTTCTTTATAAGAAAGTCCATTTGGAAAATCGTTTAAAATTTTAGACTTAAAAACAAAATTATACTTATTTCCCGCCATTTTGCACTAAAATTACTATGACGAAAATAACCCTTTTAACATGTAATTAATACTATTGAAATGCTACTGGGTTATTTTAAGATTAAAAAATTACCCTTCTTCCACATTTACACTTATCTAAAAACTAGTAGTTTTTGAACAATACAAGTAGTTACTTGTCAAATGCCATATAAATTTTAAATTAAAAACTATATATTTACGAAAACTGGTTACTAGTTTTTGGCTGTAGTGTAAATTAGGCTTAAAACAACAAAAGCTTCAGAATTTTTTGTGTAAAGCAATTTCTTTTTGCTGAAATTTTAAAATGAACTTATGAAATTATATCCAGTGTATTAAAATATTTAATACAAATATATTAAAATATTTAATACAAATATTTATTTGTATCAAATTCAGGGCTACCCCAGAGAACTAGAGAACTACATCTTTATTTTAATTTTTTTTTATACAGTATTAGTTTTATCACTTTACTTTGTTTTTTTATTTAACTGTATGAAACAAATAAACTTTGTGTTGTGTATTTTAAATAAAATTATTGCAATTTATGCTTATCACTATAAAAAAAATACATAAATTGCAAAAATATATAATATACTATAAATTAAACTAAAGAGATAAAATTTACATAAACTGTAATCAAATTTCCTTATGTTTTAAGAAATTACAATAAATTTTAGTTTTACAATTAAAACCGAAGTGTTAACAACGAGTTTGAAAATAAATATGAAAAAAATAAATATATTTAATATATTAATAATATTAATAATAATATTAATATCCTTTTGTCAAGCCGAGGATGTAGTATTAAAATGTGATGAATATAACACCAATATAGGGGGTATGGAAAAATTCTGTACGGTTTCGTGTTTCCAAGTAACACACTCGCAAAATGTTAAAATACCCCCTTATATAAAGGCGAATCAAACAAATTTTATGAAATTTTATAATTCCATATTATTGGATATACCCGCAAAATTATTTGATGTTTTTACAAGTCTCAAGACTTTAGATGTATCGAATACAGAAATTGAGGATATATCAAGGAATACCTTTACTTCAGCCAGTATGTTGACTACTTTAAATTTGAGTCATAATCATATAGAGAAAATAAATACTTCGGTATTTGTGGGAGCCCATAATTTAATGCGTTTGGATTTAAGTTATAATAAATTGCATACAATCGGTTCATTGGCCTTTAGAGGTCTGACCAATATGAATAAGGTGATATTATCCAATAATCAATTGTCGTATATACCCGAAGATTTATTCTTTGAAAATACTTATATGGATGCGGTATACTTGGATAATAATCAATTGGAATTTATAAAACCGGACGTATTTTATCACTTAAGACATATAAGAGATTTAAATTTAGCCTATAATCGTTTAAAATCATTTGATTCTCAAACATTTCAACATTCTTATGGACCCGAAGTCTTGATACTGGCACGCAATGAATTAACTGAATTTTATTTGTGCAATAAAACTATAACAAAAAAATTAGATTTGGATTCGAATAAATTGTCCACATTATCGGTTAATGGCACCAACTTTTTAACGGCCATTAATAATTCCATTACAGATGTGCAAGTTTTTAATGGTCAAGGTGTTAATGTTCTATTGTTAAGACGCAACAATCTAAGGGATGTTACTAATATTACACTTATGACTCATCTAACGGAATTGGATTTATCGAATAATCCCGTGGGTACCCCCAACATAAGTACCTTTCAATATTTACAACATTTAACAATATTAAATTTAAAAGCCACTGGTATTAGAAAATTAACATTTGGTATGTTTGCCAAACTAAATATGCTGGATAATCTTAATTTATCCTACAACAATTTAACGGAATTGAATTTAGATATGTTTGTGCCAGCCAATGTTAATATCAGATCCTTTTTTGTTGATGCCAATAATTTAACTGAAATTAAAGGAAAATATACATTTGCTAAAGCTTTTCCACAACTTGCTGACTTGGGTATATCTCTAAATCGTTTCAATTGTAATTATCTTCATTGGTTATTGATTAAGCCACAACTGAATGATTATACAATTCTCAATATAGAACATGATAACAGTGCTCAGGAGACCACCCATATACGTGATGTTACTTGTGTGTCACATGTCCAGGATGAGCTACAACAAGCTGAACATGATTTAGAAAATTCAAAGAATTTCCAAAAAATATTACAAGCTTCTTTGGACACCATGTCAATGCATTCGCAACAAATGCAATCATATTTATTAATATTATCGATAACACTTTCCTGTTTTATTGTATTCCTATGTGGTGCCTGCATTTTATCGGCCTTTCATTATTGGCGCACTCAACGGGCAAAATATTTTCAACGTCGCGGTGGTGCTATAGTCTTTCATTCGAATGCTACTGTCAATACACATGTAGAGCAGTAAATTATTGTGGATTTCAACGAAATTAATTATAAACAAACATAGTAGTGTAATTTTAAAATTTTTTGTATCGTTATTAAGCTAAATTAATAATTAATATGAAAATAATAATTTTACAAAAATGCTGTATATATGTAAATGCAGACAAAGGTAATTATGTTTTTGTGGAGCTGTCACAGGTAACGTCACTAGACGTTACTAGAATATTCCCTTGCGAGGCAAAACTTGAACCTTAAAACTATTTGGCATTTTGTACATCCTGAGTTTTATACCGTTTTTGATTTTAAATGAAAGGGAGCGGTCAATTTAACATGGACTTGTCATAGGTGGGGTGAATTTTTTCTCGTTAAATAGCACAGGACTGGCGCAGAAGAATCTGTCACAAGACTAACCCAAGGCAACCTGACACAAGACTGACATAAAAAACAGTAACAGAACTGACGTAAAGGGTACACGTAGCGATAAGTCTACAAATAGATTTTCACTTAGTTAATTAAAAAATTGAGTATGTGAAAAAATCGACTGCCAGTCAATAGATTAGGTTAGCTTAAACTGGCTGGCTGATCAAAGACTTCGCGTTACCAGATAGAAGCCATAACCCACATAAAAAATCAGTCAGATGTGACGGCACCCAGGGTGGCGATTCTAGAGATTTCCTTCAGATCGCGGAGCAGGGTACCTCACAAAACCTACAATTAACACTTGCCTGCTTTCCCGCTCTCTAAGCAAGAACCGCAGTCCAGAAATGACCCGACACTACCCCCAATCGCTTCATATTAAGGATAACAGAAGACCTTAAGATCTTAAGACTTCTAGTCAGTAGAGTTTGTTTACAAAACGTTTCGCTTACAAGACAAACGCTCTACACTCACCAAAAAAAGTCTGTAATGGCAACTGAAAATGTTGCTGTTATTACGGAAAATTTTGTTAATTTGAGCCCAGCGGTATTTTTTTGCTAATCTTAGCAACCCATGTCTGTTAAAATGTAGTACAATGAAATTATTAGAAAAGTTAGTAGCTGCTACTAAATGTTAGTAAACTTTTTGTAAAGCAAAAAAAATTGACTAAATATTATAAATAGTAGTAAAAAATTTCAACTTAATTTTTTTTGATCGAGCATCTAAATTTTTTATTTTATTTTATTTTATTTTATTCATTTATTTTTTTTTCAAAAATATTTTAGACAAAATTAAAAAAAAAGGTTTGAAAATTTTAAAAGCATAAACGAGTTTATTATCTTATTTTAATTTGGTAATTTTTTGTTTTAAAAAACATTTTTGGTAATTTTTTTTACTTTTAAGGTCAAATTTTAATTGTTTTTAAGGCTGATTTTCAGAACTAAAAAAAACACTTTAAAGTGCTAATTTAAGTGGATATTCTATTTTTAGACATAAGTCGTTATATTCACTTCCGATCCCTTTTTTAATCAATCTAACATTTTAAGGCAATTCAACTTTGTAGGTGTAAGTTTTAATTAGAAATAACAATTTCTTCAATATCCACTTTTTTAAAATTAGTAATTTTTTTTTTGCTAATTTTAGCAAATCGGTTTTCAAAAATTTGTAAAATAATTTCTGAAATTAGCAACAAAAATTTGTAAATATTCTGTAATTTGTAAAATGTAAATAGCAAAAATATTTTCTAAACAATAATTTTTTTACTAAAAGTCAGTACAAAAATAGTAAAGTGGGATTGATTTTCTGTTCAAATAAATAGAAGAGAAACGAAAAAAACGAAGATTTTAAGACAGCAAAAAAATGAAAACAATAACATTAAAAAAACACTTTGTGGCAATTTATTGATATGCCCTCGGGTGACCGGTTACGGGAAAAATAGTTTTAAAATGCAGAAACCACAATAAAAGGTCAATAAAAATGTAGACATATACATTTACAATAAAAAAATTAATAAATAAAAAGTTTCATGTTTCTTTGCAATCAAAGAACAATTATATGATCTAAAATCCCGTTAATACCATCATTCATTTATCAAATAACATAAATTTAAAAAATTAACTTAAATTAAAAATTTTAACAAAATGCAGTTTCAATTATAATCAAAAAAAAAAAAAAAGATAAAATAAAAATGAAAATGAAAAAAAGTTAGATTAATTAAATATATAATTTTAAGTCAAGTTAAAAACAAAGTTGAAGTTAAAAGATCAACAATAATTACAAAATAGATTATTAAATTTGAATTTTAATTAATTAGTTGCAGGCAGATTAGTAAAATTGACGTTTTCTCAAGCATATTCACTAATACATATGTGCTGAATCACAGGTCACGGGACAGATCGGTCCTTTTTAACAAGTCACGGTGTGGATACTTTAAGGCGGATGCTGTTCTCCCCAGTCAAGGGACAGGTCACAAGAAAATTCCTTTTAGATCGGTGATGTTTGCAGCCATCACAAGGATAGGTGCTCGACCTATATTAACTATATGCAATTTTTCACTAATTGCACTTTAAAAAAAATTTGTACCTTTTTGTCATGGATGTTCCAAATTTCATTAAAGGTGGAAATAGCGAAAATTTTAACCCAATTTCTATCATCCTTTAATTGAAAAGGATCTCTTCAATGCATTAGCCCATGTCCCAGGAAAAACATATTTTAAATGTCAAATATCTAGCCGAAGGTTTTAAAGTAGGAGACAAATCTGGGAGATTACCCCTTTTTCACATACGCACAAAAATGTACATAAATCTCCCATCTGAGTAGATGTCTACGCTGGAGAAGGCACCTACGTGCCAAAATTCAAAATGCTGGCTTTAGCGATTGGGCTGGGTGAAAAAGGGGCACCTTTTCCATTTTTACAACGTCCTTATTAGATATTCCAAAATGTACCTTATCAGTGAATTTTACCCGGGAAAATGTATTTTAAATTTCAGACTTCAAGTAAAAGAACGTTAAGAGGTAGACTATTGCCCTATTTGCTCCTCCTCGCAAACATTTTCAGAATCCCCATCTTAGCGGATGTTTATATCGCAATAGTAGGCTTAAAATTACAAAATCCTAACTCCATCTGTCAAGGATAGTTGGCTCACTATTTTCTCTACATTTTTTTTATTAGAAATTTCAAAAACCACATCTTTTGTTACTTAGTCACAATACTCTAGGGAAGTCATATTTTAACTTTTAGATTTCAAGCAAAAGGGTTTCGCTATTCTTATAAAAATTTCTTAAAATCCCGTCTGGGTAAATAATGCTTACGTCGGATTGGCAACCGTAATGTCAATGAAATTTTTTTATTTTTATTTAAAAAAATTAATAATGATGATTTCAGGATTTGATTTGATTGATTAATAAAAATCGCTTTAATTGGACCAAATAACAAAAATAATTACTACTGACAGATAAGTTCTCAGAAAAATCGTTTAAATAGAAAAAAAATATGTTTAAATCTATAAATATCACTAAAGTCCATTTACATTTCGTTCTCTACGCTTAGTGTTTCTATTCCACTAATTCCACGATCCATTCCATTTCGTTGCCTTGTCTATTATTTTGTTACCTTTGCCTAGTCTTTCAATTCCACACGTTCCCCATTCCATTCAATTTCGTTTCCCTGATCTAATGATTCAATTCCACTCCTTCCCCTTTTGATTTCATTTTCGTCGATTCTGATACTATTAGTTGGGAATTGGTTCGATAATTTGGTAGCTACAAACTTCAGCACCAACACATTATATACTTGGAGAATACTGTTATAAAAAGTGTGAAGTAATATGTTAGTTGATTTTCAAATACAACTTTCACAAAGAATTTCTAATGAAAAATTCCATTTATATAATTCAATACAATTTGAACATAAAAAATATTTAACTTTTTGTCAATATAATCCAAGGTTATGGATAAAGGTTTTCGTTATGAAATGATTTTGTAATCGTAGAAAAACTGCAAACCAATACGGTTTGCGTATAGTGTTTGCATAAAACTGACATTTTTAAAAACCGGTTTGCTGTTTAACTGAAAATGAACACATTTTAAAGCACCAGGTTCTGGCTAAATCGCTTAACCGCCTTAAAATAAAAAAAAGCCATAAAAAGATCAAAAAAAGTTTTTCTTTTAGAAAATATAACGAAATTTTTTTTTAATGCTTAGCATGCCACTTATTTCTCTTTATTTTAGAAATAAAACGATTCTTCTATTAACAGAAATTTCAGATTTTATGTTAACCGGTTTGCAAAAAAAATTAGGGGAAATTTTTGAAAACACTATCTAAGTATTTGGGAATTATAAATTTTCCATTTAAAATGCTAACTACGTATGTGTTAGTCAATAGTAGGAAAATAACAATATAAACATAGCTTTACACTAAAAAAAAAAATATTTAAAGTATCTAAATGAAATTTTGAGTGCATTTATCTCGTTTCACATTTGGAATTATCAGTACGGATCATATGTTTTTCATAATTCTCTCAAAGCAATTTTTTGAAGTTAACCATTTCAGTACCAAACTGAAATAATTTACTATAAGTAATTACAAATTCTAACGTTTGGATATTGTTCCCATAAATAGTTCGATTATTAATAAAATTTAATTTATATAATTTTTTAATAAAAATTTCTCATTTTTAAATTAATACTTATTCAATTTATGGAATAAAAATATATTTGAAAACTTCTGCAAATTAAGACTAACATGTTATTAAAGTAAGTACATACCCCGATGGACATGCCTCCGCAAAAAAAAAAAAAACATTATCTTATTACAAAACCCTTTAACGGATTACGGAAGGTTTTGATGGATATCAGTTATTTTTGTTATCACAACAAGCATTTTTTATAGTGTAGTTCTCATTTATAATGGATATACAGGGTGGATGCGAACTAGATAAATGCAATTTAAACTCAGGTTTTAAAATTTCATAGAATATTTTTTCAAATGTGTTTAACAAAAATTTTTGTCAATCTGTTTCTAGTTTATAATTTATTTAGCCATCTCGCACAGAGCCTAAAGTTCATAATCAATTAGTTGTTTGTTTGTATCAAAATTACTAACGCATAATAATGTTCATAATGTGTTATCTATTGTATAGTTACATGTTATGATTTTGATGAATAAATTTTAAATTATTTTACACAATTTATCAGTTATAAAAAGGCCAACTATGGGGAAGTTTAAAGCAAGCATGTACCTCATAGTTTCAGTATAAAAAATAGTTCCTACGTAAGCTGAACATTTTGATATTCCCTGTAGGAAGCCTGGGGTCAAGTGTCTACAAGTCACCACTTTTGTCGACTATTTGGGGTGACTTTTTGGTGACATGTCCAAAAAGCGTCTATACATTTTTACATAGCTGCATGCGAAATTAAAGTTTTTAATAAAAATATATAGAAAAAATAATTTAAAAGTTGAATGTACAAATTTAAACAAAATATATAATAAGCAAAAGAAATTACAAAAAACTTGTGAAAAAAACAATCAATTTTGTATAAAAATAAAAAGAAAGGGGCAACAATTTTTAGTGAAAATTGCAACTCTAAGGATTTTGTGGAGCCTGATGAAGATTTTACGGAGCCTGTGGATTATTTTGTGCAGTCTTTTGATGATTTGTCTACTCCAACCCAGCAAAAAAAAGTAGCAAAAGAAGAGAAAAAGAAGCAGTGATTTTGATTCCGGTGTTTTGAAAATTTGGATCGGAACCAATGATTTTTACATAGGGGTGTCATAGGGTGGAAGTTTTCTTTTATGATCCTTTTTCATTGCATCTAAAGCCCTTCTTATGGTTTAGTGAAAAATTAAATCTTTTGTTCTTCCCAAATAAATTTTGAATTTTTAATTTAGATTTCTACAGGACATCAGTAATCGGGCCTTAGCCTCATTTTCACAATCTCCCGTTAGCTTCTACCTGGGAATTTAACTGACACATTTGTTGTTGTTTCCTATACAAAGTTTGAGTTTTACGGTTCGTTAAATTTTGGCGGGAAATTCAGCAATCGGGCCTTATTGATCTCTATTCGAAATCCTTGCAATTTTTACTACAATATGTAAACTTTTTACTTTTTGTAGCGTCATAGATTTAAAAAGTGTTTAATTTCATTAAAAATCACATGATGCCAATAATTTAACTGAAATTAAAGGAAAATATACATTTGCTAAAGCTTTTCCACAACTTGCTGACTTGGGTATATCTCTAAATCGTTTCAATTGCAATTATCTTCATTGGTTATTGATTAAGCCACAACTGAATGATTATACAATTCTCAATATAGAACATGATAACAGTGCTCAGGAGACCACCCATATACGTGATGTTACTTGTGTGTCACATGTCCAGGATGAGCTACAACAAGCTGAACATGATTTAGAAAATTCAAAGAATTTCCAAAAAATATTACAAGCTTCTTTGGACACCATGTCAATGCATTCGCAACAAATGCAATCATATTTATTAATATTATCGATAACACTTTCCTGTTTTATTGTATTCCTATGTGGTGCCTGCATTTTATCGGCCTTTCATTATTGGCGCACTCAACGGGCAAAATATTTTCAACGTCGCGGTGGTGCTATAGTCTTTCATTCGAATGCTACTGTCAATACACATGTAGAGCAGTAAATTATTGTGGATTTCAACGAAATTAATTATAAACAAACATAGTAGTGTAATTTTAAAATTTTTTGTATCGTTATTAAGCTAAATTAATAATTAATATGAAAATAATAATTTTACAAAAATGCTGTATATATGTAAATGCAGACAAAGGTAATTATGTTTTTGTGGAGCTGTCACAGGTAACGTCACTAGACGTTACTAGAATATTCCCTTGCGAGGCAAAACTTGAACCTTAAAACTATTTGGCATTTTGTACATCCTGAGTTTTATACCGTTTTTGATTTTAAATGAAAGGGAGCGGTCAATTTAACATGGACTTGTCATAGGTGGGGTGAATTTTTTCTCGTTAAATAGCACAGGACTGGCGCAGAAGAATCTGTCACAAGACTAACCCAAGGCAACCTGACACAAGACTGACATAAAAAACAGTAACAGAACTGACGTAAAGGGTACACGTAGCGATAAGTCTACAAATAGATTTTCACTTAGTTAATTAAAAAATTGAGTATGTGAAAAAATCGACTGCCAGTCAATAGATTAGGTTAGCTTAAACTGGCTGGCTGATCAAAGACTTCGCGTTACCAGATAGAAACCATAACCCACATAAAAAATCAGTCAGATGTGACGGCACCCAGGGTGGCGATTCTAGAGATTTCCTTCAGATCGCGGAGCAGGGTACCTCACAAAACCTACAATTAACACTTGCCTGCTTTCCCGCTCTCTAAGCAAGAACCGCAGTCCAGAAATGACCCGACACTACCCCCAATCGCTTCATATTAAGGATAACAGAAGACCTTAAGATCTTAAGACTTCTAGTCAGTAGAGTTTGTTTACAAAACGTTTCGCTTACAAGACAAACGCTCTACACTCACCAAAAAAAGTCTGTAATGGCAACTGAAAATGTTGCTGTTATTACGGAAAATTTTGTTAATTTGAGCCCAGCGGTATTTTTTTGCTAATCTTAGCAACCCATGTCTGTTAAAATGTAGTACAATGAAATTATTAGAAAAGTTAGTAGCTGCTACTAAATGTTAGTAAACTTTTTGTAAAGCAAAAAAAATTGACTAAATATTATAAATAGTAGTAAAAAATTTCAAATTAATTTTTTTTGATCGAGCATCTAAATTTTTTATTTTATTTTATTTTATTTTATTCATTTATTTTTTTTTTCAAAAATATTTTAGACAAAATTAAAAAAAAGGTTTGAAAATTTTAAAAGCATAAACGAGTTTATTATCTTATTTTAATTTGGTAATTTTTTGTTTTAAAAAACATTTTTGGTAATTTTTTTTACTTTTAAGGTCAAATTTTAATTGTTTTTAAGGCTGATTTTCAGAACTAAAAAAAAACACTTTAAAGTGCTAATTTAAGTGGATATTCTATTTTTAGACATAAGTCGTTATATTCACTTCCGATCCCTTTTTTAATCAATCTAACATTTTAAGGCAATTCAACTTTGTAGGTGTAAGTTTTAATTAGAAATAACAATTTCTTCAATATCCACTTTTTTAAAATTAGTAATTTTTTTTTTTTTTGCTAATTTTAGCAAATCGGTTTTCAAAAATTTGTAAAATAATTTCTGAAATTAGCAACAAAAATTTGTAAATATTCTGTAATTTGTAAAATGTAAATAGCAAAAATATTTTCTAAACAATAATTTTTTTACTAAAAGTCAGTACAAAAATAGTAAAGTGGGATTGATTTTCTGTTCAAATAAATAGAACAGAAACGAAAAAAACGAAGATTTTAAGACAGCAAAAAAATGAAAACAATAACATTAAAAAAACACTTTGTGGCAATTTATTGATATGCCCTCGGGTGACCGGTTACGGGAAAAATAGTTTTAAAATGCAGAAACCACAATAAAAGGTCAATAAAAATGTAGACATATACATTTACAATAAAAAAATTAATAAATAAAAAGTTTCATGTTTCTTTGCAATCAAAGAACAATTATATGATCTAAAATCCCGTTAATACCATCATTCATTTATCAAATAACATAAATTTAAAAAATTAACTTAAATTAAAAATTTTAACAAAATGCAGTTTCAATTATAATCAAAAAAAAAAAAAAAGATAAAATAAAAATGAAAATGAAAGAAAGTTAGATTAATTAAATATATAATTTTAAGTCAAGTTAAAAACAAAGTTGAAGTTAAAAGATCAACAATAATTACAAAATAGATTATTAAATTTGAATTTTAATTAATTAGTTGCAGGCAGATTAGTAAAATTGACGTTTTCTCAAGCATATTCACTAATACATATGTGCTGAATCACAGGTCACGGGACAGATCGGTCCTTTTTAACAAGTCACGGTGTGGATACTTTAAGGCGGATGCTGTTCTCCCCAGTCAAGGGACAGGTCACAAGAAAATTCCTTTTAGATCGGTGATGTTTGCAGCCATCACAAGGATAGGTGCTCGACCTTTATTAACTATATGCAATTTTTCACTAATTGCACTTTAAAAAAAATTTGTACCTTTTTGTCATGGATGTTCCAAATTTCATTAAAGGTGGAAATAGCGAAAATTTTAACCCAATTTCTATCATCCTTTAATTGAAAAGGATCTCTTCAATGCATTAGCCCATGTCCCAGGAAAAACATATTTTAAATGTCAAATATCTAGCCGAAGGTTTTAAAGTAGGAGACAAATCTGGGAGATTACCCCTTTTTCACATACGCACAAAAATGTACATAAATCTCCCATCTGAGTAGATGTCTACGCTGGAGAAGGCACCTACGTGCCAAAATTCAAAATGCTGGCTTTAGCGATTGGGCTGGGTGAAAAAGGGGCACCTTTTCCATTTTTACAACGTCCTTATTAGATATTCCAAAATGTACCTTATCAGTGAATTTTACCCGGGAAAATGTATTTTAAATTTCAGACTTCAAGTAAAAGAACGTTAAGAGGTAGACTATTGCCCTATTTGCTCCTCCTCGCAAACATTTTCAGAATCCCCATCTTAGCGGATGTTTATATCGCAATAGTAGGCTTAAAATTACAAAATCCTAACTCCATCTGTCAAGGATAGTTGGCTCACTATTTTCTCTACATTTTTTTTATTAGAAATTTCAAAAACCACATCTTTTGTTACTTAGTCACAATACTCTAGGGAAGTCATATTTTAACTTTTAGATTTCAAGCAAAAGGGTTTCGCTATTCTTATAAAAATTTCTTAAAATCCCGTCTGGGTAAATAATGCTTACGTCGGATTGGCAACCGTAATGTCAATGAAATTTTTTTATTTTTATTTAAAAAAATTAATAATGATGATTTCAGGATTTGATTTGATTGATTAATAAAAATCGCTTTAATTGGACCAAATAACAAAAATAATTACTACTGACAGATAAGTTCTCAGAAAAATCGTTTAAATAGAAAAAAAATATGTTTAAATCTATAAATATCACTAAAGTCCATTTACATTTCGTTCTCTACGCTTAGTGTTTCTATTCCACTAATTCCACGATCCATTCCATTTCGTTGCCTTGTCTATTATTTTGTTACCTTTGCCTAGTCTTTCAATTCCACACGTTCCCCATTCCATTCAATTTCGTTTCCCTGATCTAATGATTCAATTCCACTCCTTCCCCTTTTGATTTCATTTTCGTCGATTCTGATACTATTAGTTGGGAATTGGTTCGATAATTTGGTAGCTACAAACTTCAGCACCAACACATTATATACTTGGAGAATACTGTTATAAAAAGTGTGAAGTAATATGTTAGTTGATTTTCAAATACAACTTTCACAAAGAATTTCTAATGAAAAATTCCATTTATATAATTCAATACAATTTGAACATAAAAAATATTTAACTTTTTGTCAATATAATCCAAGGTTATGGATAAAGGTTTTCGTTATGCAATGATTTTGTAATCGTAGAAAAACTGCAAACCAATACGGTTTGCGTATAGTGTTTGCATAAAACTGACATTTTTAAAAACCGGTTTGCTGTTTAACTGAAAATGAACACATTTTAAAGCACCAGGTTCTGGCTAAATCGCTTAACCGCCTTAAAATAAAAAAAAGCCATAAAAAGATCAAAAAAAGTTTTTCTTTTAGAAAATATAACGAAATTTTTTTTTAATGCTTAGCATGCCACTTATTTCTCTTTATTTTAGAAATAAAACGATTCTTCTATTAACAGAAATTTCAGATTTTATGTTAACCGGTTTGCAAAAAAAATTAGGGGAAATTTTTGAAAACACTATCTAAGTATTTGGGAATTATAAATTTTCCATTTAAAATGCTAACTACGTATGTGTTAGTCAATAGTAGGAAAATAACAATATAAACATAGCTTTACACTAAAAAAAAAAAATATTTAAAGTATCTAAATGAAATTTTGAGTGCATTTATCTCGTTTCACATTTGGAATTATCAGTACGGATCATATGTTTTTCATAATTCTCTCAAAGCAATTTTTTGAAGTTAACCATTTCAGTACCAAACTGAAATAATTTACTATAAGTAATTACAAATTCTAACGTTTGGATATTGTTCCCATAAATAGTTCGATTATTAATAAAATTTAATTTATATAATTTTTTAATAAAAATTTCTCATTTTTAAATTAATACTTATTCAATTTATGGAATAAAAATATATTTGAAAACTTCTGCAAATTAAGACTAACATGTTATTAAAGTAAGTACATACCCCGATGGACATGCCTCCGCAAAAAAAAAAAAAACATTATCTTATTACAAAACCCTTTAACGGATTACGGAAGGTTTTGATGGATATCAGTTATTTTTGTTATCACAACAAGCATTTTTTATAGTGTAGTTCTCATTTATAATGGATATACAGGGTGGATGCGAACTAGATAAATGCAATTTAAACTCAGGTTTTAAAATTTCATAGAATATTTTTTCAAATGTGTTTAACAAAAATTTTTGTCAATCTGTTTCTAGTTTATAATTTATTTAGCCATCTCGCACAGAGCCTAAAGTTCATAATCAATTAGTTGTTTGTTTGTATCAAAATTACTAACGCATAATAATGTTCATAATGTGTTATCTATTGTATAGTTACATGTTATGATTTTGATGAATAAATTTTAAATTATTTTACACAATTTATCAGTTATAAAAAGGCCAACTATGGGGAAGTTTAAAGCAAGCATGTGCCTCATAGTTTCAGTATAAAAAATAGTTCCTACGTAAGCTGAACATTTTGATATTCCCTGTAGGAAGCCTGGGGTCAAGTGTCTACAAGTCACCACTTTTGTCGACTATTTGGGGTGACTTTTTGGTGACATGTCCAAAAAGCGTCTATACATTTTTACATAGCTGCATGCGAAATTAAAGTTTTTAATAAAAATATATAGAAAAAATAATTTAAAAGTTGAATGTACAAATTTAAACAAAATATATAATAAGCAAAAGAAATTACAAAAAACTTGTGAAAAAAACAATCAATTTTGTATAAAAATAAAAAGAAAGGGGCAACAATTTTTAGTGAAAATTGCAACTCTAAGGATTTTGTGGAGCCTGATGAAGATTTTACGGAGCCTGTGGATTATTTTGTGCAGTCTTTTGATGATTTGTCTACTCCAACCCAGCAAAAAAAAGTAGCAAAAGAAGAGAAAAAGAAGCAGTGATTTTGATTCCGGTGTTTTGAAAATTTGGATCGGAACCAATGATTTTTACATAGGGGTGTCATAGGGTGGAAGTTTTCTTTTATGATCCTTTTTCATTGCATCTAAAGCCCTTCTTATGGTTTAGTGAAAAATTAAATCTTTTGTTCTTCCCAAATAAATTTTGAATTTTTAATTTAGATTTCTACAGGACATCAGTAATCGGGCCTTAGCCTCATTTTCACAATCTCCCGTTAGCTTCTACCTGGGAATTTAACTGACACATTTGTTGTTGTTTCCTATACAAAGTTTGAGTTTTACTGTTCGTTAAATTTTGGCGGGAAATTCAGCAATCGGGCCTTATTTATCTCTATTCGAAATCCTTGCAATTTTTACTACAATATGTAAACTTTTTACTTTTTGTAGCGTCATAGATTTAAAAAGTGTTTAATTTCATTAAAAATCACATTTTTATAAGTTGTGAAAAAGAACTTCCTTAGAAGAGAAAAATCAGAACTAAACGATACTTTAGAATCAATGAAAAATTAATTCCTTAAGAATCACTTCCATTTATTTTTGCTGGGAAAATTAAATTTGCTAGAAATTTTTTTTTACTTTAATGAAATTTATAAAAAAAAATTTTGTAAAAATATCTAATTTAACAAAATAAATGCACCTATTTAATCTTATTTCCTTCCTTGTGTGGAAATCAAGTAAAAAGTTCCAAAAGAGTAGACTAGAATTACTAAAATGTACTAGTGAATCTCTGGTTCCAATGTCAACACCTAGTCAATAGTTGTGTAGATTCGCTATGACACGCACATGTTAAATGT
The DNA here is from genome assembly GCA_949748255.1 of Eustalomyia histrio. NCBI lineage: Eukaryota > Metazoa > Arthropoda > Insecta > Diptera > Anthomyiidae > Eustalomyia > Eustalomyia histrio. Next base: position 34,959,375 of record OX456524.1, read on the forward strand.
CTACAGCAGAAAGCATTGGCTGGGGCATAATTAGTCAGTAGTACTGGTGACAAAGTCAATAGTGAATCAGTACAGTTTCACTATCAACATTTCCTACAGGGATGTTATAAACTACTTCATATTGTGTGCTTATATTGCAAAATATAAATTTATACAAACTTATGTGACATCGTATTTTTAATATATAATTATATCCATCCTTATATTGCACTTCAGATAGTGCAATATGTGATAATATACAATTACATATCGATCAATATAAGACAACATATGTCACATGTAATTAAATGTTTTTATATACTATTTATATTTTTATAAATATAAAATTTGGATAAAATTGTACCAAACAACATCTTATTTTATTTATTTAATAAATGGAAGTGATTTTTAAGGAATTAATTTTTCATTGATTCCAAAGTATCGTTTAGTTCTGATTTTCCTGTTCTAAGGCAGTTCTTTTTCACAACTTTCAAAAATGTGATTTTTAATGAAATTTAAAACTTTTTAATTCTATGGCGGGTAACTTATTTTAAAACAACCAAAGTTAAGTCATTGATATTTCTATATATATTTGACACTTATAACTGTGGTTTAAGTTTAAGTGATTTTTTTCAAATTTTAACTTACAATTTACCAGATTTTAAATTCTTAAAATCGTAGTTATTATTGCTACCAAAAGAAAACAATTATTGTAGTTAAATTGCAAGAATTTCGAATTAAGTAATTTAATACATAATGCCCGATTACTGAATGTCCCGTTTTAATTTAAGCAACAGTCAAACTTAAACTTTATATGGGAAACAACAACCAGTTAAATTTCCAGGTAGAAGCTAAAGGGAAATTGTGAAAATGAGGCTAAGGCCCGATTACTGATGTCTTTGTAAAATCTAAATTACAAATTCAAAATATATTTGGGAACATCAAAAGATCTCCTTTTTCACCAAATCATAAGAAGGGGTTTAGATACAATGAAAAAGGATCATAAAAGAAAACTTCCACCCTATGACACCCATATGTTAAAATCATTGGTGCCTATCCAAATTTTCACAACACCGGAATCAAAATCACTGCATCTTTTTCTCTTCTTTTGCTACTTTTTTTTTGCTGGGATGTTATGGCATATATAAATATATATGGTTTTGTATGGGACATATATAATTTTATATAGTTTAGATATAATTTTATATGAATTATAATCATTGGAAGCTGCTTTCTATATTAATTAATACATTTTGTTAATGTGATACGAGCAGAAATATCAGAGTTTTTTATATGAAAAATAAAAAAAGAAGAAAAAATAAAAAAAGAAAATGTGTTTAAAATCTAAAAAGTTTTTAAGAAAAAATTCTTCCAATTTAAAACATTTGCTTACAGAAAAAAGGGTGTAAAAATGTTAAAGATTTTCCCTAACAAAGTAAAAAAAATTTGTAGATTTTTTAATAGAGAATTATTTAATATTATGAAGACATTTTTTACATTTTTAAATTTTCTCAAATTAGATTAATTTTCGGTAGAAAAAGTTTTCTACAGAAAAATTAAAAAAAAAAAATAAAATAAAAATCCCAAATTTAATAGAGGAAATTTCCTTAAAATCTTTTGTGTTGACATTGGATCTGTTGCTGATTATCACATATCCCAATTTCATAATCATTGCAATTGGTGACTACAAAAAATACTTTTCTTGTAGATTTTATATTAAACTATTTGTAGTCATTAAATTTAACTACTGTCTACTAAACTTTCAATATAAATCTCAACATATCAAACTGTAAGGTAAAGTGTAGTAAGTACGTGGTTATATTTTCAATATTTGACACCATCAACACTGATACATACGCCTGCTAGTCTGAAATCTACTAGTGAGTAGTTAGGAGTGACGACTTTTGTTTTATGAATATAAAGATTTTTTTTTTTTTTGAATTTATAAAATTTTTGGCCAACAGCTGCACATTTGTGCTAATACTTGGCAATGATGGAGTCTATTCAACTACTAGAGTACAATATATTAAAAAAAAAACCGTTTCAAGAGCATTTAAATAAACATAAATTTGTTAGTGACAGAAATAAAAAATAGGTTAAGTATTTAGATTTATATTATTTAGATATTGAAAATTTTAGTTTTTTGGCGGACATCTTCGCAAACCTCAAAATTTATTATGTTTGCATTTGTCTTGATAAATTTGACTATAAAAGCTTCAGTTGATATTTGAATTAAATATAGTTTTCTATAACAAGTTAACAAAACAAAACAAAACAAAACAAATTCTAGCAAAATGTTCAAATTGGTAATTGTTTAAAATTAGTTATTTGGAGTTAAATTCATTTTTGACATATTCTAGAGATCACAACTATTAATATCCTTTATTATTTGGTTTCTTTTTAGTCCGCTTTTATTACCTTGTTTGCTTTGGTGTGCTCAGCTTATGCTAAACCACAATTATTAGCTGCTGCCCCAGCTGGTATTGTAACTGCTTCCAGTTCTCAATATATTGCTCGTAATTTCAATGGAATTGCTGCTGCTCCTGTTGTAGCTGCTGCATATACTGCACCTGTTGCTGCCGCTTATACCGCTCCTGTTGCTGCCGCTTACACCGCTCCAGTAGCTGCCGCTTATACCGCTCCAGTAGCTGCCGCTTAAACCGCTCCTGTTGCTGCCGCCTATACCGCTCCTTTAGCTGCCGCTTATGCCGCTCCTTATGCTTCATACTATCCTTATTCTTCTGGCTACACCACAGTATTGTAATTTTTTTTAATTTGCGTTAAAAGTATTTTTCGTTAACCGGACTTTGTGATGTTGTAGTTAGGAGAAGAGAAAAATTTTGTTTTAAAAGCTTTTTTGTTTTGTTAAAATTTTGTAATTAATTTTATTTTTTGTAAAATAATTATTACTTTCTTTTATGTGTAATTGTTTAATATTTTAAGTTAAAAAATTAAAAAAAATATACATACATATATTTACATATGAATTTTCCCCATAAAATATAAAAATCGTATTCGTTTAAATTATAAATCAATATCAATAGCAAAATTACACTACTTTATAAAAATATACTTTTTTTGTTCATAGAATCATAATAATCCATTCATTATATTATTCTTTTAAATTGAGCTTGAGATCTTGTTTGTATAAAAATAATAATAATTATTTATTTTCCAATATTTCGTCTCCACATTGGGTGACTTCATCAGGGAGAAATATTGGAAAATAAATAATCATTATTATTTTTATACAAACAAGATTTCAAGCTCAATTTAAAAGAATAATATAATATAATATTATATTCAAGATCAAATAAAAGAAAATAAATAATCCATTTAAAAAATTACGAAAAAATGTCAAAACAACAAAAGTTTTCATAAAATCAAAAATCTTTCGTACATTTTACAAAAATTTTCATCTACTCTGACATTAATTTCATATTTTTTCATATCTTATTTTGTAATTATGATTATTAGAATTACTACATATTAAACCTGGCTAGCTTAAGACTTGCTAGATACAAAATTTTTTTTTAAGAAAACTTGTCTTGACTGAAGTCAACTGGTCGCAAGCCTGGGAAAAATGTCGAGTGTTTGAGGTAATGAAGTGGTATGATAATGAGTAAAATTCGATTCTCATAAGAGCGAAAACCAGGTGACTTTCACGTAAGTCGGTTGTTAAGACTATCTTCACTTCCGACTCCTCTTTTTCAATCTAACCTAACTTTTTTTTGTACACACTTCTGTTAAAACGATTTAGAAATATTCTGCCTTTCTAAACACAATTTTCAAATAAAAAACAAATAGCATTTCCGAGTTATGAGGCTTCAATTTTTTTTTCAAAAATGTGAAGTCTCGTCAAAGAGCGTTTTAGCTACAAAGGCGCATCGCGATTTTTGTTCAATGGGTCATTCTAATAAACTTTGCCGAAAAAACCATAGCTCAAAAATGAACTTGGAGCACCCGGATTTTTCAAAATTTCCTCTAGCAAAATGTGTATGTGGGGACTTTTAGCGTAGAGAAATCCATTTTTGACATTTATTTTTATTTGTGAGGCCCCCAGAGGGCGCTTTCGTACATTTATTGGATTTAATCGCCTTTTTTTGGGGAAAATTTACGAAATTGTTGCAATAATTGACGAATAGTTTACTTTCCCATAATGCAATCCCAAATTTAAAATAGCATAAAATATTAAACGTTAAAAATTAAGGGGAAAAATACCTATTTTGAAAAATCGGGGGGCTCGAAATAAAATTTTTGAGATATGGTTTCTTCGAACAAGAATTGCGATGTGCCTTTGTACAATTCGACCCACCCTAATATCTAGTATATATTTCCCGATCACAAATTTGAAGGTTGATATATGATCATGTATCAACCATATATTACCACATATGGTTATATATGCCTATGTGTAATCATATACAAGCCTACACTTAGAGCAATTCCATATGAAAGCGATCACCTTTTGGACGACCCCTCTCCGATTTTAAAATAAATAGTCTCAATCGATTGCCCAGCAAAAAATAATGTACCTACATATTTTTTTTTTTTTTTTATAGTGACTGGTTTAGTGGTGGTGTACACCACTGTCATGTGACAAAATTGAAGAATTCTTCATAAGGGACCTCATTGAAAGTACTAAAGCGATCGCAACGAGTGATAGCTCGTTGGAAAGGTATTGAATCAGGCTTTAATTAAAAAATAAAATTTTCCTAATTTTTCTCAGAAATTTACCTTTTTTCCCATGAAAATGAAATTTTCCCATGAAAATTAAATTTTCCGATTTTCCACAGAAGCTCCTAAATTTTCCGGCTAATTTTATTTTTTTTGGATTTCTCATAATTTTTGCTTTAAGAATCAGCAATAAAAAAAATGGGCCCCGACTCCTTGTTTGGACAGGAGAAGAGCATTTAAGAGACCACCTTGTTCTCATTGTTTTTATATTTTTTATAATTGAATTATTTTTAATTATTAAACATTATTTTATTTTATTATTAAAAATACATTTTAAAAATGATTTTACAGTTAAAAATACATTTATGAAGAAAAAATCAATTTTTTTTAAGAGCCCCAAGTTGAGTGTGTAGTGAATATGGTCTGCCTGCCTTCACAAGATCGGCCATAAATCCATGGATAATAGCATCAGTGGCATGTAATGGCACACCAAACCCGACTGAGGCTACAGGTCATAAAATGTTTTGTAAATTTTTTAAATTACCAGGTAATAAATATTTCGCCTAAAATGACACGTGCAGAAACAAGTCATAAAACACTGATTTTCCATAAATATGGCGAAATATTTATTACCTGGTAATTTAAAAAATTTACAAAACATTTTATGACCTGTGGTCGGCTTATTGGCAGTAACCAATTAAGTCCCTCTTTAAAAAACATTTTATGACCAAATTTCAGTTGAATACTAAACGTGAAAGTGTTAAAGTGTTTTTTTTTGTAAAGTAAAGAGTGAAGCTGTAAAGACAATTTAAAGTAAAATGAATAAATTTTGCTGCAATCCGTTTAACAAGAGTGGACATCGTTCGAAAAAGATAAAAGTATTAAAATTAACTGGTGTTTCGAAGCGATACATGAATGAATTAAATATACAATACGGTGAAGAAGCACAATTTATTTGCCCCAAGTGTAAAATCGATTTGTCTCAACAAGCAAATGCATTGAAACAAATGCAACCACAATCCGAGAGTGAAATGACAATTGAACAAAATGTTTCATCTGATAGTGAGGCAGACATTCCGATGGTCAATATGTCTTTTAGTCCTTTGAATGAGGCTATTACCACTTTAGGTGAAACGCCTATTAGAAAAAGAAAGTTGCGAAGTGAAAAATACAGGAAAGATAAAAAAGGCAAGGTTATGAGTGCAATCGCGACAATATTTGATGAAGGCTCTGATAACGAATGCAGTCAAGCAGATGACGTTGATGACGGCAAACAAATGATTGAGCAGTTGAAAAGAAAATTCAATTTAGCGACCACTTTTTCGGAGAAATGTCTCATTTTATCTGTGCTGCCTCAATCATGGTCTATACGCAAGATTTCTGAACAGTTTCAAACATCTTTTTACATCGCGAGAAGAAGCAAAGAATTAGTTCGACAGAAGGGCATATTGGCGACTCCCACCAAGAAATTTGGCTCAAGGACCCTCAGCGAAGCAACGGTGAAATTGATTCAAGATTTTTACTGCAACGATGACAACAGCCGCGCCTGCCCAGGAACACGTGACTATGTTATCACACGTGAAGATGGAGAAAAAGTACACAAGCAGCGCAGATTATTATTATGTAATCTATCCGAAGCATACCATCAGTTCAAAGAGAAATACCCAGCAGAAAAAGTGGGATTTTCTAAGTTTGCCATCCTACGACCAAAAGAATGCGTGCTGGCATTAGACAGGCACGGAACGCATTCAGTCTGCGTTTGCATGTTTCATCAAAACATCAAATTAATGTTCTTTCCATGCAAGAAATTGAAAGTATTTCACGGTGAAATACTTTCAATTTCTTCGACCTCCTGTCGAAGTCGTTGTGCGCATACCCACGGAAAATTGTCATCAGTCCAAATGCGACAATTGTCCGAAGATTGACGAGCTAGAGCAATATTTGGCGGAAAAGTTTGAACAGCTGTTAATTCAGGAGGTGCATTTCAAACAGTGGATAATTAGCAGCGGCAGATGTTCCCTTGAGACCGTGGTAAAGCAGATTCCGGAATTCATCGAGGAATTCGGATTCAAGTTGAATGAACTGAAGGCGCACCATTTCATATCCGAGATGCAATCGAAATTTCTAAAGGAAAGTAAGGAGAAATTAGCCCAAAATGAATTCATTGTGATAAGCGACTTTGCCGAGAATTACACTTTTCTCGTTCAGGATGAAATTCAGGCTTATCACTAGGCAAACGACCAGTGCACGGTGCATCCTTTTTGCATTTATTTCAAAAACGAAGATAACGAACTACAGACCGTAAGCCTTGTTGTTGTCGCGGAGAGTTTAGCTCATAATTATGTGTCCGTTTATTTATTTCAAATGAAACTGTTTGAATTCTTAAGATCAAAATTCGATGCAATCGACAAAGTAACGTTTTTCTCAGACGGCGCGGCTTCTCAGTACAAGAATAAAAAAAATTTTTACAATCTTTGCATAATTGAAGAAGAACAAAACTGCAAGGTCGAGTGGCACTTTTTTGCGACGTCCCACGGTAAGGGCCCATGCGATGCGTTAGGGGGAACCCTAAAACGCATGGCGACTAAGGCAAGTTTGCAAAGGCAAACATTTGTTTTCGTGGATTCAAAGCAAGGAAATTGCCATTAACACAGTTTTATGCACTCAAAAAGAACACGATGCCATGGAGCGACGACTTCAAAACAGATATAATAATGTCAAAACTATAACTGGAACGCAAAAGTTTCATTGCTTCATACCAAATATTTCTGATATGTCAATTAATGTAAAGCGGTACTCTTCGTCTGCCGACGTGCTAAATTTAAAGTTACTTTAATTTTATAATGATGCCAAGACAATTGAAATTTTTAATAAATATTGTAATTAAGTATAAGCAGCAAAATAAGAAAGATTTTTTCTTCATAAATGTATTTTTAATTTTTTTTTATTGCTGATTCTTAAAGCAAAAATTATGAGGAATCCAAAAAAAATAAAATTAGCCGGAAAATTTAGGAGCTTCTGTGGAAAATCGGAAAATTTAATTTTCATGGGAAAAAAGGTAAATTTCTGAGAAAAATTAGGAACATTTTATTTTTCAATTAAAGCATGATTCAATACCTTTCCAACGAGCTATCACTCGTTGCGATCGCTTTAGTAGTTTTTTTTTTAAACAACTTTCAATGAGGTCCCTTATGAAGAATTCTTCAATTTTGTCACATGACAGTGGTGTACACCACCACTAAACCAGTCACTATAAAAAAAAAAAAAATATGTAGGTACATTATTTTTTGCTGGGCAATCGATTGAGACTATTTATTTTAAAATCGGAGAAGGGTCGTCCAAAAATTTGCCAATTTTGATCATTTTCATATGGAATTGCTCTATTATGTAGTTTACTGTTTGTAGTTTAATAAAAAAAGTTTTCTGTTCCATTTAAAAATAAAGGAACATACATTTATTTTTCGAAGAAATATCTATATTAACTTTTTTATACATTTATTCGAAATAATCATTTACCGATTTCTTTCAGTTTCATATATTTTTTTCATTTGTTTGAAATTTAATAAAAATTTACTCAAAAAATAGAAATTTGTGGTATATTTGTGTCCGTAACAGCTATTACAAATTTAAATTTTGTTTGCTGTCTGTTTCAAAAAAAAAAAAAAATCAAAAAATTTCAATTTGTTTTTTATTTAAATTGGTTGTATATGTATATACGAAATTTTTCAATTCAAATTACAAGAACTTCATGAACACACATTCACACAAAAAGTGTCTATAGCTATGCATACATACATTTTTTATTAACAAAAAAAAAAAACAAAAAATACATAAATGGAAACAATTTCAAATAAATGATAACACATTTTTTTTTAAGCAAATGGTAGGTAAAATTTTGACATTTATTTTAACTGATTATATCATTTGTTTCCTACGGATATGTCAGTTGATTAATCAACATTTAAAAATAAATAACAAAAGGCATTTCATTTAAATGAAAATTAAGTAGACCGGTTTTTAAATGAAATATCATTTCTTGTAAATGACATTTTCTATTTTAACTTACAAACTATTTTAAGTGTATGCATTATTATGTATGCTCATATATATTCCGATTTATACATGGGACATAAAACAAATTTTAAAATCAAATTTGCATATATATTTGCAACATAAAATATTTTAACAATTTTTTTGTTAACATTCCGCAGGCCAAAGGATGAATTTTGGAAGTAAGTTTACCTTTAGTTTAATTGCCCATTACATAATATTAAAAATTAGAATACATCAGAAATGGGCAAGTTTTGGTAATAAATTCAAGTGTTATTTTAATTATATTATGGATTGGAAAATAATTGGGAAGACCAACCTTTGGCTTTCGTCCTTTTTAAGTCTTAAGATTCAGTAAGTACAATTAGAATTTTTAATAATATTGTAGATTGAAAAAAACACTAAAGACTAATATTTACAATAACAAAGTGCGGGCCAAAGGTTGGCGTTTGGAGGTATTTGCTTAACCAACATATGATTTAGTTAGTACCGATTGTAAAATTTAATGGAATAGAATATTGACAAAAATAAAGAAAAACTATGATAAAATGCAAAGTTGGTTCAAAATTTTGACTTATTTTTCAAATATTTCTTGATGTACACAATAGATTTTCAAGGTTTTCCCTTAGTTTAGTATGAACATGATTTAAATGTGTTCAAAAAAATTTTTTTTTTTAGCAAATGTGAACGTTTTAAGGACATATCAAAAAAAAAAATAAATAAATTTTCGAGATCCTTCCCAGTTCTTTAAAATACCCGTTAATATTTTCCGACATGATTATAATGAAGGGTAATTTTTTTTCGAATTAAAAAGTCAATTTTCGTAGATTATTAATCTGTTATCCAAATTTTTTCATCACGTCACAATTTTGATAAAATCTCGCTTGAAATTATAAAATTATTAAATTATAAAAGAATTATAACGTGATGGAAAATTTTAGAAACACGATTCGGAATTAAGAGCTCTATATACAAATAAAAGGAATTAAAATTGCATATGCCTTGCTGAAAAACTGCATGGCTTGACAAAGTTTGTTTTAAGAAATCTTGTTTTGACTAATGTCAGCTGGTCGTAAGCCTGGCGAGTGCATACGCTAAAGGAGTGGTCCGATCCACAGTAAAATTCGAAGCGGACAACAAGCCGACTTTTTTCTCTTTTTCAATCTTACCCGAACCCTTGTTGAGATGTTTTATCTGTTACTAATCCTTACATAAATGCCAGACTTTTTGCAGATTAAATAAAAAATTAATAAAATATAAAACTTTTCAAAAATCATAAGAGCGGTTTCAGATTTGTCAAAGATTTGAAATGAAAGTACGTAGAAACTAATGTTTCAATAAGATTTGACTAATGACGATTTTTCATAAAAATTTATTAACGTTTATTTTTGTTTTTTTTTACGATTTCTGACCAAAAAGGCCTCCACCCCTGCACTCCAAGCATATTATTCTCCGGTTATTTCAGGCCCTCTGGGAAATAAATTAAAAAATATTTTGTGAACCCTGTAAGGATCATGGTAGGCACCAAATACATGGTAAATTTGACAAAACCGAAAAGTATTTCCACCGAGCCGTGCCTTAGATACATCATAACATAAAACTGTTTTATTGAGGAGAGCTTAGTGCCCAATAATAGGCATTAATTTTTCCCCCTCCTCTGTAACAATATCATGTAAATGCGTTAGGCCTTCTTTATATAAAGGAAACGGTTGTGAGGCAGAAATTTATTGTATATCCTTTAAAGTGAACACATTGTTTTTAACTGTTGCTGTTTGAAAGATAAATAACTTATTTTAAACATCCACCAGCAACTCCATTGAAGGTCTTTTATAATAAATGAAATCAATAAGTTCTAAGAATTTTATAGAATTACTCAAAATTTTTGGAATGCGGATATATAAACATAATAATTTAAAATAAATTAGTTTCAAATCTTTTAAGAATTTCAATTTTTATTTAAATAGATCAAAAATGAAAATGATATGAATATAAAATATAATTTATACAAAACACGTTTAAAAATATGCAAAATAATTTTTGTTTATTTAACAAAATTCGTAAAAATTAAACATAACATATTGATGGCCACAAATTGCGAGCCGTTCGTTGCAATTACCCCCACTTAGTAAAAGTGAAAGTTAAGAGTTCTCAATTTATAACCATCGATATAATAAATTATATAAATAATAATAATAATAATAATAATAATAATAATAATAATAATAATAAACAGTAAAAAATACACTTTAAAATGTTTTTCTGTTTTGTTAACAACTATCTCATATAGCAGCAACAGCAGCAGCAACAACAATTGGTGTAACTATTGTCTGTTCTGGTGGTCAAATTATTGCTTGTCTTTGCTGTTGTGGTGGAACTACATTGTAAGTGCTGCCGAAGGGTACAAAACCGTTTTGAGTTTGAAAGAATAGGGGGTATTGAGCACCCACCCCTGGCGGAAATACAGCTCTCGGTTGAAAGGGCGGTTGAGCAGGTTGCTGTTGTGGTGGTGGTGGTGGGGCAGCACGATGTTCTGGTGGTACATCCACATTTTCGGAAGCATCTCGTATATCTCCTGGTCTGGCAACAACCATTTGTTGCTAATGTAATATTGTCGCCGTTACAACAATTACTATGGCAATCTGTAATTTTTTTGGGAATAGGAAATTTTGCCAAAGTTTTTGGTGGGGATGATTTTTTAGGTAATAATGTAATAGGATGTTTTTTCAATAGTAGTAGAATAGTAGTAGATGGAGATTTTTGTTGTTCATTATAGTCGTTTGTTATAAAATTATTTTGACTTTTTAAACTTACAAATTTAAACATTCTTTGTGTGTTTTTTTATTTTTTTATTTTTAGTTTAAAGTGTTAATTTTCTTATATTTTTTCGATTCTAAATCAATTAATATTTTGATGATATTTTGTAATTGTTTTGATAAGCGTAGTAAGTAGTACTATGGCTGTTGTGAAATACGTTTAAATGAGAATTGAATTTGAATTTCAAGTAGTTGTGGATTTTTATAATTTTTTTATTTTTAAGGTTAAATTTGCATACAGACAATAACAATAATAATATAATAATTCTCAAAGTCACATATAGGCTGAGTATGTAAAATAAATAAATAAATATATATATAGTTAAAGTAGTGTGTGTGCGTGTGTATGTGTACACAAAAGCCTAAGTATAAATACAGAGATTGACAAACTTTTTGTTCGTCAAAACTTTTACTGATCAGTAACATTTTAACTCTAATCTGGATTTATGTACACTACGGGAATAAACGGACGCAGACAACAAGATTTTTTTATTCATTTAGCAAGAATTTAGTACCATTTACTTGTATATCAATTTCCAAAAATCTGAATTAGAAAACTTGAAAGTGTACAGGTAGACCTATGACAAACTTTGTAGATGTTCGTAGGTTCGACTGCCACTTGTAAAACTTACTGTTGCATTTATTTTTGTTTACATATAAATTTTAAGAGATATTCACACGTGAGAGAAAACTGCTAGAGACAGAGCAAAAAATACCTCTAAATAGATCTATTGTAAATAGTTTAAGCTATTTAGTATTGTTTTTTGTTCTATCTCTAAAAGTTTTCTTTAGCGTATAAATGTACCTTTACAATAAAGTTTTAAAAGAAAAAATTAAAAAAGTCGTTTTTGGTTTTGTAGAACAAAAAGTACAAAAGGGGTATCAAAAAAACTTGTTCTAAAATACATTTCGTTGGTTACCAATTATAATTATTTTCTGTGTAGTTTTAAAATGAAGTATGATTTACTTCCAATTGTATACTTCGGTGTTCACGGCTGAACAGTAGCAACCTTCCAGCATGAGAAGAAGATTACCGCACGGTACAGAGCTCAAGAACCAATGGACGATTTAGCTCAAGAACCAATGGCAGTGGTTGATTGCTTTCCGGCAAGAAGAAGATTAGTCTTGTCAACTGAGTAAGTGAACATTTGGTCATCCTTTTAAAGAATTGGGATAACTGAACTATCATTGTCCCTTACCATTTTAACGATTTTAACTGCCCCGAGGAGCGGAAAGAACTTTAGCACAAAGACACTGTTCATAAAAACGCTTTTTACGTCTAAGTACATTGGAACACTCGATTCTAGCCAGTTTAAGTTCGTACACTTAAAATATAATAACAGAAAATATCATTTAAAAAAATCTACTTACTTAATACTTACTTTTTATAAAATAAATGTTAAAAATTTACCTACCAATTGCGTAAAAATGCATGATTATTCATTTATTTCAAATTGTTTCGGTTTTTTGTATTTTTGTTTGTATTCTAATCCACGAAATGTAGACTCACACAGTCTAAAAACACATGTTGTGTGAATGACCTTTTTTCTGTGTGTGCCTTGCGGAAAAAAAACCTATCCCAGGACACGTCACGTGACTGGTTCATTGTGATGGGGACCGGTCAATTTAATGGTTTTTTTATATGAAATGGGCTTGTCCTAGGAGGGGGTCAATTGGCCTCTGTGACGTGTCACTGGACTCGTCTAAAAGAACATACTACACAAATAACCCCAGGATGTGGTAGGTTTTTGAGAACCGGTAATATTTTTCCTAACACGGGATTAGTACTTTTAGACCTAATACGTGATAGAGACTTTTTATACCGATCACGTGACAGGTACTTTGGAAACCTATCCTGTTTTCACCTACCACAGGACGGTACTTTTAAACCCGTCACGGAATTTAGACTTCAACCGGTCTTGTTTTCCCCTATCACGGGACCGGTAGCTTTTCTCAACTGACCCTTTTTTTCCGCAGAGCTGTTATGACTGGACAACATCTAGGGTATTGAATGTGAACTCAGATAAGACCGAAGTTTGTCTGTTTAATAGCAAAAGTAGAAGAGTTATGATTACCCCTCCTGTTTTCCAGGGATGGAACATTGTAATTAAGGATAGCGTGAAGCACCTGGGAGTTGTTCTGGATGGAAAACTCTGCTGGGGCGACCATATCGGGAGTAAAATTACCAAAGCTTACCGTGTGTGGGCAATGTGTAGAACAGCAATGGGCTCTAAATGGTATTAATCTCAAATATGATCCACTGGTTTTACACAAGTGTCGTCAGATCGATAATGACTATTGCGTGTTGGCCTTCGATGCTAAGGAAATGTAATTTGGCGAAACTTCAAAGGGTTCAGCCGCTATGTTGTCTAAGCATTAGCAACCTGATTAAATGAACATCTACAAGGACACTGGATATAATACTCGCCATCAGATGTTCAGGTTAAGTATGAGGCTGCACTTGCGACTTATAGACTGATGGTGGTCGGGAAGTGGTCTCTTGGAGGCTGGCGTACCCAGCGTCAGAGAGACCTTGAAAATCTGCCAGGCTGCAACATTTTAAATATGTAATGTGATAGGATTTCGAAACAACGTATATTGGCAGACTGCAATTTTCTAATTCCCGACAGAGAGCGGGAGGGATGAAGATATTTTGGATGATACCAATGGAATTTATTTTTACAACTGATGGCTTTAAACATAACGGCTTCCGGACCACAACACCGTTTTCTTGCGGACGTTGTGGCTACTACGGAATGCATTCGGTTCTTAACTGCGGCCAGCGCTGTCATCTTCAGTTATAGTTAGGCTGCGGATAGGGCTCTGTCAGTGGAGCCTGTAAAATCGAAGACGGATTTGAACTACAAGAGAGCGATAAACGCTTATTTTGGCAGGGGACATCTGAGGTTGATATGGGTATCCGGGCACTGTGAAGTGGAGGAGAAGATTAAAATTTCAAAAATCAAATTTTTTTAAATCTTATCTTATCGTAAAGTATCTTCATATTTCGATGAAAGATGACTAAACTAATTTCTGTTATTGGAAATTAATATTTAAAATGAAAAATTCCAAATTAACCCTTTCATGCAAAAATTACGCAATACTATTGTGTGCAAAGTTACACACTGTACGTATGATAATTAATTAGTTGCTGAATTATACACATTCATCATACGTACAGTGGCTTACATTAATATTTCCAACATTCTTTGGATGGAAAAAATTGGCGTATTTATACAGCATATATTCTTATATATATTTCATAAAAAACAAATGTTTTAATATTTGATTTTACATTGAATATGGTGTGTAATATTGGCTGAACTAGTAAAGAATTTTAGCTATAAAGAATTTTAGAGTAATGAAAAATATTTAAACTATATTGTTTACATCATAAATAAAACTCATAGCGTTGCTGGGATATCTAATTTTATTGGATCATCACATGTAGATGGAGCCATCAAACAAACAATCGCTTTTGTTTAGCGCCTAAAATACTATAGGTCGTTGCTTAACCTACGAAGAAGGTTTGCAATTATTCGAATTACACCAATTAAATTGAAATTAATAGTTTATTTAAATCAGTCATTGAAAATAAAGGAAAATATTATTTTGTACGATAAATCAAACCATTCATCTGTGTGTTTTATTTTATTTTTTGTGAGAGACAAACAATTTGGTGTTGTCTATTAAATTTCTTTACAGTTCACATAAGTTGATCCAGCTGCCAGCCAATACCATCCACACAACTCTATTGGACTGAAAAATATTGATATTAAGAATCTTTACAAATTAATTTTTTTGAGTCTGATTTTAATTGTAAGCCAACGCGAAATACTTTTGTTTAATAAAGTGTCATGATAATAAAGATGATAATAAAATTTGCAACAAAATGTAAATAATAAAAAGTCACATTATAGAAAAAACAATCACATACGTCTGCGAGCACATAAAACAGCAACGATAATTTAATTTTCTTCTTTACCAATACATATACCGTTATTTTTGATTCCCCCTGTTCTTATAAAGCGACAAACAAATTTCGCCACAGGTATATTGTTATTGTATTTGGTTATTGTAAGAAAAATAAAATACATAAAATTCCTTTGGAGGAATTATTTCTTTTGCCTTATAAAAACAGGGGGTAAATGTAATAATTTAGGGTATTCTTAGAATCCCAGTAGAATCTTGAAAATTTCATTTTTTGGATTTTTCCTTAAAGCCGTAAAATTTGTATATATGTTTAGACTTATTTAAACTAAACTCAAAACTAAATATATATATGCAAGTGTTAAAATTTCAGAAAAAATTGTTCAAAATTTTTAACAACTTTTTTTTTAAAATAAATAAGTGTTAAATTGTGGAAGATTGTTTTGACAAATCTTTTTGACTTTAGATTCGTACTAAAGAGGTTAAAAATACTTTCAAACGGTTACATAACACTCACAATATATTTTCCGTTACCGGCTGTAGTTTATTTAAAAAGTAATACTAGAGTTTGTTGTCAAATGAAAAATCAATTGAAATTCATGGATATATATTTTTAACTATTTAAATCAGTCATTCAAAAAACAAACTATAAAAATACATACTTTCAGTAGGAGTTGATATTTTCTGTTTAATGTAAAATTGTATGTTGTCTCTTTCTAAGAATAGAAATTCAAATAAGTAATTTTTGTTTTTAATTCTCAAATGAGCCCTTTTTTCCCGCAGGACGATTTTTAATTCTCTAAAGGCTACTGCACAAGATTATAAAGATTTGATTTTTTTATTATTCAATCAGATCAGATCCCTCGCTATTTTTCCCGGGCTTGCGACCGACTGACATAAGACAAATATTTCTCAAGTAAACCTTTGGTTTGCTTACATATCAAGCAGATCTTAAATCGGATAGGTTTCCCATGCAGTAAAAAAAATCTTAGATAACTTTTTAAGAGTTTTCCTAAAAATTGCAAAATTTTTCCCCAAAAATAACTTTAATTATTTATTTTGTTATTAAAACATTTTTAAAAAAAGTTAAAAGTTAAAATAATAAGCTACCAATTTTTTAAAAAATTCTAAAATAGGGTTGGTCATCCATCCTGGAGAGAGATTTATTGAAAAAATTTTTAAACTCTTATGTGGTTATTCCGAAACTATTTGAAAATTTGTCACATAGAAATGTGCACATAATGTTAAATTTTCCTAAAGGTATATACAAAAATTTAGCTAAATATAATTTTGATATTAGCGACTCAACCTGTGCCAAATATAATAAGAATTGCATATTTGAACGTGATAAATTTTCAAGTAGTTACAGAATAACCCTATTAGTGTTATTGGTTTTAATAACTAAATCGGGCGTAAATTTTAACTGATTCCATACATCAAGCACAAGGTTGCCCATGATTCACATAGAGCCATTTAATATACTCAAAAACATTGCAGGGTGCGTTATTTATGTCAAAATTGTCACTGGAACTTGTTTTCTCGATAATGCCGAAGGTAACATGGTAACAGCTCGTGCGACTATGGATAGTTTGAGGGATACATTTACACGTCGCATAATATTTCGTTGTGGCGATTTACAGCGGACAGCAAGATCGCCAGATTTAAACGTTCCAGACTTTTCTCTTTGGTTTTTTTTTTATATTCGCGGGTCAATGTGAGCTCTCAAAGGGAATAACCGACAAAAGTGCGTAAACTTATCGGCCGAAAATAAATATAGACCACATGATCGTCAATAATGGCGGCGCCATTATTAAAAATTAACGGAATAAAACTTAAGACCCAAATAAACATTTACAAAAATAACTAAAACCAATATTTGGGCAAGCGATCCAAAATTTCAGGTACCAACCTTTATAAACAGGTAGGAAATTACAAAAGTAATTAAACGAGTAAAAAGGTTGGTAAGACACAGACGATCGACAAAATCATTATACTCTGACCACGTACAGGGTGTAATAATACAAATTATTTATACTGACATATGCACGATATTTATGTATGTTGTAGGGAGTAAGCTGTCACACTGATAATGTTATATATGTTTTGGACATTGTTATTTGATAACGATTGAATAAATTCTATATTATCCACTAGACGGAAATAATTTATTCTGCGAAAAGAAATTAATTAAATTAAACAGTTTTTTCTTCAACCACTCGTGCATCAAATAAGTGTCTGCAGTATTTACCACTAATAATGTTTTAACGTTAATTGTGATGATACTGACGAAAATCGTTACCATAACAAGTTTATTTATGGTGTTAATTGGAAAAATTTTGTGCAATATAATAAAAAATGTTGTTTATTTTTAATCATTGTTTAATAATCGACAAAAGTAGTAAAAACCATCGAAAGTGATTTAAAATAATCATCAATTTTTTATTGTTCATCAAATTTTGTTTGTTTTTCGTATTGAAAGCATTTTATTTGTATGTTATTTATGTAAAAGTAATACGTAGAGTTTGTTTTCAAATGAAAAATCAATTAAAATTCATGGAAATATATGTTTTAACTATTTGAATCAGTCATTCAAAAAACAAACTATAAAAAAAATACAGACTTTCAGTGGGAGTTGATAATTTCTGTTTAATGTAAAATTTTATGTTGTCTCTTTCTAAAAATAGAAATTCAAATAATTCCTATTTCTTTTTAATTCTCAAATGACAATTATATAACAAGCTCTTTAGTATATTGATCAAGAAGCTTGCTTTATAACCCAATACCATAATATATATAAATATATCCATATTTATGAAGTTGCTGTAACTCGCATTGAAATGATTTTGTATATAAACAAACAAATTAAATAAAAACAAAATTTAAATATTTTTATATTTTTTTTTAAACAGACCGAAAGAAATTTAAATTTGTAATAACTGTAACAAAAGGAAATAAACCACAAACTTCGCTTTTGTGGGTAAATTTTTATTAAATTCCAAACAAATGAAAAAAATAAATAAAACTAATAATAATCGGTAAACGTCAATAAATCATTTTGAACAAATGTATAAAAAAGTTAAAATAAAAATTTCTAAATGAATGTTCTTTTCATTTTAACTGAACTGAATTTTTTATTTTATTTTTAAACTACAAATATTTCTTAGCTGAAGTTGAAACGAAAAATCGTGAAGTCCGGAGAACGAGAAGAATGTGGAAATACCAAATTAGCGAGAGGTGTAAATGTTCTTACCTTGTACTTGTCAGGGTGCGAAGTGAGTAAATGTCAAGAGGTTTTTCATGTTCAGCTTCAACGCTCCCAACGTGCGACAGGTGGTGATGCGAGGCGAACAACTAAACGTAAAGACCCTCGGGAGTATGGACAAATCCAGTAATAAAAAACACAATTTTTGCACTTGAGTCTTTAAAATTGTTGAAATTCTAGAAATTTAAATTCTTAAGCTAATAAAACCAAATGCCTACCTCCCCATCGATTAAAATTATATGAAATCAGATACGATTATATAATAATATAATTATTTTTATATTTTTAATTTTTCAGGCTCGAGATCATAATTTAATGTTACTAACGAATAGTATATAATTATAACATTTATTAACTAACATAAGCCAATCAGACGCTCAACATTTTTGTTATGCTTTAAATGATTAAATCTCAGAAAATTTAAAACTTTTTACGTATTAAAATTTAATTTTTCAATAAAT
This sequence comes from Eustalomyia histrio, assembly GCA_949748255.1. Taxonomy (NCBI): domain Eukaryota; kingdom Metazoa; phylum Arthropoda; class Insecta; order Diptera; family Anthomyiidae; genus Eustalomyia; species Eustalomyia histrio. The sequence goes on from OX456524.1 coordinate 34,978,547, forward strand.
CCTATCATCATTTTATTACATAAAATCTGGAATAAATTTGAATCAAATTATATCTAATTTGATATAACACGGATCAAATTGTTTGAGATTCAGATGAACTCTAGTTCAGATAAACTTCGAGAGACCAACTAAATAGTTCGTTATAAGCGAAATTCGTAATGACTGGGGAAAAATTTGCTTAACAAATTTTAATTTTTCACAAAATATTAAAGGTTTCTAAAAGCAATTTTAAAAATTGTGCAAATTCTTTAATTGGATTCCATAAAAACACTGTTTTAGGAAAAAAAAAATTAGATTGTTCAGTATAAAATTTGTTAAAATACAATAGGTTTGTTTTTTCGAATTTTATATAAATATTTCATACAAATTTAAGTAGATATAGACTTGGAAAGTTACAGATATAGCTACTTAAAAAATAAGAATGCATAAAAATGTTGACAAGTCTTAGCAATTATTGGCTTTTCTGTTTTAAATGAAAACAAAAATATTTGAAATATTTGAAATTTTTGTATTTTTAATTTGCTAAAATATTAAAAACAACAAAAGCTAACAAAAGAATTATATGTTTGTTAGTAAAGGTAGAGCGGAACAAATAATATAATTGCTCTCTTTCGCGTTACCGCGAAGTCTATATATGAAAACAGCTTTCGTACAAAGGTGGCCCCAAATATTCAAATTGTATTTGTTTACAAAAAATAAAGAAAATTTAGATAATTAGGGATAGTCGTTTTCTTTACAAGTAGTTATAGATATTGATATAAAATTCAAATATAGAAAAAATTAAAAATTTTTGTGAAGTTCGTATTAAAAATGGAAAATTATATAAATTTTTTTTCGAGTGAGTTCTAGTTGTTTAAGGAATTCGGATCTTTCAAAATAGTTCATATTAATCGAATTTATCTTAAACCAGTCTTACTGTAAATGTATTACTCGGTAATCTAAAATTTGTTTTAAATGGTCCACGTAGTGGTTTAGGATGTACAAAGTTTCAAAGAACTTCTAAATCAGAGATTCCAAATATGTTTTATATAATTGCTACACTTTAACATTATTGTTTTATTTTCTTTTCTTAAATAGCATCATTTGTATGCAGACCTCATATTTCTTGTGGTTTTCTGGAAAAACCGATTAAATCTTTTTTAACGATTTTAAATTTTTTTAATATGGATTATTTTCGATTTTTTATCCAAAACAAAAAAAGTAATGTAACTGTAATGTGAATTAAATAATGACGTACGTATCAGCACCAGATAGGTTGTTATGTCTTCACATACACAATAAGGTGGTATTTCCAGATCACGTTTCCCTTAAGCCAAACGAAAATACAATACCAAAATACATGCTTACTATTCGTCTAAAGACCAAGGTCTTGTGGAAACTCCGTTTGAGTTTCCTTTACTAAGTATGTTGTTATATTCCATACATTTGACATAATGATTATTCAATATAAATAAAAAATAGAGAATGCCATACCAAGGACGTTATTTCAATTACCATATGCATACCAAGTTTTTTGAACTCTCCTGAAAATTTCGATTTTCTGAGTTACGTGGTTATTGCAGAAAACCACAGATTTGTGTGTTAACATTAACGAAACACATCAATACAGCTATCCCTACTTCACACAATTTAACTTGGTTTTTGAAATATGGTAACTTTTTTTTTTATGTAAAACGGTTTTGCGAAGTAATTTTGATTTTTTTTCGAAACAACGTAAAATTTATAAATCACGGTATAAAAGGGATAGATGTGTAATTTAATTGTTTTGAAAAACGTAATTCAACGGCCTTTCCATACACTTATATGTATAAGTTTATATACTGGACATTTTAATGGCTTTACTTTACTACCCCATCATAATAAGTATTGTGTAGTAGCATGAAACAATAATAAAAATATAAATAAACAATTTAATTTCAATTGTACACTTATTTATGTTTTATTTGGAATTTTTGTTTTTACTAGAAGATTCTCAAAAATAAACAATTCAAAAACCTTTAAAAGAAAATAAAAAAAAATGTTTTTGGCAGATAATTTTAAGCGAAACAATTTTAGAACCTGGTTTGCATATTAATTTGACTAAAATACAAAATTGGCTTATTGTGTTACCCTTTCTTGAACGTATTTGGCCAAAACCAAATAGGGACATAGTAGAATTGAAAATAGTTTTTAAAGTTTGTATATTTTTGGTTTTAGTATAAAAGCTAGTAGTTTTACAGAGAATCTTCATCAGTTTGTTAAGAACTTTAAAACAATAAACAAAAATATTCAAAATGTTCAAATTCGTAAGTGTTTAAAAACTATAAAATATATAGTGAAAAGAATTGTGGTTAACAAATGCTAATAAAATGTATTAAAAAATTATAACCAGCATTAAAAGAAAAAATTTGGTGATTAAGTAATGATATATATAACAAAGAAAAAAAAAAGATGTAACGAATAATAATTCAATAAATTTTCAATTGGAAATTTATAATATTAATAGGAGTGAAAAATAAAAATTACTTAATAAGGTTCAGTTGTTTTAAAATACTGGTCAAATTCTAATATTTTCCAATAAAACTTTGGTAATGGGTTTGTGTGTAATACCCTTGCATTACCCTTAATTGATAAGTCGTTACCTTCCGCCTTGGTTTAGATTGAAAAATGCTTGACATACACCTATTACAAGGAAAACGGCATGTTATACGCTCTCCAAAAACTAGGCCGTAATAAGCATTCCGAGCAACCTGAAGAATTTAATATCGTTTAGGTACCCATTCTGCGGGAAAAGGACCTATCCCAGGACACGTCACATGACCTGTTCATTGTGATAGGGACCGGTCACGGGACCGATCACTTTAACATGGGCTCGTCCTAGGAGGGAGTCAATTGCCCTTTGTGACATGTCTCAGGATTAGTCTAAAAGGACAAGTCGTGACTTTTAAACCGGTCACGTGATAGGTACTTTAGGAACCGGTGCTCTTTTTACCTATCTCGTTATATGTTTTTTCGGAACTGGTTCAGTTTTCACCTATCCCGGGACAGGTCCCAATTCCCAACTGACCCCTTTTTTCCCGCAGGGAATTAAGTTTTCTCAAATCAACCTCTGGAAGCATCCACATAACGGTATAACGCCAATGCTTTATCCTACCATACTCTCGAAAGTCAGGCAAAAACAAGGAAAGTGCTCCAAATTCTCATCGTTCTCCCCGCAGGCTCTACACACCGTAGTGTCACTCCTTCCCCATTTCGAAAGGTGTGAGATCGTAGTGTAAAGTGTCCTGTGAGAATTCCCATCAAGTTGGTCAGTTCCCTCTTCCCCAGCCCTTAGATTCTCCTAGTCCTGCCCACATCCGGGTCACCCCATAGGTGACCAGGCACCAACATTATCCCCACTCAAGACCTTCTTGTAAATGTTCCAGGCGCCGTTTTTGCCTTCCGAAAAGGTATCGGATTTCGAAGGTTAGAGACCAGGTTTGATTCATCCCTGGATAGCTCGTCAGCCCTCTCATTCCCCTCCACCCCACAGTGACCGGGTTTCCATATCAAACTCAGAAGTTCCCTGCCAGAATAAGCGCACATCGGATTTCACAGACTTCACTGACAGAGCCCTAACCACAGCCTGACTATCATTGAAGATGACTGCATCCCCAGAATAATCAGTCGCAGTTAAAAATCGAATGCAATCTGTAATAGCCACAATCTTCGCCTAAAAAACGGTGTTGTGATTCGGTAGCCGGAAGCACATTTCATTAGTGTAGAAATGAATTCCATTGCTATCATCTAATATTCCTGCATCCTTCACAGCTCCCTGATCGGAATAAGAAAACCGCAGTCCGTCAATTCTGCCACCCTATCAGATTCCCCATTCAAAATGTGATAAATTTTCAAGGACTCACTGATGCTGGGTACACCGATCTCCAAGAGACCAAACAACAAGCTGCATCAGTCTATAAGCCGCAAGGGCAGCATCATACTTAACCTGAACATTGGTGTAACCCATTTTGAACTTTTTGTTGAATTTGCTAGGTCTTAATTAAAATTATGAAATAGTTATTTTATTGTTTGTATATATTTTCAAAAATTTATTAATAATGTATTTTTCAAAGAAAAACTTTCTATAAATTGTCTAAATTTATATATAACTTGGCGAGATTGGCACGATTTTGTAATTAAAAGGAATTTTGAATGCCGTTAAAACAGTGTAAACAGTGTAAATCGGTTGAGTACATCAAGAGTTATACGGCATTTTGTTACATACTTTTATGAACTTTGGAGGTCCTTTTAGTCCTTTGTATGCAAACTTAACGCATTCTGGCCTCATAGGAGTTTTTGTCATTAGAAACGCTTCCATTGTGCATAGTTTTCATCCCAATAAAAAACTTAAATTTTGGCGATTTTAGTACATTTCGGAAAAAAAGTCGATCTTTGTGGTTCCCATCGTCGTAGGACCCTGAAATTTGGAAAGTATACTTGTAATGGCGACCTCTTTCATAATTTTAGTTAAGACCTAGCAAATTCAACAAAAAGTTCAAAATGGACCAACCTACTGAACATCTATCGGGAGTAGTGTCTCCATTGCCATTATAGATGTCCATCTAATCGTGCTGCTAATACCCAGACAACATATCTGCGAAACTCTTTGGAGTTTTCCCACATTATACTTCCTCATGATCGATCAATAGCGGCATATGTCATTATCAGTCTGACGATACTCGTGTAAAGTCAATGGATCATTCTTGGATTCAAGTCCCATTTTGAGCCCACTGCTCTCCTAAGCATTGCTGAGGCGAGTTGCCTATCCAGAATAATTCCCTGGTGCTTGACACTATCCTTACTTGCAATATTCAAATCCCAGAAAGCAGGAGGGCTAATCGTAACCCGCCTTCTTTTTCCATTTAATAGACAAACTTCGGTCTTATCCCAGTCATAACATAATTTGAGTGCCTTAGAGGCTCTCCTACATAAATAATTCCGATCTTTTTACAACCTAACCTTCCTTCTTGAAAACAAACTGAAATAAATGATTTGGAAACGTAAAGTTATAATTGAAATGTTTTTGAAGACCTATTTTTAAAGAGATTAATTTATGTTTTTTTTTTTTTTGTAAGCAAAAACTTTTGATGCGATAACATACAAACTTATTTTTGAAGGAAACTTTTTCATTTACTCGTAATTTGAAAAAATTTTCATAAACAAAAATTTTTAAACATTTTTTTTTTTAAAGATTTTATTAATTTACTAAAAATGTCCAGCGAAATTTCATCAATTATATGACACAATTTATAAAACAATATCTGATCTTAAAATTACTTTATTAAAAATAGTATATTTACAAAATTTTAATATGTATTGTATATAATTTCATTTTTGTTTTCTTCTTACAGTTCCTTGTCTGCATTTTCGCTATCATTGCCTGCGCCATGGCTAAACCCGCTATTGTAGCCGCTCCATTGGCCTACTCTGCTCCTCTGGTAGCTTCACCTTATACCGCTGCTTACACTGCTGGTTATGCTGCTCCTTATGCTAGTGCCTATAGTGCATATCCTTATGCTGCTGCCTACTCTGCCTATTCAGCTTATCCTTATGCTACTGCTTTCTATCGTTAAGTTATCACTATTCCAGGGATTTTGATATCAAATGGCTAAATGTTTTAAGGACCACCGATAAGGATTAACGAAAAAATAATAAAAAAAGGATAAAAAAATATATACTTTTTACAATTGGTTGCTGTATATACTTTGTTGTTAACTCTTTTGAGTTAGTTTTTTTTTTAGTTTTTATATTAAAAATGAAATTTTATACACTTTAACAAATTTTCTACAGGGATTTATAATAAAAAAATGAATGCATATTAATCTTTTTTTTTGGGTAAAATCAGACGTAAACTTTAACAGATTTATTTAGGATTACAATTTTAATCAAAATTCTAGATCTACTTTTTTTATAGCAAAAACAAACTTATTGTAAATTTACACAAGAATCTTAGGTTGAGTTTACATTACGCTCAAAATTTAGTTTAAACTGGATTTTAGAAATGTCCGTTTGTCTGTCTGTTGAAATGACGATCACGGCGCAAAGACGCATTTTTACTAGATTATTGGGCATCCTCCCGAGCAGTTTGCTATTGAAAATGAGCGAAATCGGTCCAGCGGTTCAAACGTTATGAGTGAAAATGTGAAAGTACCTCTAAATTTTCAATACAAATTGGTGTATTTTAGAACAATTTCATAATAGCGAATTGAGTAATATTTTATATTCATCTCAAATTTAAAATTTTTTTTCACCACTAAAATTTTTTCACCACAAAAAATTTGTTTACCTTAAAAATTTTTTTTCACCTCCATAAATTTACTTCTAAAGTTTTTTACATTATTTGTATCAAAAACAGTAGAACATATTTTTCTTCGATATTGGTGGAGGGTATTCAAAGATTCGGCACAGCCGAATTTAAGAATTTCTAATTTTTTTTTTTTCGAATTTTATATCTTTATCTAAAACTGCTTGTAAGGATAGTGACTATCCCCACTTTCCTGACTTTTCTTTACTTTTGTAAACAAATACAATTTGTTTTCATATATGGACTTCGCGGGAACGCGAAATAGAGAAATTATATATAATTGTTCCGCTCTACTTTTACTTACAAACGAATAATTCATTTGTTAGCTTTTGTTGTTTTTAGTATTTTATCAATTTAAAAAATTATCAATATCAAAAAAATATCAATACAAAAATTTCAAATATTTTTATGGCAAATAATTTTATTTACAATTAAAAGAGAAAAGCCAACAATTTATACATTCTTAACTTTTAAGTAGCTACCCTGCGGGAAAAGGACCTATCCCAAAACACGTCTCGTGGCCGTTTTATTGTGATAGGGACCGGTCGCGGGACCGGCACTTTAACATGGGCTTGTCCTAGGAGAGCGTCAATTGCCCTCTGTGACATGTCACAGGACTGGTCTAAAAGAACATGTCATGACTTTTAAACCGGTCTCGCGGTAGGTACTTCAGCAACCGGTCCTATTTTCACCTATCCCATGATATGTATTTTCGTAACCGTCATAGTTTTCATTTATCACGGCACAGGTCCCAATTCCCAACTGACACATTTTTCCCGCAGGGTATATTTATAACTACTAAGCAAGTCTATATCTACTTAAATTTGTATGGAATATTTATATAAAATTCGAAAAAGCAAATCTACAATTTCCACCTAATCCACATTACATTTACATTACGAACTTTGAAAACCAAAAAGGATTGCGATTTGTGAATTACAACAATTTGTAAATAAATGTGACAAAGTTAGTAAAATAATTTGAGTGTAAAAATGAGAGAATAACATAATATAAATTATGTATCTCACGGAAATCATTGCACGTTTTTAAACGCCAAATTATATGTAAAGATGGTAGTAGGGATGATGTAACTTGTTATAGACCTATTTCCAAGTTATCTTGTGTTTCTAAAATTTTTGAACATATCATCTATAAAAGATTGTTTTTTCTTACAAAGTCGTGGATATTACCTAATCAACATGGCTTTTTTTCTGGTAGATCTACAACAACGAACTTAACTGTTTTTAGTGAATATTGTATAACAGCCCTTGATCAGGGTAGCCAAGTTGAGGCAATTTATACTGATTTTTCTAAGGCTTTTGACAAAGTGTCACATCACATTCTTTTCTTGAAACTGCAACAGCTTGGTTTTCATTATGTTTTTCTAAATTGGATTAAATCATATTTATCAAATAGAGTATGTAAGGTTGTTTTTTGAGGGCTTTGAATCAAGGCCTTATATTCAAACGTCTGGTGTACCTCAGGGCAGTGTTTTGGGTCCACTTCTTTTCAATTTGTTTATAAATTATATTTCTGCTTGCTTCACCAATTCTAAATTTCTTATGTATGCAGATGATTTTAAAATATTTCTTAAAATTAACTCAATTGTTGATGTTTTTGATTTACAAAACAATTTAAATAATTTGTATGCATGGTGTACGTTGAACAACTTACATTTTAATTTTTCCAAGTGTTTTCATATTTCGTTTAGCAGATCTCTGAACCCTATTGTATTTAATTTTAATATAAATAATCATAATGTGGAAACAGTTAAGTCTTCTCTTGATCTTGGTGTGGTTTTTGACTCTTCATTTTCATTTGTTCCACATGTTGATTACATTATTTCGAGAGCTTATAAAATGCTTGCATTCTTGCACGTTAAGTTAATTTATACAACATTTGTTAGATCAAAGTTAAAGTATGCTGCGGTAATTTGGAATCCCTTACTCATGTCTCTCGTATCGAGAGAGTTCAAAGGAAAGTTATTAAATTTGATTTAAGTTCATTTGCCTTTGTTGATCCTATACCTTCATATAAATCTAAATGCCTATTTCTAGGGTTGCAGACTTTGGAATATCGTAAAATATACCAATCTCTTCATTACTGGTTTTTGACATAATAAATGGTTTAGTTAATTGTCCTGATCTACTATCTCTTATTCCATTTTATGTTCCGCCTAGAAATCTTAGATTTATTGATATCTTTAACGTCCCACTTCCCTCTTAATAGAGCATAATTTTGATCTTCAATAATTTTGATCTTCAACAAAATTGCGAATCTAAATCATTTGTAGAGTTTTGCACGTCAAAATACAAATTTAAGCTATTTCTTAATACAGTTTTAAAATAATTAAGCTTTATTGTATTTAGTATTTTAAGTAAGTATTTTTGTACTATATTTTTTAAGATATTTAATCATAGTCTGTAAGGAATTTTGTTTCCATAGACTGAATAAAATGAAATGAAATGAAAAAATACGCGAACCTGTAATTGTATTTATAAATAATCTTAAATTGCTTAATTTTTTTTTTTATACTGACAAAGTGCAGAAATTCCATTAATTTAAATAAGATATATTAATGTTTACTAAGAAAAAGTTTTTTAAACCCCTTCCTTTGCTGGCCAAAATATATTTTCTATTTTTTTAAAAGGATATTGACCGGGTTTTAAAAACTTAAAAGTGTATTTTTGGTTATTTTTAACCAAATAATATTACGAGTGTGCAAATAATTATTAATAGAGGATGAATAAGTATGGAGATTTTATCGTAAGCAGCATTTATCGTAAGATCTGTACATATTTCAAGATTCAGTAAGTGAGAGAAACCTGGTAAAACCCAATTGGACTTGCAATAAATCAATTGGTCTTGCAAAGAAAATTAATTGGAGACATGCCTACAGTCCTAGTAAAAAATAGACGCAATTTTAGATGCAATGCAGAAATAAAGGGTGTCCCAAAAAGAACGCAATTTTTAAATTTTAAATAAAACACAGATATTTAAAAAAAAATCGTGAAACTTTATTATATCGTAAAGTAGACAGATTGAGGTTATGTATGGAACAATATATCGTGCAGATGGCCGCCGCGGCTTTGCTGGCATGCACGCGATCTTTTAATGAAATTTTCAATGACCGTTTTGCATGAATGCTGCGGTATTTCATTAATGCAGCGTCCAATTTCCTCTTTTAAGGCTTAAGTCGTCGTCGGCTTATTCGCGTAAACCATCGACTTCAAAAAACCCCAAAGAAAAAAATCTAATGGTGTTAAATCGCACGATTTAATCCAAAACGCGAAATAACACGACCGGGAAATGACTGATGCAGCAATTGAATTGTTTCTCTGGCTGTATGACATGTGGCGCCGTCTTGTTGGAACCACATGCCCTCCACATTCATTTCTTCAATTCTAGGCAAGAAAAAACTGGTTATCATTTCACGATACCGAACACCATTGACTGTTTGCGCTTGACCTGCCTCATTTTCATAAAAAAAAGGTCCAATGATTCCTCCAGCCCAAAAACCACACCACACAGTGACACGTTGAGGATGCATTTGAATCACTCGAGGATTTTCCTCACCCCAAATGCGACAATCCTGCCTATTGACGAAGCCATCAAGATTAAAATGGGCCTTGTCACTGAAGATGATTTTATCGGCAAAATCAGCATTTTCATGTTGTCTCTCCAATACCCAATTAACGAACTCCCTTCGCTGTCCATGGTCAGCTGGCTTCAGTTCCTTAGTCAATTGAACTTTGTATGCATGAAGATGCAAATCTTTCGTCAAAATTCGCTGCAAAGTGGATTTGGAGACACCAATTTGCTGAGCTCGGTGTCGAATTGAGGTGGATGGAGTTTGAGCGACATCATCACGTACAGCTGCGACATTTTCGGTCGAACGACCTGGTCGATGGCGCGTTGTTGTCTTTACATCACTAACAGACCCAGTTTCGGCAAATTTATCCATTAATCTCTTTACAGTTGACTCTTTTGGAGCATTATTGTGACCCCAAATTGATCGAAATTTGCGAACTGTAGCCGCAAAACTTTCACCATTTTGGTAAAACAATTTCACAATGAGAATGCGTTGTTCATTCGTGTAGCGCTCCATTTTTACTAACCTCGTACCTTCTACTAGCAAACAATAACAATTGTTCAAATGTCAAACAATGACACTTCGAATGTTGCCAGATTTAAAAATTGCGTGGTTCTTGGGACACCCTTTAGAAGCAAAGTTTTTGGCGCAACTCTCTGTTCTCCCATCCAATCATGCAAAAAAAAGGCAGAATTTTTTTTTTCGAATTTTTGTTGTAATTTATTGCTTCTTAGTAGGACATCGCGAACAAAAATTATGTCTAACCCGCAATAAACGGAGTGCTATATTTTTGATTCATTTTTTAAAGCAGTATCTTATAATGCGGATATATGACAAGATTTTTATTCGCTATGTCCCATTTTTGGAAGGAAAATAAAAAATAGCGCTGGCAATGCACTTTTATTTCTGTGGTGCTTCTAAGAGCATGTCTATATTTTTAATGGATAGTGTTTATTTTGATCCACCTTATTTAGTTTTAAATGTCCTTTTATTTCAAATTTTTTTCCAAGATCCAGTGTTTAAACCCATATGATATTAGCTTTTTTTCTAACTTATTTAGGGTTTTTATAAAAGTTATTGGTTAATTACGAAAAATTTTAAAAGGAATTGAAAAAATAAAAATAAAATAAAAATCTGAAAAAGTCAATAAGGAATTATATTCTTAAAAGTGCTTTCTTTTTAGCTAACTCATAAAAATTGAAAATTTCGCTTTAATATCAAAATATACAATATGCAAAATTCTTTGATAGGTTTGGACAATTAATAAAAAGATGTAATCTCTCTTATTTCAAATCCACACATCTAAGGCAACCCCTTTTCTACTAAAAGTTATTCAATTCTTTACTAATTTAAAATTAAAACATTTGCTTTGTTCTTTTTAAATATTAATCAATTTATATTTTTTTCTCGATCATAATTCCAATTAACAAATTACTTCTTTAATACTGGTACAACAGGAGCAGCAGAATATACAGCTGGGGCAGTATGATATACAGCTGGAGCAGCAGCAACTACAGGAGCGGCAGAAAAAGCAGCGGAGTGGGCAACAGTGTGGGCATTGTAGGTGCTAGCATATGGAGCAACATAATCGGCAGTATAAGCAGCAGCAACAGCTGGAACACCAGCACTATAGACCAAGGGACTACTGTAGGCAAAGGGTGTAGCCACTAAACCAGGCTTAGCAGCAGCTAAAACCACAGCAGTAGTAGGAGATTGGGGTATCAGAATGAGTTAATTACCCTTCATTTCAATGGGGTATCAGAATGAGTTAATTACCCTTCATTTCAATGGGGTATCAGAATGAGTTAATGGGTTTTTCTATGGGGTATCAGAATGAGTTAATTACCCTTCATTTCAATGGGGTACCAGAATGAGTTAATGGGTTTTTCTATGGGGTGTGAACTTGATTTAATTACCCTTCATTTCTATGGGGAGTGAACTTGATTTAATTGCCTTCTAGTGTGGCCGTCGGTTGTATGCTTATAATATAAAAGGGTTGTAATACAAAATTTTTATGATCAAGTGAAAGTCATTGATCTACATATTTGTTTTTGGTCTTTTTAAAATTATGTGGTTAGTGTGGCCGTCGGTTAATTCTTTTTATCTCTTGTTATACCCTCCACCATATATGGTGAGGGTATATATCAGTTTGTCATTCCGTTTGTAACATGTCGAAATATAGGTTTAAGACCCCATAAAGTATATATATTCGTGAACCTTATGCAATTTTAAGTCGATTTAGCGATGTCTGTCTGTCTGTTGTCTGTCTGTCTGTCTGTCTGTCTGTCAATTTTTACCCAGATTATTGAACATCCTCCCGAGCAGTTTGGTATTTAAATTACATAAATTGACAAAACATATTCATATTACAGTTCATGCAAAATTAAGTATATACGTATATCATCTTCAGCCCCTATGGTGGAGGGTATTCAAAGATTCGGCACAGCCGAATTTAGCCCTTTTTTACTTGTGTGTTTTTTTTTTTTATTCTTTGTTGTTAGTGTTGCTGTCGGTTGTTTGCTTGTAATGTAAAAGTGGTGATTATACAAAAAATTTTCATGTGTGTGTTTTGTTAGAAAGTGTTAAGTGACAAGGATCTTTTTTGAAATTATGAGTGTTGCCGTCGGTTAATTCTTTTTATCTCTTGTGTGTTTTTTTCTATTCTTTGGTGGTCATTGATCTACATATTTGTTTTTGTATTAAGAGGAAATTTGCTTGTAAAGTAAAAGTCATTGATCTACATATGTTTTTTTTTTTTTTTGTATTAATAGGAAATTTCTATTTATTCTTTCTTGTGTTTATTTTCTATTTTTGTTTTTATTTTTTTGTGTGTTTGGTATATACATTCTACATGTACAAGTAGGTCATAAATTAATTATTTATTAATGTGACATTTTCATTAATCTACAAATTTTGTGTTTTAATGAAATTCGAATCTGTTTGTTTGTTTTGTTCGGTTTTGTTTTCTCGTAATAAAGCGGTAATTGGAATCTGTTAGTGTTTTGTTTGTTTGTTTGTTTAGTTGAGTGTAAAATAAAACCAAATACATATAAAACTAATTTTTAGTATTGTTTTTATTTTACTTTCTTTTGAAATAATTCTTAAATTAAAATCTCATTAAATATTTCTTATAAATTTAAATACGTATAATATAATAATTTCGGTTATTTTTTTTTTATTTAATTAAAAATTTAGATGTTTATGATAGAGATTTATAAGATCGTTGACTGAATTTTCTCTAAATTTATAGATGATGCAACTACATGTATCAGGTCCTTCAGTACATCTGTCGTCAGACCATATGCAATCCTCAAAATGCTCTCCATGCGCTGAATTAAGAATTCTTTTATTCTCATATAATTCGAAATAATCAGCGTTCTTTAAAAAGAAGTGTAAATCTTCTAGACATATAAACTCCTTATATTCATTAAGGAATTCCACAATTTGTTCCCGCATTGACATCTTAATCGTCTGAGTCGTTCTTTCTGTCTGAATCCAGAAATTATTATTATTGTACCCTCCGCATTTATAATGTGAATATTTAAACTATTTGACAATACTATGAAAATAAAGTGAGCAATTTATTGTAATATCTTCAGGATACATTTCACAATATTTTGAAATAAAGAGTGAAGAATTAATCCGTCTTTGAAAAAAAAAAAGAGAAAACAAATTTATTCTTTTTTTCATATTAGTCCATGCAATTTATTGTAGTAATTTTAATATATATAACAAGAAGTTAATTTAAAATTTAATTCATGTGAAAGTTTTATTCTTAACAAAGTCTTCAAAGAAACAACAACCATGAGCGCTGTATCAAAATCATTAATAAACAAATTTGATGACCTCAACAACAAACCAATTCTCCATATTAAAGATATGGAGGATCTTAAATTATACAAAATATTGAAAGCAATTAAAATGCAAACGAAATATGGGGAAAGTATCCAGATTGAGGGAGAAAATTGTGTCATCTTTCTGCCAAAAAGATTTAATGCTATAACTGATGATGAGATAAAGGAGTTATCATCTGGCAATTACTTCATCAAAAAATTACCTACAGTAGACGATAAACACTTGCGATTAGAGTTGGAGTTATTTGATATAAATGAATATATTGTTCCTGAAAGTGGCAAATATCCGCTTTGGAGATGAAATTGTAAATTTGTATTAAACAACGAGAAATAAAAATATTAAAATACATTGAAAACAAAAAGAAAAAAAAAAATGCGTTTTTATTTATTAATAATTTCATACAAAAATTTCAGGCATAAGTGACCACAATTAAATGAATTATATTTTTGATGTCTTCTATAATTGTACACTATATTTGAGCCCAAATATGCTACTAATTCAAGTGGTGGCTGCAAATTTCCAAAACTATCAAAGTACTCCTTATGATCTTTATTTTTGTAGTATGCTACCCAATGAGTGCCTGCTCCAATTGAAGAATCCAGATTAACAATGCCACATTCTATTCGTCGAGGATGTTTGGGGAGTGAATCTCTCATAAAAATACCTCTAAAGTGTGGAATATGTGTGGTAAACTTAATCAAATCGATATCAGTAAGTGGTCTTTTGGGGAGCATCTTAATTAGTTTTTTGACATTTTATCGAATACAAGACCATACCCCTTCTTATATGGTTTAAGATAAAGACCCTTTCCCATTGCTATAGCCTCCATTTTCTTATTATGTCTAGTAGCCTCTTCGAGTTGTTTCTTAGCATCTTTTGCAGCATTAATAGCTTTAACAATAGCTGCTCCACCAGATGAGAGACCACCTAAGGTCCCTAAAGCAGTTAGTATTGGTACTAATGGTAAGAACCCTCCAACTTTTGGTACATTGATAATGCGAGGTATAACAACTTTTGATTTTTTTCCTTTCAGCGATTTATTTAAAACTTTACGAGCAATTTTAATTGCGTCGTTTATATCTTTAGGTTTTTCTTTCTTTAAAGTTGCCGTAGCCATTCGTATTGCTGTGCCAAAAATTTTCTTTCCAAATTTATTTTTTGACTTTAGACCCATACAAAACATATTCATATTACAGTTCATGCAAAATTAAGTATATACGTATATCATCTTCAGCCCCTATGGTGGAGGGTATTCAAAGATTCGGCACAGCCAAATTTAGTCCTTTTTTACTTGTGTGTTTTTTTTTTCTATTGTTTGTTGTTAGTGTTGCTGTCGGTTGTTTGCTTGTAATGTAAAAGTGGTGATTATACAAAAAATTGTCATGTGTGTGTTTTGCTAGAAAGTGTTAAGTGACAAGGATCTTTTTTGAAATTATGAGTGTTGCCGTCGGTTAATTCTTTTTATCTCTTGTGTGTTTTTTTTTTTTTCTATTCTTTGGTGGTCATTGATCTACATATTTGTTTTTGTATTAAGAGGAAATTTGCATTAAGTGAAAGTCATTGATCTACATATTTGTTTTTTGTATTAATAGGAAATTTCCATTTTTTCTTTCTTGTGTTTATGTTCTATTTTTGTTTTTATTTTTTGTGTGTATGGTATATACATTCTACATGTACAAGTAGGTCATAAATTAATTATTTATTAATGTGACATTTTCATTAATCTACAAATTTTTGTGTTTTAATGAAATTCGAATCTGTTTGTTTGTTTTGCTCGGTTTTGTTCGGTTTTGTTTTCTCGTAATAAAGCGGTAATTGGAATCTGTTAGTGTTTTGTTTGTTTGTTTGTTTAGTTGAGTGTATAATAAAAAACAATACCAAAAATTAGTTTTACATGTATTTGGTTTTATTTTACTTTCTTTTGAAATAATTCTTAAATTAAAATCTCGTTAAATATTTCTTATAAATTTAAATACGTATAATATAATAATTTCGGTTAT
Organism: Eustalomyia histrio; assembly: GCA_949748255.1. Lineage (NCBI taxonomy): Eukaryota > Metazoa > Arthropoda > Insecta > Diptera > Anthomyiidae > Eustalomyia > Eustalomyia histrio. The sequence goes on from OX456524.1 coordinate 34,994,316, forward strand.
TTTTTTTTTTATTTAATTAAAAATTTAGATGTTTATGATAGAGATTTATAAGATCGTTGACTGAATTTTCTCTAAATTTATAGATGATGCAACTACATGTATCAGGTCCTTCAGTACATCTGTCGTCAGACCATATGCAATCCTCAAAATGCTCTCCATGCACTGAATTAAGAATTCTTTTATTCTCATATAATTCGAAATAATCAGCGTTCTTTAAAAAGAAGTGTAAATCTTCTAGACATATAAAATATATTTGACAAATCAAAATCAGTATCTTAGAAACATTCAGTTACCGAAGAACTCCACAAAAAGCCATCGATATATATATATTTGTATATCAAACATTCAGTTACCGAAGAACTCAACAAAAAGCCATCGATATATATATTTTTATATTAAAAAATAGAAAAAACAAATATATCTCTTACTTCAAAAATCCCATCAACACAAGGAAAAATGAATACTCAAGCCTTAAGCAGCAACAATAGTGCCGTAACTCAATTTCTAAACGATGATTGTTTGGCAGACATTTGCAAAAAATTAGATTTGCGTGACCAGATTCTCCTTTCACACACATGTCCGCGTTTCAGTGATGTTTTCCGTATGATATCAAAGGCAGAATACAAAACGTTTTATTTAGATACAATGGGTGGATTGACGCTGATAGAAAAAATTAAATTTATAAAAATGGTTGGACCAAATATTAAGTCATTCGAAGGTACATTACCTTGGGATGACTATGAAATTGTATTAGATTGCATTGGACAGCATTGCAAAAATATTCAAAGTGTCAACACAGCAGACACAGACTTTTTACATTATATAATTGATAAAATGGAGACGTGTACGAAATTAGAAATTCAACATTTCAGCTTTGATAATAGATTTGCAGAGAAAGTTAAATGCTTGCCAAAGCTAAAGGTCTTAAGTCTGAAAAATTGTTCAATAACAACAGAACATATTTGTAATTTATCTAATATCGAAAAACTGTCTCTTAACGAATGTCATGAATTTAATTTACAACAAATTTGTCAAAATCTGACTAATTTACATACGCTGGATATACGTTATTGTATGCATTTAAAAACGTCTGATTTTAAAGAAATGGTCCATCATTTACATAAACTTGAAGATCTCAAAATAAGTAGTACAACAGAGCAATATGAATGTATTGCCCAATTACCAAAATTGAAACGTTTAGAAATTTTTGGCATTGATGACTCCCACCCATTATGTCATCAACTATTGATAGAGTTGGTTAAACATCAAACGCAACAATTGGAACAGTTAATGTTGATTGGATATGCAAGTTTGAATTTTGCAGCAGCTTCATTGGTAGGAGATTTAAAGAACTTGAAAAAATTAATTTGCCCCAACAATAGTTCTTTGGATGATAAATGTTTAAGAAAGCTTGCACAGCTGACCAATTTAGAAGATATAAATTTACGAAATTGCATTAATATTACCAATCAGGGTTTAATACATTTATTTCAGCAATGTCGTAATTTAAGTCATATTAATTTTTTGCAGTGTAAGTTAATAACAGAACAATTCATCTATGGTGCTTTTAAATTATTAAAAGAGGAGGGGAAAATAACGCAACGTAAGCTTCCTGTTCTATTGTTGGCAAACCGAACAAATGTTAAAACAGTTGCGATAAGTAGTAGAGCTCAATTGAAATCATCATTGGATTTGATGAAAGTCTGCATGGATAATTGGTTTTTTGATGAATACGACGAATATTTTGATGATGGTGAATTCAATAATAATTTCAATTGCATACACTCAGAGAATCATGACAATCTCGAAGAGCTATGTGTAGATATAGATTTTGGAGTTTTCCATCCGAACTGAAGATTTTTACAAAGATATACTTAATGATTTGTTATATAATTTAATAAGTTTAAGATTCCCCCGTTGATTCTTGAAAAATAAATATTTTGTATTTTTCTATTAAAATTTTTGATTATTAAGCAAAATAAAACACTGGTATTTTAGTTTTCTATTTTAAGAATACATATTTTTATTTATAATTTTAAGACATTGTTTTTAAGTGTGTATTTTCTAAATATTTAATAAAGATAATAAAAATGGAAAATTGCCTTCATTTATTTTAAAGTTAAAAAATGTTTGTAGTAAAAGAGCATTTTTCAGTGCACATGTTCCATGTTTGTGAGAACTACAACGGATGCAATCGGGATATTTTTCATCGAGCTCTCTTAAATTACAGCAGTTGATATTTTCTATATTGAAAACGTTTTTCTGCAGCATATTCTCCAACCACTTTTTCTTTTCCAAACCCTTGACAAAAATTAAAGAACCCTCTGTGTTTGATTTGAGAAATTCGCACACAGACTTGAATGATACGGATCCATCTTCCCATTGCAGATGATGATGATTTTTTGTTAACCAATTGACTTGTTTTTGATTTTTTGGTGATAAATAACTATAATCGAAGGGGGGTTTTATGATGAAATTTATATACTCCTTAGCGTTAAAAACCAATGCAATTTCTTTGGCAATAAAATTATTAGAATCTGCTCTAAAGCCTTGGAGATCAATAAAAACTATTTTTGGCATTTCCATTGCTTAAACAATTTTATGAACCTGTCCTGTCAAAGGCGTATATTCAATTAAACGATCATGAATAAGAATGCAGTAAGCTGATGAGTTTGGTGGTATATTGATGCCAGTCTCAAACATAATTTTTATATCAATCGGACCCCTTGCAACCGTTTCATTTTGATGGCTTACATCAATAACTGTAATAGGAGCTTTATTTTTGAATTCTTGACAAGTGAGTAGAGGTTGAGGTTCTCTCATATAGTAGTTTTGTTGAAATCTGACATACATATCATAGAGGATGGCAAAGCGTTCTTCCCCAAATTTAATGTTTAGATCATCATAAGGATATGACTCTGAGTTTAAGTGAACTTTGATGTTGGTTAAATCACAATTAATAAATTTATTCTCACGCAGGAATGCTATCAAAACGAAGCGAGGTCGTTCCCTATTTGCAGATAATTTAACATTCCAAATGTGATTAGTTCCGCTTGATAATTGAGGATTAAAATGACAGTCCCAACTGCGGAATGCTATTGGTAAATTTGTTCCATTTTGTATAATTTTTATCATATTTATTTTACTCAAGTCAGAAAGCTGTACATGTGGTATCCTCCATGAAATATTCTTAATAGTAATTTTTGGTTTTTGAACAGATGCTGTTGAATATACGAGATCATCATCACTTTTGCTACGAAGTAATATCAATTCATGTTTGGAATTTAAAATAATTTTATTAAAGTCTTCAGCAAATCCCAATAATATTTTTAATGGTACATAAAAGTTAAAGTGTCCATTTATTACATTTAGGTCATCTACTTTACTCCAAGCAGCATTTTCCATGAGAGCACCGTCCGTTGCCATCAAAGAAACATAATTTTTAATATTAGTTGAAACTCCTAGGTGTCTTGTGCGATCAATTTCAATGCCATTTAGCTCATAACGAATTTCATCAAATAGATGAGCAACAAAATTATTTTTCAATCTGAAAGCAGAAGATGCTACCACTTTTTTACTATCGCCGCTTTCTTCTTCTACTAAACCTTCAATGTAAATAAAACTTTCACTCGGCAAAACATACAAATCCTGATTTTGTATTGATATTCTTATTTCATCGTTATTTTTAAATGATTGCAAGTATGGAGTATAAGTGTGATAATCTTTTTTTATAATGCTTTCATCCGGTAAGGGTTTATCCAAAACATTAATTATTGATCTCATTCTCTTTGGTGTTGCTTCTTCAATTGGAAATTCAATGATTTGAGAAAATTTCTATTTGATTCTGTTAAATTGTTGGCTGAATGTGAAGATGAGAACAGCGTGGACGCTAATTTTGGTTTGACTGATGGCAATAATATGGATTTTGGGAATAACAATGTGGTATAAGGAATGCTATTTGAGATAATTTCTTTGTTGTAAATTATCATTATTTTCTTGGCCTTAAATGTAATCGAATAGTAATTTCTTCTCCTCGAAAATTAATTAAATCACCGTCTTGATCAACTATCCGTAGTGTTAGTGAACTTACTTCTTTGGAATTCACGGGCAAATAGATGAGATTTGTAGGTATTTCATCCATTTTATAGCCAGGTGGAACATTTATTGCAAATTCGTGTAATGTATGTGCATGAGAATTGTTTATATATGTGTTTACCACAATATTACATTCTATCCGCACGAGATTTACCTTAAAAATATTTACTGGTAGATCTGAGAAATGGGGGACATTAGGAGAGAGGACATTCTTATTGAAACCAAACAATTTTCCTATCGAATTCTTCTTGTTAAAGTATATAGAATCTTCGGAACTATACAATTTGACTTGCATTGTATTGTTATTAGCTTCTATAATAATTTTCTTCTTCCCCAACCCATCTTTCTCATATTACCCCTGTACGGATACACGGGGGTTAAAATATATTAAAGGGGGTACTTACTGGTTCTGCTGAATTCTGTCTAATACCTGGTTTTTCCTTCTTCTTCTTATTGGCGGTTGTTCCTCGTTCTCCCAGTGGTTGGTGGTAGCGGCTGCTGTTGGGGATGGCAAACTAAACTTCACGTTCACTTTAAACTTTCAGTTGTTTGGTTTTCCTTATCGAAACTTTGGGTATTGCCTCATATGGTAAGAAACGACACTTTCTTGCATATATATGCACAAGGAAAAAGCTGGTGTTTGGTTACACGCCTTGTACAAGAGGCCGAAAAACACGTTTTATTGTTTGTTTTTGTGTTTTAATGTAACGCTTTCCAAGACACTTTCAGTTTCACAGTTATGTTGGTTTTAATTAAAACCTTTATTTTTAATTAAGCTGCTTAAAAAATCACTAAATCAATAACTCTGAAGTTTTTTCGTATTAATTTATTTTTTTTTATTTTTATTTGAACGTATAATTAATTTTTATAATTTTTAAGAAGATATAATTAATTTTTATAATTTTTAAGAAAGAGGCTCTAAATAATTGAATTTTTTTTATAATGTTTGTAAATGTTCAACACAAGTTTATTTTTTCACGTTCAATGTTACGGAGATTTTTTAGGATATATTTGTTTAATTATAATTTAAGAAATTTTATGTAAAATTCTGATTTTTTTGTTTTTCCAAACTTTTAACAAACTTTGTTGTAATTTAAAATTAAAATTATTGTTTAGCAAACTTATTGTTTTTTTTTCAACACGCAAAATTATTCTTTTTTTTTTTTCACAATTTTCTTATAAGTTCAACTTCTTTTTCTAATGGTTCACACACGAATGAATGTTGTAAGAAAAAGTTTAAAACCAATTGCTTGTCGATCGCATGACAAAGCAGAAGAGGGAAAAAAACAAAACTGCATGAACATACCCTGTTAGGGCTGCCATGCATTAACATCCCGCCCCCCCTTGTTATCACCCAGGATAACAAACGAGGGTAGGTTCTCTAGTTCAAACTTCCCTACGAAGGACAAGCAATTGGGTTCCAATATACTTAACCAACTAGGTAAAATAATTCATAGGGTTAACAATTCAATAGTGTTATTAATAATTTACATAAGTATAAGTTAAGGTTTAATGTATAATTCATTCAATAAAGTACAATAAATGGGTAAAGTTTATGAATATAGGTTAGTGATACAAATATTTGTTGGCTAAATTCCAAATTTGCCTATTATGACCCAGCCTAGGGCAGTATCCTGTGCTAGTGGAGAGCCAATGGATGCCAGTTGAAGACCGCTTCGGATGAGTCGTGGGTAGATATCAGCTCCCAATATAAAGTTGATGGTGTTACTCTCATAAAAATCTGGATCAGCCAATCTTAGGTTCCGGTAAGCGTCTTTGACGCTACGATCGAGATGCTTAGGCGATGGCTTCTTTGGCAAATCGCTTGATATTCTGGCTTTCACCGTAAAAGAGCCTTGTTCTTCCTCAAAACGGGTCCAAAACGTAAATTGACACCATTTATCAGTATTAAAACGCTCGAACGGCAAGTGATACCGTTCGACCACAAAAGCGGCTATGGCGCTGGTTGAAGCGCACGGGTCCAAAAGGCCTCGTACCTGGATCCACTCTTTGCTAAGTTGTAGCCTGATGATCACTGTGGGGATCACGGTGGTGTCGTCTGCTCGGCGCAAACTCTCAGTTACCCTGGGGATGACAGGTGTATGAAGGAGAGTATGATGCTGACCATTGCAGTCGTGACAGCGCTCGCGGCTGCGGCAGTTTGGCAGGCTGTGTGAATGCGCGAGGCAGTTGCGGCAATAATTGTGGCGCTTCACGACGTCTTGCCTGGTGAAGACGGTCATTTGTTGGAATTTGACGCACTTTCGTAGCGAATGACCTTTGCGGCATAGGCGGCAATCCGGGTTTTTCGGCTGAGGTTTTCCTTGCCTCTTCCTTTCCTCAATGGGAGAACTTTTATCTCGGCTATGATGGCGCATAATTACTGCAACGAGGAAGAAATAAGAGTAAATAATTAATTGTCATGATGCCAGAGGGAGTGGTAGTAAAATTAGTTTTACTATGGGCCGGGTGACGTTGCCATTAGCGGTTCGGATTTCGGCAACTCTAACTCTATTGTCAGGGCCGTGAAAGATTTTATTAATGCGACCGAGACGCCATTGATTGGGGGGTAAGTTGTCCTGTTTGACGACAACAAGATCGCCGATAACGAAATTTCGATGGGGGTATTTCCATTTATTGCGCTTGTGAAGTTCGGCCAGATATTCTTCTTTCCATCTACGGGCCAAGTGATGGTGAAGTACTTTTAGCTTTTGCCAACGGTTGACGTAGCTGAGGGAATGGCTTGATAAATCAGGCTCTGGGGGGGATAAAAGGGGGGTTCCTACGAGAAAGTGACCCGGCGTCAGAGCGCATAAGTTGGTTGGGTCCTCACTCATTGGACTTAAGGGTCTGGAGTTTAAACACGCTTCAATTCGTGCCAACATGGTGCTGAATTCTTCATAAGTGAAGCTTTGACTATGGCATAGTTTCTTAAAATGGGATTTGAAACTTTTGACGCCTGCCTCCCAAAGGCCACCCATATGGGGTGCCCCAGGGGGAATAAAATGCCATTCGACGGGAGTAAAACAATCCTGAGAGAGAAGACCCTTTTTAATCGTGGACAAGAAATGTTGTTTATCCTCATGTAGGATGTTAGCGGCGCCGACAAACGCGGTGCCGTTATCCGAATATATATCGTTGGGGGTCCCTCGGCGCGAAAAGAAACGAGCGAAGGCGGCTAGAAAGGCTTGGGTGGAAATATCGCCTGTGGCTTCGAGATGAATCGCCTTCGTTGAAAAACATACGAAGACTAGCACGTACCCTTTGGTAACCTTGCAGCCACGACCCGCATAGGATTTTATGTCAAAAGGTCCCGCAAAATCGACGCCGGTGTGGAAAAATGGGCGTGATAAACTGGCACGCTCGGGGGGTAATGCCGCCATGATTTGTTGACTGAATTGGCGTTTATGTCTCACGCAGGTTATGCATTGAGATAAAATGGTTTTTATAATCGTTTTAAGTTTAGGGACATAATAACGTAGTCTTGTCAAGCGGTATAAGAGGGCGTTCTGACCATGTAGGGAGTATTTATGTAAATATATGAGAAATAATCTTGTAAAGCGCGCATGGTAAGGCAGTAAAATGGGGTAACGTTCATCATAACTCAAAGTAGGGGAATCCGCTAGACGACCATTTATTCGCATTATTCCTTTGGAATCAAGGAAGGGGTTAAGTGTTAGAAGCGAGCTTTTCCGGGATAGTTGTCTTTCCTCAGATAACTGTAAGTATTCTTTGAAAAAGTGTGATTTTTGACAGGCGATTATTAAGCGATTTCGGGCGAAAATTATCTCTTTGGCAGACAGCTCTTCTCGCTGGATCTCTTCCGCTTTCACCTTGGCTCTCGTTCGTTTGTAAAAACGGAAAATGTAGCATATGACTCTTAACGCGCGAGGCAGGTCCGAAAATTTCTCAAGGATATCGTCCTGCTGTATTAAAGTTGTAAGTGCACGGACTGGTCTTATTTCTTCTTCCGTGTCAAACTCCTTTCCACGTGACGGCCAGTCTGAATGGGGACGTCTTAGCCAAGCTGGCCCATGCCACCACAGGTCACTGGATGACAAATCAGATATTGTAATGCCGCGAGATGCTAAGTCGGCGGGGTTACTTTTGGATTCGACATGAGACCACGCGTCTATTCCGACCTTTTCGACAATAGATGAAATTCGATTTTGTACGAACGTTTTCCACTTATGAGCTGGTTTTTTCAACCAAGCCAACACAATGGTGGAATCTGTCCACAGGAAAAGTTTATAGTTCTTGAGATTGAGCTGCCCTTGAAAAGAATCTATCATTTTTGCAAGCAATTCTGCTCCACAAAGTTCCTTGCGAGGCAGGGAACAAATTTAATGGGGGCAACTTTCGATTTTGCTGCCAAAAGGTGGCTAGCGACAAATCCTTGGTTCTCAGAGCGAAGATAGATGGCGGCTGCGTACGCCTTTTCCGATGCGTCGCAGAAACCGTGTAATTCGATTTTGTAGGAAGGGTCGTAATCAATGAAACGGGGAATTCTCACTTCCTCAATGTTTATGTAGTCATCGAGAAATTCGCGCCACTTGTTCATCGTAGAAGGATGCAAATCTTCGTCCCAATCAGTTCCATCTTTCCATATTTGCTGCATAATGATTTTTGCCACTATAATCTTGGGAGATAACCAACCAGCTGGATCGAACAACTTTGCGATTTCGGATAGAACACATCTCTTTGTGGTTAACTCACGATTGGGCTTGGATTGAAGTTTAAATATAAAATGGTCGTTGCCAGCATTCCACCTTAGTCCGAGAGTTTTCGTAATACTGGACTCAGACAGTTGAAGGAATTCTTCGCCGCGCAAGTGTGTTGACGGCAGACCTTGCAGCAACATTTCGTTATTTGATGTCCATTTTCGTAACGGGAAACCCGCTGTCTCCAGAACTGCTATAAGTTCGTCGCGAGATTTCACTGCCGACGATATTGTGTGGGCTCCTGATAGGACATCATCGACATACATGTAGTTTCGCAAAATTTCTGAAACCTGAGGGTACGCGGTTTCATTTTCTTTGGCAAGTTCTAACAACGTCCTGATAGCTAGATAGGGGGCACAGTTGACACCGAAGGTGACTGTGTTTAACTCAAAGTCCTGAGTTAGTTCATTCGGAGAATTCCGGTGCAAAATTCGTTGAAAAGGGGTTTGCGTGGGGTGCACCAAGATTTGGCGATACATTTTTTCGATATCCGCGTTAAAAACGTAGCGGAAAAATCTCCATCTCAAAATGAGAATCATCAAGTCCGCTTGCAGGACTGGACCGGGGTGGAGAAGATCATTGAGGCTGGTGCCATTGGATGAGGGGCTAGAGGCATTGAAGACCACGCGCAATTTAGTTGTGGTGCTGTCGGGTTTTATAACAGCATGGTGGGGCAAGTAGTATGTGCCGCTGTCACCATTCACGGGGGTTACCCTTTTCATTTGGCCCAGAGTAAGGTACTCTGTTATGACTTGGTCATATTCAGTTTTAAGTTGTGGGTTTTTTATTAATCTCATTTCGTTTCGTAGAAACTGCGAGAGAGCGATTTTTCTAGAGTGGCCTATGTTTAATTTTTCGGGGTAATCTTTTTTAAAAGGTAGTGAAACGACGTATCGACCTTCCTTATTGCGGAACGTAGTGGCTGTGTACAAATTTTCGCAGTATGTGTCCTCCGGGGAGGATAGTTTCCTTTTCGGGAGGTCCTCGAGTTCCCAGAAGCGCTGAAGTTGGTCATTTAATTCGATGGTGTTAAAAAATGAAAAGACTGCCCTCCCACACGGGCTTGCTGGTATCTTGCCAGTAATAATCCATCCAAAAACTGTCTTTTGGGCTAACAAAGATTGATGTGTGTCCCATTGTAGACCGTCCTGAATAATTTTTGGGTACACATCACCACCGAGCAGTAAATCAATTTCAGAACAGTTACGGCGATAAGTATCAGCCAATTGTAGATTAGAAAAACTGTCATTTTTTAATGCTGACGAGGGATAGTGAGGCAGGTGACCTATAAGACCTTTGATGACCAAGGCATTTGAAAAAAGTTCAAACGATTTGTCGACGGGGGACCCGATTCTGATGTGACAGCTTTGAGTTGAGGTGGCGGTCACCGAGTCACTTAACCCGTGCACTCGGGCTGATGAAGACCGAGTGTAAAGACCGAGACGCATCTGAAGTTTTCTCGAAATGAACGTTGCCTCGGATGCCGAGTCGATTAAGGCACGAACAGTACACTTTAGATCACTATTGTACACGTCGACTAGCGCGGTACCGAGTATGACAGATTTTGGGGTGGGTTCAAGATGAGTTGAGAAAGATTGCAGCGTTCGATTTGCTGCTTGTGACGATGGAGAGGGGGTTACTTCTACATCACGAAGGGGGTTATTGGTGAGATGAACAGAGCCCTTGCCAGCGGTACTAGCAGTAACGGGCGTTTTTCCTCGATCTACGCGGTGAAGCAACGAGTGATGTTTCCCTTTGCATATTTTACAAAGAAATTTGCTTTGGCATGTTTTAGCACCATGAGAAGTTCCCAGGCAGTTAGTGCATTTGTTTTGTTTTTTCACTGTGGCATAGCGTTCTTCAACGGCCATAGATAGAAAAATGGAACAAAATCTTAGCGGATGAAACTGAGAACACAGAGCGCACTTGCCCATTTTGTCATTAGAAACTTGAGTTTGGTAGCTTTTGACCTTTGTTCCCTTCAATGTTCTAGATCTATTAGATCTGTCCGATTGGGAAGGTTTTGGGGCATGTGAGCTTAAAAAGGTGGATCGGATGTCCGCAACTGACTCTAAAGTCTGGAACCGGGATGATAAAAATTCATCCAGCGCTTTCCATGTAGGCAAATTAGCTGTATTCGGTAAAGATTGTTCCCATAAGCTGAGTGTGATCTCAGGTAAACACGTTGAACAGATGTAGACGAATATTACATCCCAGTTTGCGGTGTCAATTTGCATTAAACGAAGGTTTGTTATACAGTCGTTAATTGTGCGCTGTAAACGTCTGAGATCAGAACCGGTTTCCTTTGATATAGGTTTTAGGTTGAAGAGCGTCTTTAGTTGCGCGTTTACTAAAATTCGTTTATTTTCGTAGCGGTGCATTAAATTCTGCCAGGCCATGTTGAAACCATCGTTGGTCATAGGGCACGTTTTTAAAAGTTCGCGGGCTTCACCCTGCGTTTTCTTTACCAGATGGCACATTTTCTCCACGGGTGACAGGCGCTTGTTGTTGCGGTAGAGGGCTGTGAACATGTCACGAAAAGTTGGCCACGATTTATAGTCGCCGTGAAATACTTCGGTGTCACATGGCGGTAAAGATATATGATGGGTTAGGTCACCTGAGTGGTCAATTGAGGAGGAAGCTACTTTGGCCTTGGCCTGAAGCGCTTCACGAAGTTCGTGAATTTTTGCGATCACACTTGTATGAGCTCCAAAGGTGGAGTAAAAACGTCCCTTTAGGGCTTCTAGATCGATGTCCTCTTGGATAGTTTCATATTTATCCAACGCAGCTTCATAAGAATTCTCGAAGCTCGACCAGAGTCGCTCGATTTGTTTTTCATGAGCCTCCAGGGTGTGTCGCGTGTGCGACTCTACCATCAGGTCATCAAAGTAGCTTTTGAATTCGACCACACGATCCGAAAAACGAATTAAATTCTTTAGCAAGGTCATCTTGCAGGTGACTTGTTTATAATTTATGAAGATTTGAAGAAATTATGAATGGCGCTTCGTAAAAGCGACCAGTCTATTTAAGAAAATTTAATAAAATTCTAAAAAGTGCTTTGAAAAAGCGACCAATATTATTTATGTGAGAAAATTTCAACGAAATTTTTAATGGTGCTTTGTAAAAGCGACCCAGGTTATTTTGTAAGAGAATTTATGCAATTTTATATTTTTATTGAGGAAAATTTTATGTGAGAAAATTTAAGAAATTTTCAATGGTGCTTCGTAAAAGCGACCAGTATTATTTTGGGTTAATAAATTTAAAAATTTCTTACTTTTATTCACGTAAAAATTTTATTTAAGAAAATTTAAAAAATTTCCAATGGTGCTTCGTTAAAGCGATCAGTATTATTTTATTTAAGAAAATTTAAGAAATTTTCAATGGTGCTTTGTAAAAGCGACCAGTATTATGGTATTTAAGAAAATTTAAGAAATTTTCAATGGTGCTTCGTAAATGCGACCGATATTATTTTAGTTGATGAAAATTTAAAGAAATTTTCAATGGTGCTTCGTAAAAGCGACCAGTATAATTTTTATTTAAGAAAATTAGAGAAATTTTCAATGGTGCTTCGTAAAAGCGACCCGTATTATTTTATTTAAGAAAATTTTATTTTATTTAAGGAAGTAAAAATAAAAAATTTTAAGTGTGCTTCGTAAAAGCGACCCGGAATATTTTGTTGAGGAAAATTTAAAAATTTTATTTTATTTCTGGAAAAAATTTTATTTAAGAAAATTTCAATAATTATTTTATTATGTGGCTATATGATTTAAAGCCATTTGGAACCAATGGGTAACGTGCGTAAGGATATTTTTCTTAATGGTGTGACATTCCTAGAAAGTATTCATTATTTAATAATCGTTGTCCAAAAAAATTAGCATATGACAGTAATGTTAATCCGATGACTTATCCAACGTCCTACGTAGCCACTGTACATATAACTTCTTATATACAACTTGTTATTGTGCCAGTGACCCAGTTATGATTTGTATTTAAGAAACAAAAAACTAGTACATACATGTACTTGTTTGTTTTCTTATACTTGTTGTCTCATCGAACATCAAACCAATAAGTTGTGGTATATGCGTTTGATTGATGGATAAAGCAAAAAATGAAAAACAGCAACAAAAGGAACGATCCCGTTGTCAAGTAAAAAACAAACACATAAGTTGCTGACTTCTATTGCCCTTGAATATCAAACAGCAAAATGCAATGTACTTATGACCCCTCTGTTGTCTCTTGTTTGTTTACAAGCTACCGTGTATAACGGAAAAAGTACTGCGGGGGCAAACGTATGTTATGATGCTTGCAGTTGTTTTCTTCTTTTTGCTGCTCTTCCTTAGCTTTTCCTTTCTAGTATTCTTGTACAGTTTAAGATGTACAAAAATTTGCAACAACACCGACCGTTACTAAGCCTAATGATTAGGCAAGTTGTTTCGGTTTTATTTCCTTATGCCTTAATATTTGGTACAGTTGTACAAAATAGTGTACAAAACTTTGCAACTAGACCGATAGTTGCTAAGTTTGTTGATTAGGTATACCCCTTTGTTTTTTTTGTGCTGACTGTACTACGAATTTTGTCAACAGTTATTTCATGTTACTTTGTTCTTTCGGGGTACCGTTAATTTATCGTATGATAAATTAAAATATGACGCGTGTTAAGTTGCGCGGGGAGGTAAATTCCATTTTCTTCATTGTTATGGAAGTTAATGTTTTCTAGAGGAGAAGGGGGGCAATATGTACTAAAGGGCAATACATATTGAATCGCATGGGGGTTGAAAAAGATTATTGACAAATATGTCGGTTTATGGGGTTTACCGGGTTTTGGAGGACCCGGATCCGGTTCGAAGGACCAAAATGTACGGATACACGGGGGTTAAAATATATTAAAGGGGGTACTTACTGGTTCTGCTGAATTCTGTCTAATACCTGGTTTTTCCTTCTTCTTCTTATTGGCGGTTGTTCCTCGTTCTCCCAGTGGTTGGTGGTAGCGGCTGCTGTTGGGGATGGCAAACTAAACTTCACGTTCACTTTAAACTTTCAGTTGTTTGGTTTTCCTTATCGAAACTTTGGGTATTGCCTCATATGGTAAGAAACGACACTTTCTTGCATATATATGCACAAGGAAAAAGCTGGTGTTTGGTTACACGCCTTGTACAAGAGGCCGAAAAACACGTTTTATTGTTTGTTTTTGTGTTTTAATGTAACGCTTTCCAAGACACTTTCAGTTTCACAGTTATGTTGGTTTTAATTAAAACCTTTATTTTTAATTAAGCTGCTTAAAAAATCACTAAATCAATAACTCTGAAGTTTTTTCGTATTAATTTATTTTTTTTTATTTTTATTTGAACGTATAATTAATTTTTATAATTTTTAAGAAGATATAATTAATTTTTATAATTTTTAAGAAAGAGGCTCTAAATAATTGAATTTTTTTTATAATGTTTGTAAATGTTCAACACAAGTTTATTTTTTCACGTTCAATGTTACGGAGATTTTTTAGGATATATTTGTTTAATTATAATTTAAGAAATTTTATGTAAAATTCTGATTTTTTTGTTTTTCCAAACTTTTAACAAACTTTGTTGTAATTTAAAATTAAAATTATTGTTTAGCAAACTTATTGTTTTTTTTTTCAACACGCAAAATTATTCTTTTTTTTTTCACAATTTTCTTATAAGTTCAACTTCTTTTTCTAATGGTTCACACACGAATGAATGTTGTAAGAAAAAGTTTAAAACCAATTGCTTGTCGATCGCATGACAAAGCAGAAGAGGGAAAAAAACAAAACTGCATGAACATACCCTGTTAGGGCTGCCATGCATTAACAACCCCTTTATGAAATCAACAATATCATTCAGCTCATAGGATCCAATAGGTATTGTAATAATTTTACTACCAATGTGAAACAAATTATTGTATTTGTCCACATTTGGTATGCTGTTGTATGTGTGAAAATCTACGAGAGCACACTCGTAATCGCCGTTTAAATTTATTGGAGGAAAGTAATTTGCTGATAAATTTGAGGAGTTTCCGCTCAATGTTAGTGTAATTGACATTTTGCTTACCAAATGGCTAATGTAGGAAATAAAACAAAATATTGCTTTTTTTAAAGGGTTGCTTTTTTCTTTATTTATTTTAGATAATTTTATATCAATACTTAAAGTACATGTAGTATATACCTATATATATATATATATATATATATATCAATTTTAACATTATTTCCAGAAGATTCTCATTTATTAACTTTATTATCATCTTTCTTCTGATTACATTTATTTTCATTGTGATCATTACTACCACAATAATTACAATACTTTAGTTTTTCATATTTAATCTCAGAGCTCTTAAAAATCTTATCCATTCTCCTCCTGCTAATATATAAATATAATGTATTATCAAGCTAAAGTTTTTTATTCAACTAAAAAAAGTGGAGAAAACATTTAATCCTTTTATACTTAATTTTTATAGTCGTAAAAGTAATCACACACACACACACACATATTACAAAATATCATTTTTATTTATCCAAGAATTATGCTGATTTGAAAAACCCAACCATTTCACGAATACTTTATTATCTTTAGTTTTAATAACTTTTTCTACAAGATATGCATTAGGCAGTCGAGTTTTTGAGAGTTCTTCATCATAGAAGGCACCTTTAATTCTATTTCCCTCGTAATCCACCAAAATATTTGTTGCTGGATAAGTGTTGTTTATAGATTTGATTTTAAAAATTTCTGTTGTCCAGTTAGGTGTGTATCCTTTTTCAAAAATATGCTTATATTTGCTGATGCGTACCGAATCTCCAACATGAAATTTCGAGATTTTGTACATTTTCAAGTGATTATACACTGTGTCTAGTAACATTTTCTCATTCGTAGAATTAACATTAATGGGTGCCATTTTTATGGTACGATGAATCTTGTGATTGTACTCATCAATTAAATCTTTATATAAATCAATCCAATGATATGATCCGTTGTAGCTAAATTCCTTCCACATCATACCTTTAAGAGTTCTATTGAATCGTTCAACAAAAGACGCTTTCATTACACTATACGTTGAGTAATGATTAATATTATGCTTTTTCATCAATTTACTAAAGTTTTTATTAAAGAATTCCTTGCCATCATCAGTATGTAAATTTTTTGGCACACGACCCAAATTCAATATATTTTCCATTGCTTTGCAAACATCCGATGAACTTTTAGATTTGAGAGGTGCTGCCCAAGCATATTTTGAAAAAGTATCAATGACCGTTAGCAGATAACGATAGTCCTTGTTATCCGATGAATAATTACCCATTTCAACTAGATCTGCTTGCCATAAATCATCAATGCCTTTCATTACAACTCTTCGACGCTTAAAATTTTTTCGAGCCTGTTTATGCAACTCTTTTACCAGAATTCTCTTTGTATTCATTATCGACAACATATATTAGTTTATTATGTTATCAGTGTTAGACATCATATGTAACACATCTTCCCTCGGCATCAATTTTAGTAGTAAACTCTGCAAAAGTTTAATTCGTTGATGCAACAACTCAAGTTCTCTGTCAAAGTACGATTTTTGATTATGATTTATATCAGAAATTTTCTTATATACTACATCATTATTTTTATCTATATTCAAAAGTATGTCTGTCTGCATTTTGTTGACTTGTAAGAGTAGAAAGTCTTTTGTGACGGCGTCGTTTTCTTCCACAGGGCTCGCAACATTTTTAATTCTTTTGTTTTGGATATTAAAGTTCTTATCGCTATCCAAAATGGGGCCAAATATTTTCGAATCATTCTTTCTTATTATATTATTATAGTTCAGCTTAGAATTGTAATAGTGTCCGAACTTGTCGACAGACATTTTCAATATATATCCTTAGTTCACAAAACTTTATATATATTATAATATTATATCAGCTTCCTGCAGTTCTTCGATAATAGAAACAATTTCATTGTTATGATTGTTATGACCAGCAGCTTGAGAGGCGATTAATAATCTGAGACGGTCAACTAATTCATTCGGATCATTCCAATATACATAATTAGGTTTATTAGAATTTAATTTCATTAGACCACTTCCTGTTTTGTCATTTTTAAATAATTTGCTGATAATGTTTACATATTTGTAGGCCCTTGTCCCTTTAATTTGTCCGTCTGATTTATAGTCTCTTTTGTGAGCATTTGTCTCCATTAAAATCTTTTTGTAAATCTCCAATTCTGTTTTATCATAATTTTTTGGAGTTTTATAAAACATTAACTAAACCAAACCTGGTGTTAGCAACCAATTTTGATTTCCTAGCATAATTTTATCATCACTCAACTTAATGTAGCTATTCCCAAATTTCCACTCACCATTCGAATCTTTGTGAGGACCATAAAGCGTTTCCAGTTCATTTTTTCGAGCTAAATGCGATAAATCGAGTGAGTTTATTATTGTATCGTTTGTAACATCAGCGGGGGATTCAGTTTGATAGTAAATATCATCATCATTTTCATCAATTGTTTTGTATTCATCACTCGTATAATCTTTCTTTGGGGTACTTGTACCCAGTTTCATTGGTAATTTTCTAAACGATAAACTCGTCTCATTTTCTATTTCATTTTTTATTTCATTTTTAATTTCTTCTTTTTCATCTTTATAAATTCTCTTTTCTTTAGAAGAATTATTTATAAATTCTTTCAGCGGGTTAGTTATGGGCTTAAATGTTTTTTGTAGTCTTTCATGAGTATTAGCTTCACCCATTTTTATGCTTCGAAATTTCTTCTTCAAAGCATTTCTTACCTTGACCAGTTCCTCCAACACTTCAGTCATATCAGACCAGGAATAGATCAGAAACAGACCAGGAACAGATCAGAAACAGACCAGGAACAGACCAGGAATAGATCAGAAACAGACCAGGAACAGATCAGCAACAGACCAGGAACAGATCAGAAACAGATCAGGAACAGATCAGGAATAGATCAGAAACAGATCAGAAATAGATCAGAAACAGATCAGAAACAGATCAGAAACAGATCAGGAACAGATCAGGAATAGATCAGAAACAGAGCAGGAATAGATCAGAAACAGACCAGGAATAGATCAGAAACAGATCAGCAACAGATCAGAAACAGATCAGCAACAGACCAGGAACAGATCAGAAACAGACCATAAAATGTAGCAAGCTTATTTGGAATCAGCTGAATTCATAAAAGGATGTAATTATTTAAATGTTTTTAATTTGTTAATCCTATCGATTCAAGAGGTCAAACTTTACTAATATCATCATATTATTCCAACATCCTTATATTTCAATGAAAACATTAAATGTCTTTCTATATCGACCAGCATTTAAGTTATCATCTTTACATATTGTTAAAAATCCATAGTTTTCTCTCCAACATTCTTGACATATTTTACGAAATTGTTCAAAGGACATATCCGTTCCAACATGATCACTATAGACGTGTTTCATATTCATTTCATCCTGCTTAAACATTATAATCATATTGGCATTATCTCGTATCAAATGTTTAGGTATTCGGGTATAAGTTTGACACAAGTAAAATGAATCGACATTTTTGTGACGACCCATACAAAAGTATGCACGTATATTATTTTGATTTTCACATGCAACGTCATCAAATATAATTATTGAGTTATTTTTAGCTTCATCTGGTGGAATAACACTTTCATTGTTAGAAAATGAAAAATAACCCATTCCTTTAATCGTTGATACGAGTTTATTTAAGTACTCATATTTAGGTTGAAATAATGATTTCGAATATAAATAGATGTTTTCGAATTTTAATCCATTAGGACTTTCAATCAAACTAATCATTACATTAGTCTTTCCACAGTTCGAAGGTCCCACTATAAGTGCTCTTATAGAATTTGGCAATAGAGAACTGTGTTTTCTTCTCATATCTGTACTTGTTGAGGAATCAACATTCCTAACAACTATATTTTTATGTTGTTTGGTCAACCGCATTTTAACAACTAAAACCAAAGTTTTAAATTACCCTTTTAATTAGTTTCCAGATTACATAAATAGGTCTAACAATATCATAGAATTATCAATCATATGCATTCTGTCACTGGGAGTGGATTAGTAGATAGAGTAATAAATTCTCTACCTTTTGAACTTCATTTACCGGGTTATGAATTTTGTGGACCAGGTACTAAGCTAGAAAAACGTTTAAAGAGGGGTGATAAGGGGATAAATCCGTTGGATGCTGCTTGCAGAGAGCACGATATTGCTTACTCTCAAAATAAGGAAATCAGTAAGCGACACCAAGCAGATAAAATACTTGAAAATCGAGCCTGTGAACGAGTTTTATCGAAAGACAGCAGTATTGGAGAAAAAACAAACTCATATTTTATAACTAACGCCATGAAGGCTAAAGTCAAACTCGGCATGGGTCTAAAGTCAAAAAATAAATTTGGAAAGAAAATTTTTGGCACAGCAATACGAATGGCTACGGCAACTTTAAAGAAAGAAAAACCTAAAGATATAAACGACGCAATTAAAATTGCTCGTAAAGTTTTAAATAAATCGCTGAAAGGAAAAAAATCAAAAGTTGTTATACCTCGCATTATCAATGTACCAAAAGTTGGAGGGTTCTTACCATTAGTACCAATACTAACTGCTTTAGGGACCTTAGGTGGTCTCTCATCTGGTGGAGCAGCTATTGTTAAAGCTATTAATGCTGCAAAAGATGCTAAGAAACAACTCGAAGAGGCTACTAGACATAATAAGAAAATGGAGGCTATAGCAATGGGAAAGGGTCTTTATCTTAAACCATATAAGGGGTATGGTCTTGTATTCGATAAAATGTCAAAAAACTAATTAAGATGCTCCCCAAAAGACCACTTACTGATATCGATTTGATTAAGTTTACCACACATATTCCACACTTTAGAGGTATTTTTATGAGAGATTCACTCCCCAAACATCCTCGACGAATAGAATGTGGCATTGTTAATCTGGATTCTTCAATTGGAGCAGGCACTCATTGGGTAGCATACTACAAAAATAAAGATCATAAGGAGTACTTTGATAGTTTTGGAAATTTGCAGCCACCACTTGAATTAGTAGCATATTTGGGCTCAAATATAGTGTACAATTATAGAAGACATCAAAAATATAATTCATTTAATTGTGGTCACTTATGCCTGAAATTTTTGTATGAAATTATTAATAAATAAAAACGCATTTTTTTTTTCTTTTTGTTTTCAATGTATTTTAATATTTTTATTTCTCGTTGTTTAATACAAATTTACAATTTCATCTCCAAAGCGGATATTTGCCACTTTCAGGAACAATATATTCATTTATATCAAATAACTCCAACTCTAATCGCAAGTGTTTATCGTCTACTGTAGGTAATTTTTTGATGAAGTAATTGCCAGATGATAACTCCTTTATCTCATCATCAGTTATAGCATTAAATCTTTTTGGCAGAAAGATGACACAATTTTCTCCCTCAATCTGGATACTTTCCCCATATTTCGTTTGCATTTTAATTGCTTTCAATATTTTGTATAATTTAAGATCCTCCATATCTTTAATATGGAGAATTGGTTTGTTGTTGAGGTCATCAAATTTGTTTATTAATGATTTTGATACAGCGCTCATGGTTGTTGTTTCTTTGAAGACTTTGTTAAGAATAAAACTTTCACATGAATTAAATTTTAAATTAACTTCTTGTTATATATATTAAAATTACTACAATAAATTGCATGGACTAATATGAAAAAAAGAATAAATTTGTTTTCTCTTTTTTTTTTTTTTTCTCTTTTTTTTTTTTCAAAGACGGATTAATTCTTCACTCTTTATTTCAAAATATTGTGAAATGTATCCTAAAGATATTACAATAAATTGCTCACTTTATTTTCATAGTATTGTCAAATAGTTTAAATATTCACATTATAAATGCGGAGGGTACAATAATAATAATTTCTGGATTCAGACAGAAAGAACGACTCAGACGATTAAGATGTCAATGCGGGAACAAATTGTGGAATTCCTTAATGAATATAAGGAGTTTATATGTCTAGAAGATTTACACTTCTTTTTAAAGAACGCTGATTATTTCGAATTATATGAGAATAAAAGAATTCTTAATTCAGCGCATGGAGAGCATTTTGAGGATTGCATATGGTCTGACGACAGATGTACTGAAGGACCTGATACATGTAGTTGCATCATCTATAAATTTAGAGAAAATTCAGTCAACGATCTTATAAATCTCTATCATAAACATCTAAATTTTTAATTAAATAAAAAAAAAATAACCGAAATTATTATATTATACGTATTTAAATTTATAAGAAATATTTAATGAGATTTTAATTTAAGAATTATTTCAAAAGAAAGTAAAATAAAAACAATACTAAAAATTAGTTTTATATGTATTTGGTTTTATTTTACACTCAACTAAACAAACAAACAAACAAAACACTAACAGATTCCAATTACAGCTTTATTACGAGAAAACAAAACCGAACAAAACCGAACAAAACAAACAAACAGATTCGAATTTCATTAAAACACAAAATTTGTAGATTAATGAAAATGTCACATTAATAAATAATTAATTTATGACCTACTTGTACATGTAGAATGTATATACCAAACACACAAAAAAATAAAAACAAAAATAGAAAATAAACACAAGAAAGAATAAATAGAAATTTCCTATTAATACAAAAAAAAAAAAAAAAACATATGTAGATCAATGACTTTTACTTTACAAGCAAATTTCCTCTTAATACAAAAACAAATATGTAGATCAATGACCACCAAAGAATATAAAAAAACACACAAGAGATAAAAAGAATTAACCGACGGCAACACTCATAATTTCAAAAAAGATCCTTGTCACTTAACACTTTCTAACAAAACACACACATGACAATTTTTTGTATAATCACCACTTTTACATTACAAGCAAACAACCGACAGCAACACTAACAACAAAGAATAGAAAAAAATACAAGTAAAAAAGGGCTAAATTCGGCTGTGCCGAATCTTTGAATACCCTCCACCATAGGGGCTGAAGATGATATACGTATATACTTAATTTTGCATGAACTGTAATATGAATATGTTTTGTCAATTTATGTAATTTAAATACCAAACTGCTCGGGAGGATGTTCAATAATCTGGGTAAAAATTGACAGACAGACAGACAGACAGACAGACAGACAGACAGACAGACAGACAGACAGACAGACAGACAGACAGACAGACAGACAGACATACAGACAGACAGACATCGCTAAATCGACTTAAAATTGCATAAGGTTCACGAATATATATACTTTATGGGGTCTTAAACCTATATTTCGACATGTTACAAACGGAATGACAAACTGATATATACCCTCACCATATATGGTGGAGGGTATAACAAGAGATAAAAAGAATTAACAGACAACCACACTAACCACATAATTTTAAAAAGACCAAAAACAAATATGTAGATCAATGACTTTCACTTGATCATAAAAATTTTGTATTACAACCCTTTTATATTATAAGCATACAACCGACGGCCACACTAGAAGGCAATTAAATTAAGTTCACTCCCCATAGAAATGAAGGGTAATTAAATCAAGTTCACACCCCATAGAAAACCCCATTAACTCATTCTGGTACCCCATTGAAATGAAGGGTAATTAACTCATTCTGATACCCCATAGAAAAACCCATTAACTCATTCTGATACCCCATTGAAATGAAGGGTAATTAACTCATTCTGATACCCCATTGAAATGAAGGGTAATTAACTCATTCTGATACCCCAATCTCCTACTACTCACAGCAAATAAAGCCAATAAACATACAGCAAATAATTTGAACATTTTGTTTTAGGAACTTTGTGGTATTCTTTTGTAATTGCTAAAAGAAATATGATATTGATTGTCAATCCACCGATTCCTTATATACCAAATAATATTTAACAAAATATGCTAATACAAGATAGCCCATAAATTCTATTTTAAAACTATGAACAAATTTAAAATATTTAAAGATATTTAAAAATTCCTAAAACGTTTGTCTCAACTAGGAAACCCATAGACAATAATCACGTAATGCGTAGTATTTGTTTTACGAGCATGATGCATTATTATTATTATTTAAAATAAATTTTACATTTACAGTATTTAACACTTTAACAAAACTACCATATAGTCTCCAAAAGTCTCCGTTTTATGTACAGGGATCCGTCCCATTGGGAATATAAAGAAACAACAATTTAAAAATGAACGCGAATTCATTTGTTTTAAAAGTTTTGCTTTTAAAAACGTTACTAATTGTTTTGGCGGAATTTTCTTTCCATTTATTTGTTTTTTTTGTTGGTTATTAAGACAACATGTACAACTTTGATTACAAAAATCTTAAATTTATATTAACATTTTGTAGTGTCTGGGTAATTCGCAAATCTTAATACACAAACGGCTTAAAAGTAAAAAAAAAAGTTATTTGCAGGGATTAACAGTTCGGTTTAAATTCAATATTTAACCTCTAAAAATGAGATAGCGCTACTATGTTTCTTTTATCTCCTCGATCACAAAATAAAGTTGCATTAACCCATAAAGGGTACACAGAAAAAAAAAAGTAGTAATGGCAAATGATTTTAACCTTATCCCAAATAGAATTTACATTCGGATCGTTCCCAATAGCAGTTTCTACTTGTTACGACAACAAAAGTGCTGTTACCTCAAAAACAATTCGGCAAATGCAGAAACCGTTTTAGCAAACGAAATTGTCTTTGCCCCAAATACAATTAGGCAAATACAAGAATTGTCTTACCAAATGCAATTGTCTTTGTCCCAAATACAATTCGGCAAATACGGGAATTGTCTTACCAAATGCAATTGTCTTTGTCCCAAATACAATTCGGCAAATACGGGAATTGTGTTACCAAATGCAATTGTCTTTGTCCCAAATACAACTCGGCATATGCAAAAACAGTTTTTTAATTTTTAGATTTTATTTTTATTTATAAAGAACACAACGAAAAAAATAAAATTAAAAGTTTTTCATAAATACAAGAAATTGTAAATACAAGAAATAGTTTTTCATAAATACAAGAAAACGTACAATACATCTCAATAATACATAGTAATAATAATAACATATCACTTATTTGCAGCAGTAACATTGAATTCTGAAAAAGGCACAATCGTCGCTGTTCTGTATTCCGAGCGAAATTGAAAAATTATTTTTGATTAAATGCTAAGCAAAAAATTTGTTCGTTTTTAATAAAACTACCAATTTTTCTGCTGAATAAAACGAAAAAAAATATTCGGAAGTTGAATACACAACAACTAAACCGTTCGGAAATTTTCAATTCCGAATATTTTTTGCGGATTCGGAATACAGAACAGCCCTGAATATTTTATTTTATTCGCACAACTGTGCTACCATTATTTAAGAGGACGGCTTTACAAGGTAACGAAAATTTTTCAATTTTTTCAATATAGTAACAATTAAGTGATCTTAAAATAATAAGCGATTGAAATTTTTCTGAAAAATTGGTTTCCATTTCTTGCCCGATTACATATATTTGATCTGTAGATTGATAAAATATATGTAATATGGTTAATAAAGCATTTTGTAATTTTATAATATCTCCTTTTTCGTAACAAACACCTTTAAATGACAAACTGGGTACTTCATGGCCGTTTGTGAAGCTACAGGACAAATTGGTATAATATTCTAAATCTGATAAATCAATATTTGAAATGTTTTCTAGATTTAACAAATTATTTGAAAAAAAATTGTTCATAATTAGGTTTTTTGAAAAGATGAGGCTTTGCTTAATGGCTAAAGTGTACACTATGTTTTTCCGCGAGGTTATAATATGAGCGTATTTCTTGGAAATAGCATGTTTACTTTCAAATCTGAAACACCATAAATTTCTCAGAGGACCCAATTTCCGAATGATCGTAGGATAGTGTGTCATAAAATGGTACTTAGGCTTTAAGGTCTCATCAAAATACTCCTTGAAGAATTTGTTATGTTCAGAAATTAATAATTGTAAATCTGTTAAAATTGATTCATCAAAATATTCTAACAAAACGGTATCAACTATTTGAATAAAAACAATCAAAAATTTGTATACAGGGTCAGATTCATCAACTAAATCGCCGATTAATAGCAAAATCGTATCTAAAAAGAGTTGCATCTGTGCCGCATTCATTTTAATATTATTATGTTGAATATGACTTTTACTTATTGGTGGACTAATGTTTTCAATCTTTATTCTATTGTATTTGAACAATTGCTTTCTGCAGTTAAATGCCTCCAAACTAAAGATTTTTTTTTTATATATAAAATAGTTGAGAATTTTTGGAATATTATATTTTGCAACCCCCAGGAAAATGTCATGCATTATATCACTTGCATAATTGTCGGTAACGTGGAAATTGGACAAAGAGTTCCATATAGAATTCTCTTGAACAGATGTTTCTCTATTCGATTTTTCCAATTCGCTCACATATTTAATTTTATTTCTTAGTTTTTCTGGATCTTCTACATAACTGCTTTGACATTCTTCTTTAGAAGAAGTACAAATTTTACAAAAATAATTGCTATTAAAGGATTTTTGAAAACCCAAAACTTCATTGAGACCTAAGTTATCGCCCAATATTTGGCCAATGTGAAAGTAAATTTTTTTAAATGTACCCATGCAATATATTGTTATGCCGTTGGTGTAGAGATCTTCAAGTATATCAATAAGCCCATGCAAAGTGGCATGGTTTCCAAAGTAACTGATGTCTTTAGCGTTAAGAAAGCCAGCTACGAATATATTACTTAATAAGGACAATTGATGCTGTGGAATAACTGGAACTGAGAAATAAATACCACACGCGGAGTACTGACGTGTGGCAAGAGGGTCATTTATTTGAAAATCGTCAAAGTAGAGAAATATTGGGAAAACGATCTTTTCACCAAAATTTTGAGCCTTTGACTGCCACAATTCCCCTTTTATGAAGTGGTTCAATTTATTTGATGAAGTTATTGAATTTATATTCTCAAGGGTAAGCTGCAATATATTTGGCGATTCAAAATATTTTTGGAGTTGATATTTTACAGAGCAAAGGCAACCTTCTACGACATTTTCTTTAAAAGTTGGATGCCCACATACAAAAACTTCATCTAATTCCTTGGATATGGTAAATAATTTTGGTAGCTGAAACAAATCTAACTCCTCTATTTTTTTAAAAAACCTGTATTCAGTAGAGATACTCTGGATCGGATTTTTCGCATACTCTAATAAGTCCTTATATAAATTTTGCATATCAAGTTCAATAAAAGGTAAGAATTGTTCAAAGGCTTCCACCAAAGGTCCGGTTATTTCGCTGACAACATCATTTAGGGTAGAAGGAATATTGTTGCGAGCCATATTAGGTTTTGCATGAAGTTTAAGTGCAAGTTGTATAAAATTATAAATTATTCTTTTTCTTATTTCTGCTACGTCAACAATTTGCGCAGTGTTTTGAGTTGTCACTTGTTCAGTAGGGCTGGTTGGTTGTGGCTGGATAGTCTGGTGGTCTGAAGTATCAAATTTTTGATTGTTTTTAGTCTCTATTCGCGATTTTTTGCAGGTATGATCCTCATCATGTTCAATAATTTTGTTAAAATCATGACTAGTAATATGATACTTAAATTTAAAAAAGTTTTGAAAACCTTTGTTGCAGTTGTTATACTGGCATAAATACTTAAATGTAACAGGCGTCTTATGAAAATTTCTTAAGTGTTGTAGGAACTCTTGGGATTTAGTAAATATACGACTACAAATTGAACAAATATGTGTGGGATTTTTTGCTAAATTTCTAATATATCTATTTGACATTTTTAATTTTGTTTATAATATTTTGCACTTTGGCAATTTTTTCTAAAGATGGAATCTCGAAAATATACTCTTGTAAAAAAACCCACACATATTTGCTTTTAGCCGAATACTTCAAATTGAAAGTAAAACATATTTTAATTACTAAATCCACAGCTCGAAGAAGTGTCTCTACTTTGTAAGTTAAATCATTTACTGTAACATAAAACTCCGTTAATTTGTTAACATCCTCACCAATTACGAAAATTTTAGGTTGAATGGTCGACTGCTCTTGGAAGGCAAGTTCCCGTTGGTCGTCTTTTTTTTTAATAAAATCATTTATATTGAATAAGTGAACAATCATGTCACTTTGAGCATCGGTTATGGACGGCTTTAAAGTTTTGTTTACACGAGGCGGAAGAATTATCGAATGTAACAAGTAGAAAAAGTAGAAGTGCTTAGCATCTAAAAAATAACAAAAATTAATGTTAGATATTTTTTTTTAAGATATACCTTACTTGTATCTGTTGCCGTTTTCATTTTCTCTAGGTATTGCATGTTGAGTTTGTCTTTTATATAAATTGGTAGAATTCGCTCAGTCATCACATTTTCAAGAACTGACATTAGCTCAAACATGAGGTTTCCTTTGCCTGGATGCAAGGTCTCAAAATCGATGTCAATCAATGTGTAACCACTTGGATCTTTGTATCTAGGCCAATCGTTCAGGAAAATTGGTATTGATTCTTTATTTTCCTTCATTCGTAGGACTGATGTAGCTTTCCAATGGGTTTGTATATCATTGGGGAAATTGTGTGCCAACCATTTTTTGGGACTGTCATCGGAAATATCATTCACCCTGTATAATTTAGCTGGAACTAGATTTTCAATATTTTTCCTTTTATTTCTTTGGTTGTAGTACCGGTCGTACAATTTACCAGAAGCGTTCTTCTTTTTATATCGTGGTACATAATATGTTGTCTCGCATTCGGTTGGGAAAAGCTTTGTTATGGACACTGCTATATTTTCCATAGATTTAGCGTCCAATTTAATGTTGTGGAAAACACAGTGGTCCACAATTATTCGAACTATCGAAGTTTGTTCCAGCTCGCTTAATGAGTTAACGGCAAAATACTTTGAAAGAATATCCTTTCCATCTACTGTTTTTTCCAATATCTCTTTCACATTGAAGTCCCAATTGGTTGATGCAGGGGAATAAACCCATTCTTGGGAGCTCGTTGAACTTAAAAAAGTTCGATCAGACGCACTGCATAATAATGGCTCGTACTAAAACAAAAACAATTTTAAATTTTCTTTTTTAATTAAAACATATTTGGAAATTGTACATATTTGTACATATTTTTCAAATGTATTTTCTGAAATACAATTGACTATTTCTGAAATACAATTGACTATTTCTGAAATACAATTGACTATTTCTGAAATACAATTGACTATTTCTGAAATACAATTGACTATTTCTGAAATACAATTGACTATTTCTGAAATACAATTGACTATTTCTGAAATACAATTGACTATTTCTGAAATACAATTGACTATTTCTGAAAAACAATTGACTATTCTGAAATACAATTGACTGTTTCTGAAATACAATTGACTATTTCTGAAATACAATTGACTATTTCTGAAATACAATTGGAAAAGGTATAATTGTATTTGACGAAAAAAGCATTTACAAAATTTTCTGGAAGTAAAAATACTACAACAAGGGGCTCATGTGAATTTTTTCATTAGCATTAGTTTCATTTTAATGCCAATGAAATCATCAATTAATTGCTCCAATTAAATTTAAATTAATGAAATGAAAACAAACTGCGACGAATACAAATTGCACAACTGCAAAGAGTATTTGTCATAACTACATTTTTTTTTGTGTGCATTTACATTTTATTGTTGTTGTTTCCATTACAACGCATATATTTGCGGAAAATAGGCTTTATAATATAATATAAAAAAAACAAAGTAAATTATATAAAGTTTATATAATTACCTTTGGTTTTTTTATAATGTTTTAAGAAATATTTTTTTTCCATATGTATAAACACACTCACTAAATTACTTACCTTATTTTCCATACGCCACTTATTGAGATTATACCGAAAAATAATTTTTTCGCCAATTAGGCTTCTTTTATTAAAAATTTCATTGATGTCACTTAGTTCCATAACTTTTAATTTTTCGTACGTGTTTACACCACATTCTACTAAATTTAATACCGTTTCGTCACTTACACCCCATGCCTTTACTAAGTCAAATATTTCTAATTCCAAGACATTTGATTCAAAAATTTCCACTGCATTGGGGTGGTCTTCCATATTTTTTTTCGCACGTGGTTTTATTATCACAAACTAGATGCAAATGAACGAGAGACAGCGATCAAACAACACAACAAAATTAACTGCGGATTGCATTTGAAAAGACAAGCCTACTGTTTACACAACAACGATCCGCATTTGGCGTAAATAATTTATTTCATGTAATCTCAAAAAAAAACATTTGGTTTTACTAAATTGCTGTTGATATGCATTTTCAAATGCAATCACATTTAATTTAATGAAAATCGAATTTGGATCAAATTATTTTGCTCTTGATTTATGCCAACTGCAATTTTGCTGTTGCGATAAGTACAGCGCATTCGCCGCAACTTTTTGTGGTAAATACAATATCATTTAAATCAACTACTTTTCATTTGCGACAAATAAAAATCAATCAACTGCAAAAAGTATTTGTTATAACAACATTTTTTTTTTCTGTGTACCTAAAGCTCAAAGTCCATACCACGCATGCTGCGCTTCTTTGCGTCATAAGCGGCTGTGAAAAAGTAGAATCAGTGTAATTGTATGCTGAAAGTTACATAGTACCAAAGCGTAGGATGCCTTGACGCATATGACGCGTAAAGTAGGTCTACTTTCTACTTTTGTAAGCGTCATAAGCAGCATATGAACAGATCAGCTGATTTTGATAGGTTATTATACCCTTCACCACAGGTGGAAGGGTATATATAAGTTTGTCATTCCGTTTGTAATTTCTACAATATTGATCTTAGACCCTATAAAGTATATATATTCTGGGTCCTTATGAAGAGCGAAGTTGATTTAACGATGTCCGTCTGTCCGTCTGTCCGTCTGTGTGTTGAAATGGGTTTTCCGAAGAACCCAGACGTGATGAGGACTTGATTCTTTTTTATTTCTGTTACATGTGATCCATTTCTGTTTGCTATTAAAAATCAGACAGATCGGTTAATAAATGGCTGAGATATTAGCAAAAAACCAGGACTACCTCTAATTTTTTCCGTAAAATCCCTTTGTTTAATATTTATGTATAATTTTACGCATAACAAACACATCCATGTGTTAAAATTTTTTTTATACCCTTCACCACAGGTGGAAGGGTATATATAAGTTTGTCATTCCGTTTGTAATTTCTACAATATTGATCTTAGACCCTATAAAGTATATATATTCTGGGTCCTTATGAAGAGCGAAGTTGATTTAACGATGTCCGTCTGTCCGTCTGTCCGTCTGTGTGTTGAAATGGGTTTTCCGAAGAACCCAGACGTGATGAGGACTTGATTCTTTTTTATTTCTGTTACATGTGATCCATTTCTGTTTGCTATTAAAAATCAGACAGATCGGTTAATAAATGGCTGAGATATTAGCAAAAAACCAGGACTACCTCTAATTTTTTCCGTAAAATCCCTTTGTTTAATATTTATGTATAATTTTACGCATAACAAACACATCCATGTGTTAAAATTTTTTTTTTTTACTATGTTGTTTTTTTTCTTTCATCTCCACCATTTATACACAAACAACACACATACAAAGATTTGTCATTTAAATAAAAATAAACAAATCCCTAATGACGAAGACTTTTATATATGTACATCTATTGACGATGATTTTGTGTAAGCTTCAATAGCTCAGTTGTCTAGACGCCATGTCACAAATGCTTTTTTTCTCTAAGCCCGCGGAGTTCTAGGTTCAAATCTCGGTAAGGTCAATTCACTTTTTTTTTGTACATTTTTTTTTATTATTTTCTTAATATTTTTTTTTTTTGCTTATTTTTGGTTTTTTTTTAACATTTAATAATTAATTTATATAAAATTTTATATTAATAATTAAAATTATTTTCTTTCATCTCCACCTTTTATACACAAACAACACACATACAAAGATTTGTCATTTAAATAAAAACTAAAGGGCTAACTATATTATACTTTTGCTAACTTAAGCTACTGTCAAAAATCAACGAAAAGTCTGTCAAATGCTTAATCAACTTATTGAAGACTTTTGGGTGGCTACAATGTACTTTTTAAACTTAAATACTTACTACACTTAGTTGCAAATATTTGTACTTTTGCAAAAACTGTTTTCTTCTTATATTTCTAATATATATGTATCTTTTCGAAAAATATTATTTAATGTGTTCAATTTATAAATTTTTTACAATTAACAAGTAAATCTATATTAATTTTTAATAATTTAAAGAAACAAATGAAAACATAAATAAAAAAGTACTAAAAAATGCAACAGTGCTTGCATCTCAATCGAAAAACAAATACAAAACCCACCCCTTTTGTTATACATGCACGTTTAGAGCTAACTATATTATACTTTTGCTAGCTTAAGCAAATGTGCGAATACATGTAATCAAATGTGTATGACTATATTGTACTTAACAAACTTTTCGTTAAGTTTCGTCAAGTGTCATTTGCTTAAGCAAACAGCGAAACTGACCGCACTTTACTTAAGGAATCATGTGTTTTTAGAAAAACGGTTTATGTAAAAAAAAAAACAAATTTCAATGTACGCGGAAAATATTTTTATAGAAAATTTAATTGAAAATGTTAAAAAACAAACGTGCATGTATAACAAAAGGGATGGGTTTTGTATTTGTTTTTCGATTGAGATGCAAGCACTGTTGCATTTTTTAGTACTTTTTTATTTATGTTTTCATTTGTTTCTTTTAATTATTTAAAATTAATATAGATTTACTTGTTAATTGTAAAATATTTGTAAATTGAACACATTAAATAATATTTTTCGAAAATATACATATATTTTGGAAATATAAGAAGAAAACAGTTTTTGCAAAAGTTCATATATTTGCAACTAAGTGTAGTAAGTATTTAAGTTTAAAAAGTACATTGTAGCCACCCAAAAGTCTCCAATAAGTTGATTAAGCATTTGACAGACTTTTCGTTAATTTTTGACAGTAGCTTAAGTTAGCAAAAGTATAATATAGTTAGCCCTTTTGTTTTTTAACATTTTCAATTAAATTTTCTATAAAAATATTTTCCGCGTACATTGCAATTTGTTTTTTTTTTTTGCATTAACAGTTTTTCTAAAAACATATGATTCCTTAAGTAAAGTGCGGTCAGTTTCGCTGTTTGCTTAAGCAATTGACACTTGACGAAACTTAACGAAAAGTTTGTTAAGTACAATATAGTCATACACATTTGATTACATGTATTCGCACATTTGCTTAAGCTAGCAAAAGTATAATATAGTTAGCTCTTAAACAAATCCCTAATGAACGAAGACTTTTATATATGTACATCTATTGACGATGATTTTGTGTGAGCTTCAATAGCTCAGTTGTCTAGACGCCATGTCACAAATACGTTTTTTCTCTAAGCACGCGGAGTTCGAGGTTCAAATCTCGATGAGGTCAATTCACTTTTTTTTTACATTTTTTTTTATTATTTTCTTAAGACTTTTTTTTTTTGCTTATTTTTGGTTTTTTTTAACATTTAATAATTAATTTATATAAAATTTTATATTAATAATTAAATAATCCATAAATAGGCTAAAAACATCAACATTTTTATAAAAACCCTCTGATACAAACAAAATACAAACGTTTTTATACCTTTCACCACAGGTGAAAGGGTCGCGGGTTCGTTAAGATTTTTTTTTGTTTATTTTTTGTTTTTTTTTTACATTTAATAATTAATTTAAATAAAATTTTATATTAATAATTAAATAATCCATAAATAGGCTAAAAACATCAAAATTTGTATAAAAACCCTCTGATACTAACAAAATACAAACGGTTTTATTTCTATTTTTTGCTCCGATTTAAAAGAATTAATAAAAAGATTTTTAAACCATTTTATTTCTCACATATTAAGAAAATTTTATACATAATTTACCTTTGAGTGAAACTATTTTAGGTCATAACTTATAATAATTTATACAAAAAATTATAAACTATTTTCCTTCAAATTTTTAAAATTAAGCTAAAAAAATTACAAATATTTCTAATAAAAAAGCGAAATAAAATCCTAAATGCAAATTTGCCAGCTAAATCAAACTATTTTGTAGAAATAAAACACATGCAGTTCTAGTGATTTCTTTTAACGATTTGTTGAAATTCTTTTCTTTCACCTCTTAACCTTTTATACACAAACAACAAACACTATTCTAGAGCTGTATTATGACCTATGGATACGTCTTATATAGCAAAAGATCGAAAATCTTTAGTATAACATATTTGCTGAAAAACTCGGAAATATCGGTTCAGATACAAAAAAGTTATGCCCAAAACATACATTTTTTTAAAATACATATTTTCTGGAACCATAAATCTTCCCGAGTCCAAGTTTTATCTCCAAACTAAATGGTTAATTTCCTCTTAAAGGCGTCCGTATATAAATCTGTCCATTTCATATATGTCCATATATAAACTTCAGTTTTTTCCCAACCATGGTGAAGGGTATATAAGATTCGGCATAGCCGAATTTAGCCGCTCTTACTTGTTTTTATTTTAAAAACTACACAATGGAGGAACAACTAATAAAAGCTGTAAAAAACACGAAGTTCTTTATTTTAAATTTATTTTATTCAACAAATTTACGCTACAGCTGATCAAAACAAAAGCGTCGTATGTAACTTGAATTTAAGTAAAGTGTTTAAAGCGTTGACGCGTACAAAGCGTTGACGCGAAAACGCGTGGTATGGACTTTCAGCTTAAGAGATCCGCTGGAAATTTTTTAAACTAAATTCACTGACAAATATATATAACAATCTTTCGTTTTATTTTATTATGTTTGCCTTAAAAGAGACCTCTAGTGGAAATAAATTAAATTTTA
This sequence comes from Eustalomyia histrio, assembly GCA_949748255.1. Taxonomy (NCBI): domain Eukaryota; kingdom Metazoa; phylum Arthropoda; class Insecta; order Diptera; family Anthomyiidae; genus Eustalomyia; species Eustalomyia histrio. Next base: position 35,028,074 of record OX456524.1, read on the forward strand.
ATTTTTTTTCCAAAAGATAAGATTTAATTTTTATTGCAACATGATGGATTATTATACATTATACTTTTTATTTATCTGCAGCAGTATTTTAATGCAAACTATCAATTATTTATTAATATTTTTTGAGTGATAATCTTTTTATGTTTTGCAAACAGTCTTTGACAAAAATCACAAAAACAAAATTTCTCAAAAGAAATAGTCGGCAATTCTATGATTAAAGTCAAAACAGTGATATTTTTTGTGGGTTTTAAACAGCTAAATTAAGTACCCAGCAAAACCACACATTACCAAATAATGGGTAAATGGATTACTTTACACCTTACTTCATTGATGAATTTTACAGGCGATGAGCCTCAAAGATATGTATATACCCATTACTTTAGGGGTGATAAAGTAAGGGGTTACTTATATGGTTACGAGAATGAAAAAAGTAATGTGTCTAAAAATAGACTTTAAAAAAAGAGGAATTTTTATCAAAAAAAAATTATTACAAATATTTTATTTAAAATTTGTAATTTAAAATAATGTGGTCAAAATGGGAATCGAACCAGGGAAATCTGGTTGTCAGCCAAGAACTCTACCCACTGAGCTATCGACGCATATAGTATTTGATTGCTTTCAACTTAAATGAATTGTTGCGCTTCGTTTTTTCGTGTTATCAAAACATACATTACCCTTTTGCTTACAAATAAACACAAATTAATGTATCTAAAAATAGATTTTCAAAAATTTTTAAATTTTTACTTTACATTTATAAATCATATATTACGTAACAATAATTAGTAACTTATTACTTTATGCTTGCAAATAATGAAAAAGGTAACGAGCTATCATTACAAGGTAATGCATGAGGATATCGCACCCATTTCAAAAGTTTTGCTGGGTATCCAATTTGCACTTAAAAGTTAATCTTGCAAAAGTCAGAATAACTGCTTAATGGAGAATTAAACAAGTCGATTAAACAATATTTTAATCTTTTGCATTAACAGTTAATCAAACTCTGTATTCATACTACTAATTATGTACAACTCTGTATATGCATTGTTAAAACGGCGATTGGAAACACACAAAATAAAATGTCAGCTAAAAATTAACTTTAATACGCTGGCGCAAAACTGTTTTGACGCTTTTTGCTAACGTCGACAATTTCATTAATACAACTTTAGAAGATTTGTTAAAATAATTAAAAAAAGGAAAAGGAACCATATTCTGGGCAGAGTTTTTTACTCCTAAAACGTAGGAGTGCCATCTCCGGTAACCTTAGGCATGTGACATTAGGGGATTTTTTTGTTATTAAGATAAAACACAAAAATTTTTCTTAAGTAGGAAATTTTTTAGTGAAAATTCATTTCTTAAATTTAAATCAAAATTTCTACTAAGTGTTGTTTATAATACTGGTCCTAATTGTTTTTTTTTTTTTATTAAAACTTTTTACACATTTTCAATATCGATCCAGCAATATCCATCTGTCTGTCGCTTGAAATATCGATAACGGCGCAACAACACAGATTGGTTGTTATCCTCACTAACAGTATGACATTGAAAATCAGCATAATCGGTCCGAAGGAAAATTTTCCATAGAAATTTGTGTATTTCGGTACAATTTTATACTATCGTCTGATGAATATAACATTTTGTCATATTTTTTCACAACACACCTAAAGGCTCAACTGCAATTGGCTAAAACGAAATTATTGAAATACAAGTTTTAAATTTTAAAAAATTTTGAATTTTTGTTTCATACCAATAACTAGATTAAATAGTTGGATCTTAAATGAGTAAAATTTTTTATATTTATCTTAAAATATTATTTTACCACAAAAATTTTTTGTTCACATCCAAAATCGTTTTGGATTTGAAAATTATATTTTTTTTCACCTCATCCATGTTTATCAAGTTTTGTTATTTGTAATAAAAACAATGTGAAGGATATAAAAAATCGGTAAAGCCAAATAGTTTTCTTACTGGTATTAGAAAATCAACCTAAGGTGTGTATCAAGTTAGAGAAAAATTACATGTGAAACAACAACAAATTTGTACATTGACGTACGACTAAAAAGAAAAAGTAATTATGTTTGTGTTCATGTGTTAGATTTCCCTAGAAATTTTGGTGTTTGTGTTAATTATTATGTGACAATGACATTTTTAAATTTACAAAAATAAAAAAGGAAAATAAGTATGCACCAGCACCAACAATATGACAATAATTACAAGTTTAAATTATAGTCGGTCAGCCCGAGCATGACCTATTCTACACTTTAATACGATTTTGGTCATATTC